>QLNU02015360.1:101227279-101269606 GCA_006491805.2 Dysdera silvatica
GTATTTTTTGATAAAAGTATCTTCTGGTAATGACGTTTGCATCTTTCTATTTTATAATTCATTCAACAGGGTTTAAAAAGGTTGAAATGATAAGTTCGATATGAGTAATTTAGTAAGTGGCATAGTAGTATAATTTAGTGGAGTCCGTTTAGTGCGAAATGTTTCGAAGTTGTATTTCCGCTAATACGAAAATTAAATGTTTTCTCGAGTTCTTGATTTGTTGAAAATGAAAATTTTGCATTTATAAGAGAAGATTTTCTTCGTTTGTTTGTTTGGATTTTTTATGGCGCAAGAGCATCTGGGCTATACTGCGCCAAACATTTATAAGAGAAGATTTTAAATTAGCAAATTAAAAAAAAATATATATTCGATAATTATGGGCTAATGATTAGTAGGTTTCGTTCATTATAACCTATTTTTAATAGAATGAACTTATTTGCGGTTAGTTGCAAGACTAAAAGGTATTACGTGCAAGTTTTGTTTTTCATCGTTTGCGATTACCAAATTCAAAAAAATGAGCGTTTGTTGCGTTGTCTTTTTATTTACGCAAATATAACTTAAATATTACAATTTCCATATAATATGAAAAATGCAAATATATTTGTAATTAGGGTTTTTTAAATTCACAAACCTGCCATTTAAAGTTTTGAACTGTGACTTAACGTATCACAGTAAAGGATAATTGGAGGAAGGCGGCAACCCAAGACCCGCAGAGTCTTTCGGGCGTAATTTGTATTGCAAATAAATAGATATAATTCGATTTAAATTCAGAAATCGCTATTTGTGTTTGCGTTTTGATGTAGAACCTCTGTTTACATTTGCCCCCGCTTAACATCTGGTTCCCTATTGAAATTGAGGAGAAAACGGAATTTAATTCGCACAATTACCTGTTTTATGAATTGGGGAACAAACTGATCTCTTTTTATCCCCCTGACGCCTCGTGTAGAGAGAGAGAGCTTTACATCCGTTCAGCTGCTGCCAGAAGGAAAAATCGTTGCCCAATGCAGAGAATATTCTACATGAAATTGTGGGTTAAATAATAAAAAAAATAATAATAATTACATAAAAATATTTTTTTAGCATCCCCATTACGTCTAAAAGTGTAAACAAAAGTTTTATTTTTCTTGGGCATCAAGAGGTTGAAATTTCCTAATAGGTAGGTTTTAATGCCACGCTTCGAGTGATGATTGAGAGTTATGGCACCATGTTTTTTTAAATAAAGAAAGATCTTAAATAATTAGGGATTGGTAAAATCAAGATAATGACTAATTTATTAAGATGTAATGTGTTATAAATATTGGGGTGATTGCTGCTGTTCCTGTCTGTCCTATTTGCTATTTTAGAAATTGTTTGGATACTTTTAAATTCCCTATTAAAATTATAAACTCCTAAGAATATCGACTTTATTAGTAGTATGATTAGTTATTTTATTATTGTCGAGCTGTAACCGAAGAAAAGAAGTTGAACTGAAGATATCACACATGATTCATATTTAGAGTTGAGGAGGTTAACAAGAATTTAAGTACGACAATGTGAGTGAAATATTTTTTACCTAATAGCTAGATGGGATGTCAACAATAATAAAAACGTTAAAGGGAAACTTTGTTGTTTAATTATAATATCTGCAAAACAGTAATTGAAATTATTACATGCATAAAGTTTTGACTTTAAAAAATGAATTTAAACGTGGATTTTCACGGACAAAACATGCTAATCCACTCCCACGCAAAAGAAAAAAAACAAAAAGTAATAGGAACTTAATTTTTAATTGTGTTAATTTTTCCTTAGGAAAGCGCCTACTCTCTCTCACTCTCCACACACGTACACACAAAAATTCATTTAAGAGCATTCAAATGAAATCAAACAATTTATTCCAGCAACGGGATATAGATATATCTATATATACACACACACACACAGAGCATCATCATATTCAACCATTATCTATCCATTGCTGGATGAAGGTCTCTCTAAATGCTTTCCACACAAGTCTATAATGAGCAATTCGCTTCCATGTCACCCCAACCTGTTTTTTTATTTCATCCACCCATCTAGTTTGAGGATATTTTCTAGGTCTTCGGTGGTCCCTTGGAATCCAGTTGAGAATTTCAGTTGTCCATCGTTGATCAGTTCTTCTTGCAATATGCTGTTATGGGGGAATTTTGAACATTTGATTAGATTTATTTATATTATTTATGATTTAGAAACATTATTTTTAACATTAATAGTTTATGGTTTAACATTTGAAATGATTTAGAATATGAAATGATAATGAAGTAAAGTATTTCATAATTGTAATTGGTTTAAATTTTATTGTTAGTTTGTTTATTGAATTAATTTTTTACTATTTGAGAACATTAAAACACAATTTCCATAACATTAAATATTAAATTTGTTTATCCAGAATAAATTTGTAAATTGGCCGTTGATAGTGGTTAGTAAACATTGGTTGACTTTTACCTAAAATTTCAAATGCAAGACCGTAAAAATTAAGTGGATAACTAGGGTTATTTTTCTAAACGCGTTGTGTGTTAAACATAAACAAAATAAAAAAACACCAGGTTCTTTAAAACAGACATGAAACAATTATTCAATAATTACTGCCTTTTATTTTATATTATAAACACGATAATATATTTTCTAATTCCTTTAGAATATAACAGTGCCATTTATATAAGTATTTGGAGCTATTAACCATTCTACATATTATCAATTTTTCACTTATCTTTTAGTTACTCATTTTTTTTATGAGAATTGTGCTGGGGTATATAAACCACCAGGAAAAATTTGCACATTTTATTATAAGTTTAATGAAGGAGGAGGCACTTATAATTATCGATTAATAGAAGAGAAAGAAAGATAACTTTAACTTACATGTTACACCCTTAATGGCCCATGTTTGGAGTAGGTTGGGGTCCCCTGGTCTGAATTACATGTTTATTTTTCGGAAATTTCTCTCCCTCTCTGGCTGACCGAGACTTGTGAGGCACTTTTAAGTAAGCGCCATCTTGAAGACTTTTTTTTTTTTTTTTTGTATAAGGACTGCTAAAATCCTTATTCTCGCCAATATATTGCCAACTTTTTCATTTGGCTTTTGTTAACGTATTAGACGGCAATTTCGCCTGCCTAAATTGCAATTGTTGGCCAATTGTGGTGGTCTGGAACTGGACGCACAGCCACGTGTGTGACATGATCTATTTATGCACGTGCAACTTGCACGTGCAACGAGTTGGCTATTTATTGCTGTGATGACTCATTTACTTCCCCTCGACCAGGGATTTCGTCTGAACTTAAGTTTTTATAGGTTTCGGTTGCTGATGGATATTAGCCATATTGTAGGGAGCGAAATAGCAGTTTTTAGGTACACTGATTGGCCAAAATTATTTTGTTTGCAAGTTAAAAATGGGTTTAAAAAATTAAATATGATAGGTAGGAAAAAAACAAAAAGGTGGATTTGTATGTTAAGGGGTCCTACTTTTAAAAAGAAAAGGAATTTAATTATAAGTGCCTTATTTATATTCAGAATTTTTTTAAGAGTGTTTTTTACTAGTAAAAATCAAATTAATTTAAATTTTACACCTTTGTTAATTCAACAGGCATTTTTAACAAGTCTTTTCGTTTGTCACATAAAAAACAACTAAATTTAAAGTTCTTGAAAAGAAGTTACAAAGAATTTGATTTTGTCTGGATGAATGGATGGCCCAGGAAACTTGTTTACTTCCTATTATGCCCATGATGACGGTTTCTTTGGACGAACGTGTCTTCTCTTGAATGGAGGTGTCTCCTCTTGAACGTTAATTAATCTGGCATAGTGTTATAGACGCAGTGTACAAATAATTGGAGGTACAACTCCATCTGAAAAAATTAAATAACAGGCGGCAGAATATCGAAAAAACAAAAACACTTAACAACATCTAAGCATATATTTATACATAGTGAGAGAGAGAGAGAGAGAGAGAGTGTATGTATTTTTTATTTAATTATCTATTTATCTGCTCCTGGGTGTTTAGATTTAATTAGTTATTTTAAAAAGGGGATTTTCAATGTTCACCCTAACAATGCTCAGCCCATCTCCATTTCAGCATTTTTACTTTAACGATGGTGCCCTCTACTCTAGTTTTCTCTCTCACCCAAGTGTTTCTTTTTCGATCTCCCCTAGTTATTCCAAGCGTGCACCTCTCCATGTTCCTTTGGATAGCTGAAGTAAAAAGTTTTGGAGAAATGGTATCTCCCTGCCTCACACCTTTACCAATTTTGATAGTTTTGGTATCTTTATGTAACCGAAATTTTGCACTTGCATTTTTATACACACGTTTCACCATGTCAATGTACACATCCTCAATGTCTGTTGATCTTAAAGAGTTGATGACTGCTGATGTTTTAATAGAGTCAAAGGCCTTCTCATAGTCAATAAATGCAACACACAATGGAAGTTCATATTCATGTGTTCTTTCAATTAATTCTCTTAATACTTGAATATGGTCCACTGTACTGAATCCACTTCGAAATCCAGCTTGTTCTCTTGGTTGAGCTGCATCTAATTTTTTCTGCAGGCGATGTGTTAGCACTTTTGTGAAGATTTTATAAATAGCAGGTAACAAGCTAATTGGTCGGTAATTTTTCAAATCCTCTTTATCACCTTTTTTATGCAAAAGAATTACTGTTGCAGAATCCCATTGGTTTGGTATGTTACCGCTGTTAAGACATTTGGTAAAGAATTTTGCAAGTATGTCTTCTACATATTCTCCAGCTTCTTTTAGGATATCTAATGTAATACCATCATCGCCAGGGGCTCTTCCTTTCTTCATACTTTTTATTGCAAATGAAACTTCTTCTTTTAAGATTTTAGGAGCTGTTCCTTCGACTATTTCAGTGTCTTCGTTTAATCCACTGTTACTTTCATATAGTTTTTTGTAGAATTCTTCAACTCTTCTAAGTATTTCTTCCCTATTTCTTGTTACGGTGCCATCCTCTCCTTTTAATGCAATGATGTGTTTCTTCCCAACAGATAAACTTCCTTTAACAACCCTAAGGCTCTTGTTATTTTCAATGGCCTTCCTTACTAACTCACAATTGAATTTTCTTATGTCTTCTTTCATGCTTTTGCGCAGAGTTTTACAAAGTTCTACATACTCAATCCTGGAACTGGTATTTCGATTGTCCACCTTCATATCTCTTCGCCTTTTCATGAGCTGTTTCGTCTTCTCAGATAATTTGCTATTGTGCTTTTTACAGGTTACACCACCAATTTCCCCAGCAGTTTCAACTATTGTCTTAACAATGTTTTCATTTGCTTCTGAGATGTCAACTTCTTCAATAAGTCCTTCCAGTGCAGAAAAGCGATTTTTTAATTCCAACTTGAATGCCTCGGTATTTACTTTCAGTTTCATTAGATCCACCCTCTTACTTACTTGTTTCCTAATGAGCTTCTGCCTTTCTAGTTTAGTATTTAAGTGCACTTTACATCTCACCATTCGATGATGTTTTATTATTTTGTTATTTTGATAAATGCCATCTGAACTATTGACAGTAGTTTGTACCCGTAATAATAAAACTAACCATAATAATTAATTAAAAAAATTAAACTAACCGAATGTACCATGTAGCAAAAAAAAGTGAGCGCCCGAAAAAGAAACTCAATAAAGTCAATTGCGTTCTATCCCCCTCACAATAAAGACTGTGCGGACGATAGTGTCGTAAGCGGTGAATATCCCACACCTACACCCTCCAATGCCTTCAGTACTAAACTGCTTTTCAAGTTTAGATTTTCCAATCGTACGTGCAACAGACCTAACGCTGTGCTCCCTACACCCCGTTAATATGGTGACCAACCAAATAAAGTTGTAATTGAGTTATTATACGTAATGACTTCCGTATTTTATACTATTACGGTTTCATATTGTGTATCTGATATTTTATTTTACTTAACTTGTTATACCCTATTTTTTGCTTGATTTTCGTGGGCCGGGGGGGGGTCACGTGCACCAATGGACGAGCCGCCACTGCCTTCTGCAAGGGGTCGTTCAAGTACTACGTAAGCATCATTGGGGGATGGGGGTTTGAGATTTGCTTATTTTTGCTGACAGTGGGGGGTGGGGGGTAGTCTGAAACATGCTTACGTAAGACACAGAAAACATTAAAACTAGCATGTAATTAGGAAGCAACAACCGCCCTGACGGAACTGCAATACTTGGATGCACGAAACACTACAAATAGAAGATATAAAATTCACACAATCGCAATTAAATATTTAATTATTTAAACCAGTGGCTGGCTGTCAACCTTTTTCGTTCAAGGGCCACCTTCTAGACCCCTTGTTACCCCTCCGACGTTTTTAAATTATAAGGAATTCATTATTTTCAATGCATATATTTTATCAAATCCCCTTCTTAATTATCCATTTATTTATCCACTATTTGCTTATAATATAAAGGATATTAATTTATTCGAACCTCATTAAAACGAACACGCTTAAGACGAATTATTTTTATTCGAGCCGTCTTCTGAAGTCCTGTCAAATTGTATGGAAATCTCTATGTTATTTTTTCCTTTAATACGAACATGGTTAAAACGAAATACCGTTTACCACGACCTGATAATCAATGTCCCTTGGAAAAATTTCTCCACTTAACGCGAATAAAACGTGCTTTATAAGATCAGAGCTTTTCATTGACAATTTCAACAGACTGTAGTTGCCAGACTAAACATGCGGGAGTGGCGACTTTTATATACAATTGCATAACAAACATTTCCTGTTGGCGTTTACGTGCTGAAAAGTATTTTCTTTTATTATAAATGCTATTCTAATGAAGTCCCTCTTAAAGTGATCTAGTGCATTAGGGGGTTTAACTCATGTTATGAGAGAGTCGAAAGACGATTCTTTTGTGAGGTCTGCTTTTTGTTTGATTCTCTCTTTTCCGATGTTCATCTACTTGATTCCTTGAACGATTAGGTGCAAAAATGAATAGTAAAGCGATGAGCTCGTTGAATTTAGAAAGACAGATAGAAATTCTAAATGATGTAGATTATGAAAATTTGAATAACACGGAAATTTCCTTAAAATTCGGGATTGCAAATAGTATTTCATCGACGATTTTAAAAATCGAAAAAAAATTAAAGCTGTTTGTGCAGTAAATTAGTTTTAACTTGTTCAAAACAAAGCAGAATTGTCAAAAATGAAGAGTTTGAAATAGCGCAAATGAGGTGGATCAGAGAGATCCGAGAACAAACTGCTACATTTATGCGTGCAAGTTTACAAGAAAAGGCCAGCTTTTTTGCTGATGCTCTGAATGTAAGTGATTTTAAATGTTTATCTGGATGGTTTTAAAAATTCAAGGACAGACATGGGATAAGTTTCAGAAAAGTTTGTGGCAAAGAAGCCGGTGTAAAGGCTGAGGCGATAAAAGAATTCCTGAAAGACAAATTGCCTACGAATTTTGAAGGAGTGCGCAATGTCTCATATACAATGGGCATAAGACTGAAATTTTCTGGTGAGACCATGCTAATCGCAACTTATCCTTAAAAGGTCTAAAATGTTCTGGAGGCAAGTACAGCAAAGGAAGGTTTGTTGCTTTAGTGGCTTACAATATGGAGGGAACAAAAAAATTGCTGTTGCTAGTTATTGACAAGTCAACAAAGTTAAGATGCTTCAAATCTCTAAAAACATGACCGATGATATACGAATTCGCGAAAAAAGGCATGGATAACTTCCAAACCTTTCAGTACATTGGCAAAACAGCTAGACCGGAAGTTTCAACTAGAAGATAGTAGGATGTGTCTGATTCTTGATAACTGTAGGGCACACTACACAATTTCAGGATTAAAAGCTATGAAACTTGAGTTCCTTCCCCGAAACACCACATCTAGGCTATAACTTCGTGATCAAGGGATAATACGCAGCTTATAGACCTATCATCGGAGAGAACTAATTTGCTAGGCCATTTATTGTCTTGATCGAAAGGTTGAATTCAATATCAATTTGCTGGATGCCTTGTTGTTGCCCAGAGATGCATGGCTTGAAATAACGTAAAAAACACTCAACTGTTTCAGTAAAGCAGGATTTGTTATAAATGACATAGAGGACACCATAATGGAAGAGATGGTTGAATTCGACATAGTCGATGCACGAATTTATGATGCTCTTCCTGATTCCGTTACATCATGAATATGTCTCAGTAAACGACAATATCATGGCGTGCGATGTTACAATGGACGCCGAAATAGTTAATGCCGTTAACGACATGATAAAACTCTTGTCGGACAGTAATTACTATTTTTTGGATACCGATGAAAACATTGATAATTCTGCTATTTCAGACGAAAATCCTGTTAGCGTTGTGGAGGCCTTCACTGCATTGCAAACTGTGCGTCGTTTTGTGATGCACGAGGCAGATGATGTGGCTTCTCTAGCAAGTGTGGACAAATATAATGATTCCTGGCGACGTTGTGCCGGCAGAAAGCGAAAACAATCTGCAATTACTAAATTTTTGTTAAGTGTACTACTACTATTTAAAATATTTTCTTGGCACAGTATGTAATCCGGAACAAATAAATATTTACTAAACCATAGTATATATATATAGTAAAACAAGGATTTTTCGAATCTATCAACTACACATAATATCCACTTTACAGGTATGTATATACTATTGTTTTTGCTACAAAATATGTATGCTGTAATAAAATAAGAAAGCTGATACAATATAATAATAAATTAACATATATAATAGTAAAATGTGTATGTGGTAACCAGAGATAAGATAAACAACTTAATAACACAACCCCACACCTATAATTTTCGAATAAGACGAATTACTGTTAATATGAACAGATTTTCTGTTCCCCTTGGTGTTCGTCTTAACGAGGTTCGACTGTAATAATAATGTGACAAACTTTATAACAAAATATTATATTATTATCGACCCTTGTAGTTTAATAATATGTATAATATATATATATAGTTTAATAATATATGTATAATATATATCATTTTTTATAATAATAGTAGCCAAAATTTTACTTAAGCATGAAGGGGGGATGACAGAAATTTACTTATTTTTTCATACATGGGGGAGGGGGTATAAAATGGCCGGAAATGTGCTTACGTAATACATGAACGGCCCCCAATTAATACACCGTGGTGATTAAAATTTGAACCGTGATATCAGGGGATTGGTGTTAATTAACTAAACCGTGGTAACTAAAATTCGTGTATATCGGAACCGTACAAAGCGAAAATTGCCTGTATGCCTGTTAGAGACGATATAGGCTCAGCCCGAAACGGGCTCGGGCTCTATATTTCCTGTAGTTTTCGGGATCGGGCTCAATAGACGAATGTAACTGAAGCTAAAAACTAATTTTTCTATATCGAAATTCTCTAAGGAATACAACTATGTGATTCGTTTTCGAGGATTGTAAAAATATGTGTATATGAAAATTCGAAGGAACTTAAATGGCGTCGTTTTGCAAAATTTTTAAAATTTAAATCGTACGTCCAGGGTTAAAGTTACAATTGAAGCTTCAGACCTAGGCGGGCTCGGGCTCAAATTTGTAGTCTTCGGGCTGGGACCTCCAAAAATGAACCCTCAATCATGTCTAGTGCCTATTATTATTTTAATTAATTTGTTTGTATTTTCCATTTTTTTAGTTGATTCATAAATTATTTGTTTTAACGCAACAAAACTTACAAAATTGGAGCATACTTTTAAATATAAATATTATTGTCTCCTACAAAAACACGAAATTCTCTAAAGCTCAGAATTCTCTTAGAAAAACTTGTCCAATTTTATCTGTTTAGTTTGGTAGACTAAAACGCATATTTGCCTTGCGCAATATTCATATACGTATGGCGATTTATAAAAAAAAGGCCTAATTTTATAAATAAATTATGAAATTAAAAATGTTTTTAATCTTTACATTTTTCTTTGTGGAAAATTAATAAGTTATTTTTAGTGAATGAATGTGTAGATTTTGTTGTGAATAAACAATAAAAAAATAAATGTCCACTGCAATTTTTTAAACAATATTTTACTGGGCTATTTCCATCAATAGTCTATTGTACTTTCTAGGTATTTCTGTATAGAGTGGGTTATGATTAAACAACACTATAAATCAACGTTCATAGTCGTGGGTTCAGGTCCCACCGAAGGCAGAAATATTTATTTTCTTTCGAACGTTTCACCATCTAATCACGCCATACCATCGGCGTTGGTATCACTACGCCAATAAACGTTGATTGATATTGTTGTTTGATTTAATCTGCGTAGTGTTCGATTTATTTAAATGGGTTATGATTGTCGATAACTTATGCTCATAAAATAAATTTCAATTCGAATTCCCAGTAAAATTATTTTACTCATATACAAAATCGAGTTATGTTATTTCTTATAAATTATACGTAGTACTTAAATCATGTGAATGATTTTGCTGTGTGTAGTAGCTTAAGGTGACCTAAAGGTAATATTAATTATACCTCATACCCAGTGCCGGATTACTGCATGGGCTTTAGGGTCTGCAGCCCAGGGGCTAGAGACAGCTAGAGGGCTTCCAGAGACTTGTTCTCTTGTAGACGATCCTTTTGAACTATTTTACTGGGGGCCTCACAATACCAGTAGCCCATGGGCCTTAAAAACTTCAATCCGCCACTATTCATACCTTATCTAAGAATAAGAACGCTAACCTGAAATACGGTAAGTATTATTGGACATTATTCCTTTTGATACTTATCTAGTGTGCTTTACAGAAAACGTGCTCTAAAAAAAATAATAATAATAATACAGTATATGAAATCGTAATATATTAAGTTAACATCAGGAGCGGGTTAAGATTTTCGGGGGCCCTGGGCTATTGAAAATTTTGGGGCCCCCAGTTGCCCCAAAAAAGTGTATGCAAGACCCTGCATAGAGTGTTGTCTTTATAATTAGTCTTAATCATATTTTTGTCAAGCATGAAGAGAAGCAATAAATTATCAATTTTTAATATTTATTATTTAAGAACCGCAAATTTACATGGCATTAAGAACCACAAAAGAACCTGGTTGTCCACTTGAAACATATCAGTGAAACATGTACATGTACAGCATTTTAACTTGGTTTTATGATTATTTTAATGTTTTTAAGTAAAAGTTATTGCGATTTGGTACTTATGTAATACATTTCGCTGAGATCTACATTCTGTATAGCCTATACAACAGCTATATTTAAGCACATAGTAGTATAGTACAATAGCAATTATAAATGAATACTTAAAAGCAAAACTTTCCACGTAATTCCGGCGTTTAAGTTTTACACTCTTTAAAATTCCCATTTCCTTACTTTAAAGTTTATAAAGGATTGCACGACATCGTCAAACGGTAATTCGTTAGCAATATCATACTCTATCATACACTAGTGTAGTGCTTCTCAACTTTTATGAAGCCGCGGCGCGGTAAATTATATTTTAATAAGATGAAGGCCCGGCAAATTATTTTTTTATAAGACGAGGGCCCAATAAATTCTCTTTTGTAAGAAGAGGGCCCCGTCTTGACAAATTTACTTAAATACTGTTCTTTTTTTAAAAGTTCATACATTAAACTACCATAGGTACGAATAATTTTACTATCAATATATTTGTTTAATAATATGTAATTAAACGTGTTTTTGGATAAATATTTTAATTTCTTTGCACCTTTACTCTAAAAATTGAATTTTTAGATTATATTTACTATACTTTTTCTTTTATACTTTGAATATGTTCATTTAAAATAATAATAAGAATAAAATAAAGAAATAACAAAATAAGATGAACAAAATCATATTAATAAAAATAAAAGGATTTGGTTTGCAAAATTCGAATTCATCTAAAAAGCAACATGCGGTTTTAAGGCCGCAGGTTCACCACTCTTGGTTTAAAGGGTAAAAAAAAACTACGTTAGAGTTTAGGAAAAGGGGAGTTTAAAAATCCGATTTTGTGTGACCTTTAAAAACTGATTTAAAAATAATAAATCCGTCGCAAAAATATGAAAAAAGAAATATACATTAGGTGCAGAAAAATGGGTACTATTTTATGCAATTCGAAGTTCGTCAAAAATATAAGATTTAAAAAAATGGTGAAAACTGCTTCTGCGCGAAAGAGACTCGGACTTGCAGCCTATTGGATGAAAAGCGAGTAACGTCACCGGATCACTATGCAGGGTCGTATGTACGATTGACGGCGTGACGATTTTTTTAATTTTGAAAATAAAGACGGAAGTTCCGTTCTGTGAAATGAAGCGACAATTCGAATGAAAGGGAAAAAATTATGAGCAAGGATAGGCAAAACAATTCTTTTGCTTTTATTAATGTAAAGGATAAAAACTTTAGAAGGAAACAGAGTTTTAAAAAGAGATTTTGCATAACTTTTAAACATTGATTTAGAAATGACGAATCAGTCTTAAAAATGTGACAAAATATTCATTAGGTGCAGAAAAATGAGTCCTGTTTTATGCAATTTACAGATTGTTAGGATGAAAAAATTTGAAAAATTCATGATAATACTTTCGGCGTGAAGGGGAATCGAACTCGGGACCGCTTACCTGGGGGGCAAGTGAAGTCAGCGGATTACACACACAGAGTCGCAAGGGCGATTCGTGGCATGGGAATGCTTTTTATTTTTAATCACAATTTTGCAAATAAAGAAGGAAGTTTCGTTTTGTGAAATGAAGCTACACTTCAAACGAAAGGGGAAAAACGTTTATAAGGAGGCACAGGAATTTTTTTTATTATATAAAGGATAAAAATAAATTAGAAGAGTGAGTGTAAGAACGCGAATTTGCATGGTATTTAAAAATGATAAATACTTCTTAAAAGTATGAAAAAACTCTGCATTAGGTGCAGAAATAGGGTTCTGTTTTATGCAATTCACAGCTTGTCAAAAGGATAAAATATGTAAAAATTATGAAAATTGCTTCTGCGTGAAGTTGACTCGAACTCGAGACCTCTTAGCTGAAACGCGAATGACTTTACGGGGTAACTCCAGACATGGGCGGATTTACCATTTTGCCACCCCTAGGCTATTTTTGCCTCCCCAAGGCTCCTTTTTGCCGCCTCTTCCTACCAGTCTGTCCCTCCAATCAGTGGTAGGAACATAAAAATTGTTACATTCAATATACGCCAAAAACTTTCGTATTTAAAAAAAAATATGTTGAAAAACAAACTCATAAATTGAAACATAAACATTAAACAATATTAACTTATATTGAAGTATTATCTCTTCTTGGTATATAATAAATCAAATTCAATTTTATTGAAATAAATTTTAATTTTAGCAAAAAATAAAAGCCTATCGAACACTGGTATTTAAATGGAAAGCATGACGTCTAGCTTTCTTCTCGGCAAAACATCTGATTATATCATATGGTATTGATTTTGTTATATCAGACTCAATACACAAAATTTTGCCGCCCTAGTCTATAGCCTAGTATAGCCTATTGGGAAATACGGCACTGATTCCAGAGGGCAGCAAATACGACACCCGCCTAGGCGGTTTTTTTTGCACACAAAAAAAGTGAGCTTGATTCTATGAAATAAAGCGACACACTAAATGAATGGGGATATACGTATATGAGAAGGCATAGGATTGAAAATCTCTTATTTTCCTTAACATTCTAACAGGTTAAAAAGAGAGAGAGAGAGAGAGAAAAGAGCTTAAAAATGCGATTTTGTGTAGCTGTAACAATGTATTTAAAAATGACATATTCTTCTTAACGAACTAAGAAAATTTAGAGCTTTAGGTACAGAAAAATTTGCACTATTTTATACAATTTATAGCTTATCAAACGAATGAAATTTTTAAAAATTGTGATAATAGATTTTGCGTGAACAAGACTCGAATTCGGGACCTCTTGGCTGAGAGGGGAATGACGTCACGGATCATTGCACAGGGTCATAAGTACGATTCCCGACGTAAAGAGGTTTTTTTTTTTTTAAATTTTACAAGTAAACAAATAAAGAAAGAAGTTTCGTTGTTCGAAATGATGCGACACTCCGAATGAAAGGGGAGAAAATGTTTATGAGTAGACATAGGAAAACCCCCCTTTTTTCATTTTTATAAAGTAGAGGTGGGGAATCTTTTCATGTTGGAAGGTCGCATTAAGTTAATTATAATCGCATTTACGAAACTTCAATTATATACAGGGCCGTGACAATTCAAAAATTATGAGGGGCTTAAGCAGGGGAAGACTGAGTTCTCTCAAAGGGCGCATATTTTGGATTTTTGGGCGCCGGGCTGAGGGTCGGCGGCCCAGTCCGCCCTTGTATGGATTTATTTGTCAAACTTGTAAAACTGTCAGAAAAAAACCTTTCCAAATTTGAATAATTATTAAAATTATGATAATAAGATCTCGTTTGTAGATTGTTAACCACTATTTTGAGAATACAAAAAAAAAAAATCTTTAAAAGGGAGAACTTTATAATAAATTAAATTTTGATGGCAAAACAATAAAGAAAAATTTATAATGATGTCTAAAGGCAAAATTAGCATTTATTTTTGTATGAGGCATTTTTATTTCTTATTTGTGATAAAGGTAACACGTTTTAATTCACCGTCATTTTGTAAAAAATTTTAAATCTCCCCACGAAATTAAATTCTGGCTAGGGACTTGGCGCTATATTCTTTGTGCATAAAACTGCACGAAATAATATCTGTGTTGCAAATGCCAGTGACCAATCAGCAAGGAAGTGCATCAGCAAAGTGTATATTAATAGATAGAGTGTACTGATACTCTGATTATGCCATAATTAATTGTGGCCATAAATAATTTAAAAAATGGAAAAGTATTGAGTACATTTGTTGGGACTGAGCCCTCATCATATATATATATATAAAATTTACCGTGACGCGGCCTCATAAAGGTTGAAAAACACTAACGTAGGCAAACCCTTTGGCTGTAGGATTTCGTCAACACAGAGATGTGCTGTCAAAGTATCTTAACCTTAAACTAGAGGAGATTAAAATTCGCTCACAGTTGCTTGTACTTTCCACGTATGTGTCTTAAAGGAATTTTTACAGAACACTTTTAATGCAACGATGCACAAAACTTGTCAGATTTGCTTGTCCGTGTGAATGGCACTCCTTTTATTAGTTTTGAGATGCCCCTTTCACATGCGTTCAGGAAACGCCCGGTGTATTAATTGGCGATGGATTTGTTTGCCTATCTAGATGACAAAAATTTGGACGCAGAATTTCGCGGCTCTCGTTCTACTTTTTTAGAGATGTGGTTGCTTTTTTTTTTCAACAAAATATATGAGCAAAACATGAATAACTTCCTTTATTTTAAGGAGTATTTTAATTTTCTGTTTGAAATAGGATTTGTCCTTCGTGGATAAGTTCAAAATCTCCCAAACCATTGAAATTTATTCACAAAACAAATACATCTGAAGATTTATCGAAGTCGAAGATAATATTTTTAAAGATCATTGCGCTTTGTTAGTTTTATCAGACATTTGGTTATACTAGATTTTCCTTTTCCCCCAGATGTCTATTTTTGAATTATTAACGTTATCATGAACAGAAACTACTGTATTTTGCTTGTGTTCAGTAATAATATCTTCAGTAGTTGTAGCTTAAATGGTCGATGAAGAGGTATTAGCATAAGTAATGATATTTTTTAAGAAATTTTGTTTTGGTACAAATTTAGGGTGTATCAAGGCCGAATGCCAAAGTCGCCATGAATACCTGTAGTCAAGTATTAATATGGGAACCGAAAATTTGCTATTATTTTATTTATTTTGGTGCATTATTTGGCTATTGCGGGGGCCCTGACCAGGTTACGCCACTGCAGGTATTAATAATGTTGTTGCATTTATTGTTGTTACTGAATGTTTCACTACGAGCTGGTTATTGAGAGAGAGAGTCATATCCCAAAGTTGAATAACTAAAGGATTGATAAGTCGTCATTGTTTTAGTTTCGAGAAATCGATTAAACCATACGACTGCAGATCTCGGACATCATTGAACTGACTTTCCGAATTCAGCGATATTATGGTTTTAAATTTCAAGTGTACTACCACTCCTTATAACCAAAATGTGCTACAGAATTCCCTGGGACTCTTCTGGAGTTCCCACATATGGTCTAGATTTGAAAAGTAGGTTTCATCAAAAATATTCTTTAGACCATTGAAAATTATCCCCAGTAAATTATCGATGCATGTCATCTTAGATACATGCTTACGAATGGTTGTCTGACTTTGAACTAATCTTAAAATCATTTATTTCAGTACCTTAAAGTGATGAAACATCCGTGACTACACGCAAATCTAGTTTAGATTTTTTCAGATAAGCCCGGAGGGTTTTTTTTGACTTTACTTATGGCTTAAGTAGGACAAAAATCGTCTGTGGCGAGCTCTATAATTTACTGAAGATGCTTATGCACTAAGATTTGAATCGAAGGAGAACTTGTGACATAGTTAGTTAACATTCTCATGTATGTAATAGTAGATCGACTCACTGTGCTAAACACTCGATGGATAATATATTACACAATAGGCACAGTTTTTGAAACGAAAATTTATTCGGCTTTAAACGTTTTTCGAAACTTTGTACAATAAACAATCGTACACTCGCCCTTACGAGCGATGTACGCTTAGGGTTTCTTGCTTCTTCGATGAAAGCTCAAGGCTTTCGAAAAACGTTTAAAGCCGAATAAATTTTCGTTCCAAAAACTGTGCCTATTGTGTAATATATTAATCATCGAGATTCTCATGTATATACGTATAAATATATGATTACCTGAATGTAAGTTTTTTAAGTAATTGAACGGCTAATTGACATAGAGCAATTATGAAAGCAATCATCTATCACGATATAATTCTGTACACGGTGCAAATACAAGATTCAGTTAAATGTTCAATAAAGTGTGGACAAATTTGAATATTCACGATACTATACTATACATTTTTTACAAGCGTGATGCACGCGAATTAAATTCGACTTGTTTAAACGCTAACTGAATACAAATTATGAATAGCAAAACAAATCCATCAAGTATGGTGAACTTTTTAAGTCGAAATTTCGTTTTGCATTATGAGTTCTTGTATTATCGAAAATTCTAGTTGTTAAGCTCTGCTTCCCTACGTTCAAACGTAGATGGAGGAGATTACCTAAAAATAGGTTACTCACATCTGAATAAATTGCATGGTTTTGAAAGATGGAGGTATGTGTGTGTGTGTCGCACGGTTTTCCATGCCATGTTACGTGTTATTTTTAGTTAAGGATGGCTGTTCCGTTATTGTGAAATATTTAGATCCTCGAGCATTGCGTCTTTTTCTAACCCGGTTTTATTTTTTCCTTAGATCGAAATACGACCATTTCTTTTCCCAGATTCACATTTTATTCGCCAAATGCCGCCATTCTCCCTTAAACACGAAGATTGCGTAGACCTTATAAGTTTAATAGAAGAGGTTAAAGTGGACAGGTACAACCTCTCATGCTTTGCATTTTGACAGCTGCATAATGCGCATCAAAATCTCTGTTGACAGGTTGTTAACTAAAGAGTTCCGTCTCAAACTTTTGAGCACTCTTTAGTTAAAAAAAAGGGAGTTCTCGGTACCTTTGAACAGCGATATTTTTCTATGGGTATGGTCATGATCTCGTTGATGGATACGCCGTTAAAAAAACATTTAGAAATACAGCTAATGGACGAATAATTATATGTACACTATGTATCGCCTAAAGAAACAAAATTGATTGATTGATTGTTTGGCTTTTTTATGGCGCAAGAGCATCTGGGCTATACTGCGCCAAACACGGTAAACAAAATTGGGGCAACACAACTGTATTTTATTTTGTTGAAGTAAATACTAATTCGAGTATAGAGGAGAATCAGAATACATCTTACCTTCATTGGTTAAATTTGGTTTTAATGGTTGCTATCTGCAACTCATCAACGTATAGTTTTGTTTACTGATTATGGAAATTTGCACATTTCATTAAACCATTTTGCTTCTATAATTTTTAGTATTTTGGCTCATTAGAACGAAATGTGAAAAAAGACAATTTAATGTAAAGGGAATTGAAGGTTATATTCAGTCTTTAAACTTTTCTTGTGGATGTTATTTTCTAAACGCTTGAATTGCTTCTGTGCACGTCTTCTTCGGGAGATAGTGCATTGACGTAGGCAAGGGGGTTGTAACCCCCATTGCAATGAAATTTTATATATTTAACATAGGAATATGTGAGGCAGCTTTGCAACCCCCATTGAACTTACAACCATCCCCTTACGAACTTTCTGTGTACGCTTATGAGATAGTGATATGTAAAGTGGAATGCAAAATTCAAACGTCTATTGACGTGTCAAAATCATCGAGCCTTTGCACTTTTTATAACGTGGGGTCAAATGATTTTATTAATTTAACATGGGCTTTTTACATAAAACTTACACAGGAATAGGCCTAAAAGTGAAGGAAGTGAAAATGTGAACACGTGTATCTTAGTATCTTAAAACGTTTGTTTGTGATTCTTTTCGCCACGAAGGCCTTGCGAAACCGTGTATCTGAATCTCATTGCGCATTACGAGGGCGAATCAGAAAGTCTTTGCCCCTATTTTTTATTAGCCAAAATAAGGTACATACAGGTAATTACAAATATACGTACTATTCTACGTACCTTACACTATTTTTCCACATAGTCCCCACACCGGTTCAGACATTTGTCCCATCGCAGCACTAAATTTGAGATGCCCCTGTGGTAGAATTCGTCCGGCTGACTGTGGAACCACCGTCGGACTGCTGTCTTGGCTTCATCGTTGCACGTGAATCGCTGTCCTGCCAGGAACTTCTTCAGCGGACCGAAAACGTGGAAATCACTAGGGGCGAGGTCCGGACTGTATGCAATCAGAACCGCCGACAAGCTCCGGTCATTTCACTGGGAGAGTCTGGACCACCCACCATACAGTCCGGACCTTTCTTCGGTGATTGCAGTTCTAGAAAATGAAACCGGAAAAAGCAGAATATTTCTACAGGATAAGTGTTAGTAACAAGGACTAAAAAAAATAAGCATTGATACACGACGAAATTCATAGCGTAATATTATAAATGGGGGAAATCTATTTTATGTTTTGTAATTAATTGCAATTGTGCGAAAGAGTGAGAATAAAATTTTTAATTCTTCCTTCACTCTGTCAGCAGAGATGCTGTATTGTGTATTTTAACGCCACCCCTTATTAAATAATAAAATGATTTTATTTTTGATAGTTGATGTTAATATTCATGGATCGATATGTACAGTAAAACCTGTCTTAACCGAACTTCGTTTCATCGGAATCTGGATTAACCAAAATGACTTGCTAAACTTTATTTATTTATATATTTTTTTAAGTAGCTATCTGTTCTATATTTTTGGCAAAGACGGTCATATTTATTTCCTAGTATACTTCAATCTTAAGAAAAAATCCAATACACAAATGCTTGTATATATATTTAGTACCATAATGTTTAAAATAAATAGTACTAAAGAAGACTGGTGGCGTCAGTTTGTTCTGTTTCACTTATTATAGCCACTACGACCACATGTGACCTCGTGATGAAAGTGAAAATGTCGTGATCAGAAGGGCTTTAATGACGTGTTTCGACAGACGTATCAGATCAACATAGTTTGGTCAAGGTCCGGTTGTACACCAATTGGTATATCGCAGTTAACATATGTATTCGCAACCGTAAGAATCTTTTCTGAAAATTCGTCTCTCCTAACCGAAATACTCCCTCAGTGGTTATATGTTAGAATATTTAATTGTTGCTATCGAATAGCTAAACACAGGACATCTGGTCCTAGTAGGGAGGGGTGTGGAAAGGATGAGTAAATAATCCCGCATAAGAAAAATCTCGTGATGTCATAACCACAGCGTGTTTTTGGATAAATACTCGAGTTTCTTTTCATCTTTACGCAGAAAATTGAAGTTCCGCTTTAGTCGAAATTTTGATTATCCGAAATTGGATTCACCTACTTTATTTGCGGATAACCGGATTCCTATTGTATCTTACTTCGTTGTGTTCTAGAGAAAGAATACAAATTATTGTTCTTAGTTTTTGAGATTTCACCTTTTGGGGGCTTTTGTTTCATCTCAGCGACTAAGAAATTTTACAAATTATCATTAGCTTGCTATCCTCGTCTAAAAGACAGGGTATCAAATTGGACTCTTTCTTCTAATTTAAACTATTGAGTTTTTGAAATAAACTTTGTAAAGGTGTCTTAATCAGTCAATGTGTGAGAAGTTTGGGAAAGTTTTTGTGCTTCTATTACTAAATTTCATCATTGTATGACAATTATTAGGTTATTCGAAATATGTTTTAAAGTTGTTATTTATTCATTTTTTACGTCTATATCTAAGTTAACTAAATGTATAAAATGTAAATTAAGTGTACGCAGACAGATATAGAGCTTTTGTTAATATAGGAATAACGAGAGTTAGAATATGTGTGTCGTTTACGTTAATATTAATAAAAATATTTATTTTTTATAAAGGTTGCATATTGTGTTCAGTTTTGAAATTCAAATCATAATATAATACAAAATTTCACAAAGTACAGACAAGACAACACAAGTTGCACTTTCCCGTGATGGATCCTCAGTAAAAATCATAAAATTTAACCGGACAAGTACCCTATTAATTCACTAGCGCATAAGCTCCGTTTAATAAATATACAATTGAATTCTTTTTACCTATTATTGTAACGAGCCAAGATGCATGCAATAAAGTTTTGATTTGATATTCCTTTTTTTTTTAAGTTATGTGTTGAAGAAAAAGTGGACTTTTACAGAAATTGTAGTAGTTTAATTTTAGTGAACCCTATGTAAAAACAACAAGAAAACAAATAACGACAAATAAGATGATAGTAATGTAAATATAATAGTAGTTTTTCTTATATTTAGCTATGACCCTATCCATGGTGTGGAAAGTAACAGTAAGTTTCCAAAACAATTATTGGTTGGTTTGCTTTTTCGAGCAGTCTCAGCTGTTTTTGATGATGCGACTTCTTTTTATTGAAGGAAACTCGTTAAAGAAAGGCAATTATAACGCCTTGAAGAACACGCCTTTTGCTTGAATTCTCTCGTAGTGATTTCAGCTCTGTCTATACGCTTTGTGTATAAGTTTTTTGATGCTGTATTGCTTTGTATGATAATCGAAAGCACCAATTGCAGTATAAATGTTAGTTTTGGTGAATATTACTATATTGTATCATGATATTAGCAGAATTTACCATTGATTCAATAATGTACTGGGCTTATGTATTGAAATCAAATAAAAAAAATAATGGATCGATAATTCAAACTAAAAATTTTCTCCGGATTCTAGACGAATGTCCATCATCGTTTACTGCGAAGAATGTTTTATTGCGAAAATGGAAAGTGGAAATATCCCAATGTAACGGAGAAGCGAGAAAAAGTACTATGTTAAAAGAGCAAATTCGGATTCTCTAAATAAGAATAGTCAAAAAACGCACAAGAGAACATTTTATCGATACAAAAAGTTGTAAACAATATTATGCTTAGAGACAGAAGTTTTTTTTTATGTCACTGGAGTGGTTTTTTATTAAAATGAACAATAAAAACATTTTGAGAGTTACCTCTTCCCTTTATCAAGTAAGGAAGGCTGAAAAAGGGGAACGAAAATAAATAGAAAAACGAATACTGAATATAAAACCAAAGACAAAAAATAATAAAATTATATTGAATTTTATGTCGCGAGGGAAGAGAGGTTATTGAGAAAATGGAAAATGGAGGCGGAATTGATGGTAGGAATGAGGACAATTAGAATGGGGGAGTCTTTATTTCGTAATATTATGGTGAATCTTTATTTCGTAATATTATGCCTGGGGAATCTTTATTTCGTAACATTATGCTTATTTTGCATAAACAGATAAGGAAAAGAGGAAGTTTTTTTATAGATGAAAATATACATAGAAACGGTGTGTCGAAGAGCCATCTTAAAAAAACTGAACATTGAAAGTCTTGAAACTTTTTCTTCATAAAATATTTTGTGATGTAATTTGATTTTATTCTTATTAAAAATTTACAGCATAGATCTTCAGTTATATTTCACTAAATTTATAACTTTTAAAACTTACCTCTTAGTCTTTTATTAAACTGACAGACGGCAGCTATTTATACTTTTTCTTTCAATTGTTTCATTGAGAAAAATTGAGTTGCATTGAATTGCAGAGATTTAAACTTCGAAAGCTTAAAAAACCCTTCCTCAATTTTTCTGTTTCATTTTTATTTAATCTGCGGCAACGATATTTGCATTTATAGTATTAAAAATAATTTTGATTTTATTATTTCATGCTTTTTAAAATTGCACGCAGTTATAAAGGCACATATTATTCAAATAACGAGATTTTTTTGTGAAATTTACGTTTTCCTTCGTTTTCAAAAATTCCAGGAAACTTCAAAAGATATAGTATACAGGGTGTTTAAAAACACCGCACTAACGATATATTTTCCTAATAATAATAATAACAATAATAATAATTTATTTATTTATTTTTCACTTTTACAATACAAATATTTCGTATACTGCATAATTCCAAATTTCATTATGCATAAACAATTTAACCACGCAAGGAAAGTTCCGAGGAAAATATCTTCTTGGATGTAATAAACCTAGGACCTCGAGTTTATTAATCGAAACCAAACATAACAAGTTAAATATAAAAAGAAACATTTAATTTTAGTACATCGCAATCTAACAGGTCGTTACTTCAATATAAACTTTTATTTACTGCGTGACCAATGTTGAAAAAAATCAAGTACTCTCTTAATTTATTTTTAAATTTTTTAATTTTGTTCAATGATTTTTTTTACATCCTCTAGTAATTTATTTCAAAGGTTAGGACCCTTGAAATTAATGTTACTTCGTTCTATTTCAGTACTTATTTTTGGAAAGATTAAATTATTATATTTTCGGCAAGTATTTTTTTCTCTTTCATTATATTTAATTTTTATTATCTCCAAGTGCTTATTTTTCTTAATTCTTTCAAATATTTTAATCAAAACACAGTACTCACGAATTAGTTCAATTGGTATGATACTGTATTTTATCTTTGTTAATTAATTTCATTTCTTTTTTCTGTATATTTTTCATTACATTTCCATTGACTATACCAACATCTCCCCATATACAATTACAATACATGAGATGACTTTGTATCACGGAGTAATAAACTTCAATACGTTTTATCTGTCAAACTTTTACCCATTCTTCTTTATATTCCTATGCTTTTACTTACTTTTTTTAACGTAGCATTTACTTGACCATTCCAATTTAATTTATCTGTTAGTTGAACTCCAAAAAAATTGTTTATGTCTATATTGATATTTTTGTGTTTACTTGAGAAAATCATTATTTTAGATTTATCTAGATTTAATTTTATCTGATTTACATAAAACCATTTCTCATATTTTTTATTTCACGGAACATATTTCCATTAATCTTTTTAGGTCTTTACCTGTAACACTGGCACTTGTGTCGTCTGCAGACAATGTTATATGACCCATACCTGAAACATTAAATAAATTGTTTACATATATTGAGTAGAACAGTGGTTCCAAATTGGACCAAATTTGTATGTGTGTCCAATTTGGACACACATACCAATTATAGCCTTTAAAATCGATGTTTAAAGTTTGCCATGTTAACCTGTGTATAATTTGTGAAATGCTTAATCTTAAGGATAATTGGGGTGGTGCAGTGCCTTCCTTCTGTTCGGGTTCAATTTTGGAAAGGAAAGGTTATTAATATTCGCAGGTCACGGCTAGTTTTCTCTCCCGTTTCTGATGAACTCATAAACAGTCACGGAATGTAAAACTGTAAGATCAACAAATATAATAATTAAGGCCTGGATTTTCATGCCTAAAATTTAGCCCAAATAATACGCAAATATTCTCCAAATTATTACAAAATGTGCAAAAATATGCAAGTGTATAGAAATCTGGACCCTACTCATAAGCGATGTTTCGAAATGTATAAAATGACAATTTATTGAAACAGTGCAAATGTTCTTGGAATTATTGCATAATATGTACTGAAATGCATAAAAAATATCACTTTGTTACGTCCTTGAATATGAGTATGCACAAAATTAATACAAAATACATACCAAAACACATGAAATACGTACGGAGATATGTTTGAAAATATGGCATCATAGACATTGGTTTGGGCCCAAGGACACCGGCAGGGTGAAATCTGGGGTTGGCAGAGAGGTTTAAAAATGGAAATTTTCTACCATACCTTTTTAATTTTACCTTTTTTTTTAAAAGAAAATCGAAATCTGCCCCCCCCCTTTCCTATACCTGCCGGCGCCCATGGCTTGGGGTGGAAAATATTACACTTGGTCTTGACTTGGAAAGTATTACGCATATTGCGAAACATCATCACAGAAATGTGAAGACTCATAAAATTATTTTTTTCTAACTTTAATATTATCTAATTATATCATTTACACTTGAAACATATTCTGTAGCATTTTTTTTAATTTTAATTTATTCTTTTTAGAAGAAAGGCCTATTTAAAAAAAAGAAACGGCGAATTAATCGAATTGGTTGGATTACAAGCGGATTAAAGAAATACACACTTTTGAAAATTTTGCAGAAATATACCAAAATATGCAGACATATCTAAAATATGAAAAATATGCGCCCAAAGTCGAAATATACAGAAATATGCAAAAACATGCAAGTGCATAGAAATCCGGGCCTTCATAATAACCTTTGGGCTTCCAGGATTAGACAGCATTAGATGATTGTCTGATGACTGTAAATTGTCTTGATAGTGCCTAGTTTTCTATCATTGATTTTACTGATGCTTAAGCTGTAAAGAACAGGCCAGTGTAGTTACATTCTGAAAATACGCATACTAAAAGATAAAAGATTTCATATTGGAATTGAACATTATTGGTTTATTTAGAATTTATGATTCCTTGGGATATACACGTTAGTTCCTAGTAGCCTTGGCTAAAATAAAATACATTTTCAAAACGTGTATTTATAAAAATAAATTCTAGTTCAAGTATTTAATTCCTATTTGTGGAGCAAATCTTTTGCAGGAAGATAGTAGGTAATTAAAATATGCTACAGTAAAACTTCCTTTAACGGACGCCCATTAGATACGGTCGCCCCTCTTTTACTGACAATTTTTTTTTATCTTCTAAGTGTCCGCTAATGAGGGGTTTTACTGTAGTAAAATTAGAGTGGGTTGTGATATACTCTTCGTGTAGGATTCGGCTTAAAGAGGGTGGGATATTCAAGTGTTAACAATTACTTGAGCGTTGGTATTTCTGTCACACAACGTCTTTTAATGAAAGCTAAAACTTACCTTAATTCTTAGCCCATTATAACAAATTTTCATATCAGGTTTGTTTTTCGTTTATTGCTTTTTATTGTTGAAGGTGAGGCGCCCCATTGCTTCAGTGGTTATATCCGTTACCTTTAGATTAGCTAGGTTTAGGTTCGACTAAGTAAGGTTGTAAATATGTGTGTGTGTGGGGGTGTCAGCTGTTAATATGATTCCCCTTTGTTAAAAAGATTGATAATTATCTCCCTATATTTGATATTTTAAAAAATGTCAGACAACAACTGGTTAAAAATCAAAATGATGGGCATTTGAAAACAAAGATTATAATGTGATTATTTAATAGTTTTGTTAAATACTTGCGGTTTTAATTCACAAATGTTTTAAAATATAGAAACGAAGTACACGTTACGGTTTTTGCATCAACTAAATCTTTTCAATGGACTAGTTAATTATGATGGCACATGTTTATAAATATGCTATTATCTAGTCAAAGTAGGAATAGAAATATTTCGCCGTTTGGATGTTACATAATGCTTTTGACTTCATATTAGATACTTTATGACTAGTTTTATATATATATATACAGGGTGTTGAAAAAAACATCGCCTAACTGTATATTTTCGAAATCCTTACGCCAGACTGAGCAAATTTGCAAATGGTTATTATAATCGGAAATCAGCATTTAATAATATATTTTAGATAATATGTTGTCTAATGGTTACCCACGATCTGCTCGAGAAAACCAATTGAAATGTTAAGGTTGATTTACCTGAAACAGATAGCTAAAACTTGTTTCACTGCTTGGCGAAAGTTAAGTCACTTTTCGGGAATTCCTACTTGGCGCTTTTGCAAAAACGAAAAGGCTATGTTCGCACATTTTCGTAACCGAAACAGTAAAATATGAAATAAAATATTAAAAACAATTTAGAATTTTTACTAAAATTTTTTCTCTATTTTATTATTAAATCTTAAATAAAACTATTTTTATCCTCTAAACTAAATTACGTCATGAAAAATCCATTTTCGTCAATAGTCTTAAATCAATTAGTAAACCACTGATATTTTTCATTTTAAAACTATCTCGTTTCTCATTAAATTTTATCTCACTTTTTCATTTGATAATTTATAACATTTATTATAGTGTTCGAATCAAGTTTACAAAGAACCTTAAACGACGCCAAAGTACAAAATTAATTGAGCAATAATAGGATTCCTTTGTACAGTAAGCGAAATCGATAGCAATATAACATTCACACTTTCAAATAATAATTACGTTTTTATAAGCTTTGAATAAATTTTTCTGAAAAATATTTTAACCTTTTTTTTAACAGTTTGGCTATGAGTTCTTTGATTTTAAACAAAAGATTGGCGGTTTTGTTGCGTCACATACATGAAAAAAAAGGGTTGCTTTCTTTTAAACCCAGTTTTTGAATTTCCAGATTGACGTCAACTTCAGGCATCTAATGAAACAAAAGTTCGGATTTTCGTATGAAGGTTGGAACTCCCTTTTTTTTTTCATTAGGCAATATATTATCTGAAATATATTATTAAATATCGATTTCCGCGTATAGTAACCATTTGCAAATTTGCTCGGTATGGCGTAAGGATTGCATCAATATATTTGGATTAATAAATATAATAAAATTAATAATAAATATAAATATATATTAAATATAATATATTAAATATAATATATTAAATATAATATATTAAATATAATATATTAAATATAATATATTAAATATAATATATTAAATATAATATATTAAATAAAATAAGAAAATATATTAAATACAATTAACCGATATAATAATAAATATATATTTAGTTAGTGCGGTGTTTTGAACACCTTGTACATACAAACACATATACGCGCACACACACTTACATACATTTTTTATTTGTTATATATATAAAGAAACCATAATTCCTGCTTCGAACACATAGTCCCCACTTAAAAGAACCCCTATTTAGAACACCTGGTTCCTTCCTAAGAGAATGCTTACTTAAAAACTCTCAAAATTTCCCTGGTTTTGTAGTTGGTTAGGACGTCATAATTGTTTATATTGTACCATCTATGGAGCTACACTTTAATTAAAGACATCATTATTTTTGCTCATGGTTCAATGAATTGAGATTTAAAATTTTTAAAATTATTTAAAGTCTCGGCAATGGCAATTAAACACGTAAAAGTCACTTTCAAACCTATTTATTACGCATGAAAATTTATCTAGACTCGCGTGTGGATTACATAGAAAAATGAAAATTTAATCTCAAATACATGGTAAAGTCAAATCAAATGGAGCAAGCCTAAGAAAATGATGGAGAAGCTTTGGAGAAAGCTAACAAACATCTTGTTATTTTGCGGTTAAATTATAAATACGTCAAGTTGCACTGATTTTAGAAAAAAGGGCTTGTTTCACACTCTAGTTATTGCAAAAATTATACTATTTATGTCATTAGTAGTGCGGTCAAATGCAAAATGTCGCGCAACTTTATTTAAGAGTTTTGCATCTTTGGCGGTTTTAAGACTGCATAGTTTGTTGTCAAGTTGAAACGTAGATAGAAAAATTGGGTAAAAAAAAATGTTAAAATGCTTATTTTAGAGCTCTGGAAAATAAAAGGGATAATCCTACTTTATAGAAAGAAAAGTATAATAGCTATGCCAAACCACAAAACAAAAAAAAATTCTCTTGAATAGGAATCTCTCAGTATAAATATATAAATAAATACGTCGTTCTCTGTGCACTATAGATCTTTATTCTACTACAAGATTACTACTTTCTCTTTTATTAATCGAGTTAAAGGATAATATATTTATGTTTAAGTACATCACTATGCCTTATGTCAATTTTAATTTCCCGCCGGAACATCATAGCAGGAAAGTTAATGGAAAAATAATTATTACAGTTTATCGAACAAATTCTGAGCTAACGAGCAGGTTTTCAAAACCGTCGTAATAAACCAACGAGTTTAAGAATGCTGACACTTTCTCAGGGTTTAGACAGATTTCCTGTTTTAAAAACATGTATTTAACCTTTTCGAAAATAGGACACTTACAAAATAAATGGTCAATACTGAAAAGGGGTTAGACGTTAGTTTTTAAATTTAATTTATTTAATTCATTTTAACTTTTCAGTGTTAACCACTTATTTTATAATTGTGTCATTTTCGAAAAAACATATACGAAGAAAAATGCATTTAAAAGTATTTTTTCAAATAAGTTTTCTGGTGGTCTAGCGGTTATAACGTTTTGCTCCAAACAAATTTGTCGGCGATTCGACTACGGATTGAAGCAGTGCTCTTTTTCTACATTACAAGAAGTTCTAGCTTGAGCTATATACGTGGTTGGCCGAACCTCTTTCTAAAACAGAATGCATTTCATTTTCTTCACAATATGTCAGTTTTATAGTGCTCCTATTCAAATATACATAAGAAATTGATTTGAATTTAGTTTCAATTTTTTCCTTACCCTCCCCCCACCTTCTTTTCATTCCGTTTCGTATAGGGTCACTGTATTTGATGAGCTTTCTCTAAATTTCATGATTTCCAATCCTGTTTTCTCTTGTAGGTTCTTTTGTCTTATATTTTTATTCACCAGTTCTTTCCATCTCTTCTTTTGTCTCTCCTTCCTAAGCTTCTCATCGATATCTATGTTCACCGCTAGTTTTCCTGCTCAATTCGCCTTCCCTCCTTCTCTTCATATATCTGTATCATCTCTGTCTTGACTCTGGTACTTTTCACGGCACATCTGTAATCCTTGTTGTCTCTCTTTTATTTGTTTATTTCTGATTCGCTTCTTCCTTCTCACTCAACACATCCAACTAGGCATTCTAGTCTCTGTTATTCGCATCTTGTTTGGATGACATATTCAATTTCTTGATTGGCGTGTCATCTCTATACATTTGTATCGGTCGGATCAGTCTCACATATTTTTTCTTTTAATCTATCTGGAATCTTTTTATCACAGAGCATTTCGAACATTTCTTTCCAATTTCTCCAACCTACCAGCAATCGACATTTGGTTTCTCTTTCAACGTGTCTATTATAATTGTGCAATACTGATGCAAGATATTTGAGATAGTTAATTTTCTTAATTTCGTTGACATTTATATTGAAGTCCTCCTCCTCCTCCTCTCCGTTGCGTAAGATATATTATTTCATTATGTTAATTACATTTTGTTTGTCCTATAATTTTATTTCAATTTGTTTATGCTATATTTATATGTTAATGTTAATTTAATGTTAGATTCATATATATGATTAATAAAAGTCAGTTACCCATTTCTAGCTAACATATGGTTTAGATCTTTAAATAAATAACCCTCCATCAGTTTTATTAACGGGACGCGGGTTGAAATTTTTGATTTTTCATTTCATATTATGTTCGTTTTTCATTTTGAATAATCCATTTTATTATTCTATGCACGGAATTAATCTAGAAATACTCGCTGATGTTAGTTGTTGTACCCTGGACTAAACATAAGAAAAGCGATTTCCCTAGATGTTAACTGATCTAGGATTTCGTAATTTTTGCCTACTCTAACCGACTTCAACCTATTTTTCAATGAAATTTCATTTTAATATTTTAGTGTTTTTCGATGTTCCGGCTAAAATTCTCTTTAAGGATCCAATTAATTTTATCTAATAATTATTTTTTTTTCTTAGTTATAAAGACCAAATATACATTAATAATATTTTTGAACAAGTGAATGTATTCAGAATTATTAGCGGAATTTTAAATTAATGATCATTATTTATAATTTAGTATTATTCGTTTGAGCTATATTTTTTTATTAAAGACTAATGTAAACAGCAAAACTTTTAAGTGTAATCAGTTAAGAAACTTAATGAATTGAATAAATTAAGAAAATTTAAATTGAAAAATAATGTATTGAGAAACTTTTTTATAGGCACTCAGACCATTGTTACCACTTGTTAGTCATCAACAATGGTTCTTCCTCACATATTATAGCGAAAGATTTTAGGCATAACGTTACATTAATATCATATATTAATACCATTAACATCTTAAAAAATAAAACCAAATTATGGATACATGGAAAGCAAATTATAAAATTTCACCCCAAACCCTGTAATAGACAAATTAGAAGGGCTCGAAATTAAAGAAAAGCCCCCATGCCTCCTGAATGGCTTAAGAAGCCCGAATTTACATTGGCTAATGTGACAAAATGCGTTGTGATTTTTCAAAGATATGGACATAATTCTGAAATAATATTGTTCAAGCCCCTGATTAGCTATTTTACGCATGTTTGTTTCATTGACACGGATGTCACTGATTTCAAGAAATTATTTAGTATACTTTTAGCATTAGTATTGGTGCTTGCCGCCGGGAAACAAAAAGTACCCATGTAACGTTTGGCAACACCGCTGGACTCAAAAAAATGAAGAGCCAATTAAAATATGGATCTAATATTCATTAGAACTATAAACATATGTTTTGGATAATAAATGGGGTTCTACTGGTGTGTGTTGTCGTGAAACAATAACGCGTAACGTACGGCTGAACTTCTAGACCTGAATTGTGGGGCCATCTCACCAGAATTTTATAATTATAACTACCTATATTACAATTATTATTATCAGACTTATTTTACCCACAATTTCAAAGGCAGAGATTAAGCAATTATTTATCACAGAACTCAAAAAAAAATTATGACCTGAAACCCCGCTTTTTCTAAAGTAAATCCTTAGTTAATGAAAGAACGTTTCTTTTAACAATAATGAGAGTTCTAGAGAGTTTTATAATTTTGTTTTATATACTTATTAATATATACAGCACATACTCTATATTCAGATGATTCTTTAAAGTGTGAAGTAACAAAAACGATATTAAAGTACATTGCTGTTTCGGTTTTGCATAGATATGGATAAAGTTCCATACTATTATGACTCAAGAAATTGTTACGCCGTTATGTTTTGGGACACTGACGGCGTTTTTTCAAAATACCCATTGATAAGGGTAAAAGGTAACGTTTGTCAAAATTTTCTTGTGACGTATGTTAGGGTGGTCCTTATTTTTCAACCTCCTTTTTTTTTAAGGTGTCACCCCTAAGTTTTTTGCAACTGACCTAAAACTAATGCCAGAAAAAATTTGGGCCGTTAGCGCGTTTCTCACTGGCGCCTCAGAGGCTCTGAATGTCTCCATTTATATAAAAATTACTATTTTTCTAGAAATTTAAATAAAAAAATTAAATAATATTTCATGCATATTAATAAACTAAATAATATCAAAGATATACTAAAACATGGTTTTAAATAACCATCCAGCTCATCGGACTCATGAGAGAGGCGTAGTGTGCGTGTTATAGAGAGCACAGACCGCGGCGCTTAATCACAGTCAGTATTGCATTATCTTTTATACGAAGTGATAAGACATGGTTTGTTAAAAATGGCGCTAAAAGGTAAACCTCGCAGTAATATATACGGAGAGTCACAAAAGTCTACATACACCATGAAAAAACCCGATTTTGAAAAAATAGCACGATATTGAAACGTAATTAGTAATTAGAATAAACACGTTCCTTAAGAAAGAAAAAATAGAAAATAGAAAAAAAAACGAAATAATTCAACAGCAAAATCATATTTATTCTAAATGCTATGCCATAAAAGTGTACATACAGCTCATGTTGAAAAATAAAAAGCAATTTTAAAGAATATTGTTAAGGTCCATCTGTATTCTGTAGTAGGTCCTCCGTTTGAATAAATAATAGCTTTTAGTATTTTAAGCATTAAAGAAACTACATTTTCAGTAATTTAGGGTGTAATTTCGTGCCAGGCTTCTTCCAAGGCTGCTTTCAAGAATTTTTATTTTTTGCATTAAATTTTCTGATACGTTTCTCCATTTCACCCCAAATATGTTCAACGGGATTGATGTCAGGTGACTGGGGTTGATTTGGAGCAATATATAAAGCCACATCTTCATATTTCAAGCTGTAAGTTTAAGATCATTATTGTGTTGAAAAGTCCAGTTGTATCCAAGGTTTGAGATGTCCACAGATGATTGCAGATTATTCCGCAATATATTCAGATATTGTGGTTTATCCATATTACCTTCAATGAAAACCAGTTTCCCTAATCCAGACGCCACTATTGACCCGCAAACCATGACATGTCCTCCTCCATGCTTGATTGTTGGCAAAGGGTTTTCAGTTTTCATTTCTTCTGTTTCTTTCCCTCCAAATTTTACCAAGACCATCACTGATGAATATATTAAACTTACTTTCATTAGCAAAAAGTACTGTCTTCCAAGAGCTTAAATCCTTTTATATGTATTGTTCTGCAAACTGCAGTTTCTTGATTCCATTTGCAGAGAATATAAGGGGTGCCTTCGTTGGTACCCTTCCGTGATACCTGGCAGATCTCAAAGATCTCTTTATGGTTTCAGGATGAATTACTTTACCGATGGCTGCACGAACTTACTCTGCTAACCTTGGGGCACTTATTTTAGGATCGGTACGCACTGTCTTCTGAAGGTGTCGAGCTTCTCTCGTACTCAGTATCCTTGGCCGCCCTGATCGCGGTTTCAAAACTGCGTTTCCAGAAATTTCATAATCCTAATCACAGTATGAATACTTGCTCGTCTTTTACGAACTACTTGGGATATATGTCCATAGGATTTTACTTCATTTCTCATCTTTATAATGGCATTTCGAATTTCCAGACGTATTTCTTTTCCATGCCATTTAATTTCTAATACGACTTAGCAAAAGGTACACGTGTCGAAGTAGATACGTTTCGATTGATTCCTCAATCCGCATTTAAATACGGCGTTTCGATTTGTTCATGCAAATTTCTCATGTGTATGTACACTTTGTGGGATTCAATTCGGCAATAATATCATGTTTTTCAAAACTTATATTTTTCTTATTATTATTTCCAATTCTATTAAACACTTCATCACTTTTCTGAAAATATTAACAAGTTTTAATTTACTCATTCTTTTGGTGAACTTAGATTTATGCAAATTGGTAAGCGTATGTCGACTTTTATGACTCTCTGTATTTGATTGGAAGAGAAATCAAATATTAGGTAGCAAATTACCTTCTAATAAACAAGTACTTCAAGTTTTATTTTATAATATGAGATGTGTAAAATTAAGTCTCCATGAAAGTGCTCATTTAGTAGTTTCAGAAACTCTAACTTTTGGCAAAAAGCACGAATAAAATTTAGGGAACCCCAACACGGCATTTCTAAACTGGAAGACTTACATCAAGAATGGCTATTGTGCGACAAATCAGCCAGGTCAATCTAAAGAACTGAAATGTGGAAACATTAATTTCATTAACACTGAGTTGGTAGCAGTTCTTGATAAATGCAAGGTAAGTGATAGTAATTCTGTCCACATTTTAATGGCTATTGCTGAAGCCTTTGGACACAACACTGAAGATTTAATTATAAATCGAACCTTAATACATCGATGCCGTCCAAATCTTCGTGCCCAGCGTGCTTCAGTAATACGTTACAGATGTTCGCTGTCGTCCATTGGGATGGAAAGCTGCTTCCAGCAATAACTAGAAACGAGAAGGTTTTCGGGCTTCCAGTAATTATGTATGCTAACCAGTGGCGGTTCTAGGATGGGGCCAGGGGGGCCATAACCCCCTCAAATATAACCGGATTTTATTATAGTGCAGTAATAAGTATTGAAAAAAATATAGTAATTCCATCCAATTTAAATAATGTTTATCACTGCTTTAAATGTTTAAGTTAATTCATTAATACAGGCCAAAAATAAATTAATTCGAATATACATTATAGAGCTTTGCGGGATATTCCGCCGCGTTTGTTTATTAAAAACACTTAACGTTTCACTCCGTGCTATGCGGAGCATCCTCAGAAGAAACAGCCGACCAAGTTTCCCTCTGTAAAAATGCAAGACTTTCACTTGGTTGCTCGGCAAAAAATGAGTGACTAAAAGATTGATTGCAGAGGGAAACTTGCTCGTTATTACTTCTGAGGATGATCCGCATAGCATGGAGTGAAACGTTAAGTGTTTTTAATAAACAGACGCGGCGGAATATCCCGCAAAGCTCTATAATATATATTAATAGACGCCGTGAAAGTCTTCGTGAATGTATTAATTCGAATACATTGTTAAGGAAATTCAGCACGCCTTTTTGGCGGAGCCTTCGTAGTACGTGTAAACACTACAATGGTAAACGGACGATTGATTTGGTTTTAGAATTCGGAAAATAATTACACAAACACTGCTGCCAAGTATAAAAAGTAAAATTGTAATTATACAATGTTTGAAAAATATGAAATAAAAGTAACAGATTTGGCATGGTGTCAATTTTAGAAATTGAACTTTTTAAGTTTATTTTCTTGCTTTTCTAAGTGGCAACAGTTAAGAAAGCCTGCGAAGCGAACATTTATATTGTGGGAGTCCACAATATTGTATGTGTGCACGAGCAGGAATTTGTGCCCCCATTTGTTCTTGTCTAAAACCGCTACTGTTGCAAACAGACAAGAGCACCTTCAGGGAGTCCCTCAATTGGCTTCTTGCAGTTGAGACAACATGGGAATGGCTATTTATAACTTGCTTGACGAAAATCAACATTTGGAAACAGTTAAAGCTTTGTGCTGTGACACCACTGCATCAAATACTGGAAGAATAAAAGGTGCTTGCATTTTGTTAGAATGAAAACTGGAAAATATCTTTCATACTTACCTTGCAGACACTATATATATGAATTGGTTTCAAAGTCTGCTTTTTAAACATGCATTGCTACTATTTATACAAGTCGAACACTACGCAGATTAAATTAAGAAACAATTTTTATCAACTTTTTTAGGCGTAGTAATAGTAACGCCGATGTTATGGCATGGTTAAATGGTCAAACGTTCGTGCAGGAAAGAAAATGTTTTTTCCGCATCTAGTGGAATACGCTCCCACGACCTTCTGCTATCCGGCCAGGTGCTCTTAGCAACTGAGCTCAGTTGATAGGAGCATCTGCCCGGATAGCAGAAGGTTGTGGGATTGTAGCCCACCAGACGCAGAAAAATTTCTTTTCTGTACGAACGTTTCACCATCTAACCATGCCATAACATCGGCGTTACTATTACTACGCCTAAAAGCGATGATGAAAATTGTTTCTTAATGCATTGCTACGTTGTCTGAACCCGAGATTGCGTTATTTAAGTTTTTTTAACAAGCCTTGGCCAACATGGACGCTTTTAAATATACTATTGGAATTACTGATCAATTTGCCGTGAAGAGTATTGGTAAAGGCATAGGGATTAATCTTCATTTTGTCAGAGAACCATTTGTTATTTAACGGGCAAGAGATGACTATAACGAACTCCTGTAGTTATTTGTAATATTTTTAGGTGGAGAAGAAGCAAAGGCAATTAAATTTTGATTATCTAGTGCTTTTCACCATGCCGGATCGATGGTGAAAGCTATTTATTGCTTGCAAGTACTTACGCTTCGAAATGAATTTCACTTGACTTAGCAGGAATTACAAGGATTGAGAGATATTTGTATATTTATCGTAACGATGTACATCAAGCTTTGTACAAGACCCCTTCAGCCTGAAAAGCACCATCTTAGGATTTGATGTTTTTGAAAGACCTTTATTTTTACAATGAAATAAATGAAAAGATGTCCTAAGGAACAACAACAAAATTTCCTGGTCAATTATGATACATATGTGTGGAAAACAGTGGCGTTAGCATTTTTTGATGATAAAGTTCCTTTCGAGAGAAAAGTAAAGACGGCTAAAGGATTTAAAGATAAAGAATTAAATAATTAGGACTCCGAACGTTTAAATTTTCACTTTGAGGAAATTACTTAATTTACGCTTAAAGAATTACAAAACATTTTGTCAAAAAGCACATCCACTTTTTTTAAGCGATTTAAAATATCGTCAAATTTTATTGCTCATGATGCTGTGATCTGGAATCTTCTTCATGGTTATCAACATGGCCTTACAGTAGTAAAAACCTCACAGTTGTCAATGATACTACAGAAAGAGGTGTCGAGCTTATGAACGAATACAACAGTCTTATAACTCAAAATGAGGAGCAGAAACAATACCTATTACAAGTCGTTAAAGACTGTCGCAGTCATTTTTCATCTTCCTCAAAGCATTCATTATCAAAAAATTATTAAATTTTTTATTATTATAATTTAATGTAATAAAACTTATTTTTTATTATTAAGCAGTTCTAGGCCTTATTTTAGTTATTATTACTGCTAATTATTTGTTTTCAATTTAAAACAAAATTAATCACTGTGCTTTTGTGAAATTTAGGAATTAACACATCTATTTAAATTTTTTTCTTCCTTCTTGGGGCACGTGTTAATATTACACAAATTTTCCAAACTTTTTACCAGTTACTTACTAACACAAAAGAAAAAGAAATAAAGGGTGAGACTTATAAAAATATAAACTTAATTTTTTGCCTATGTTATAAGCACCACCCTAATGTATATGCGTATTTAATATAAGCTTGCATTAAGCAGCATGCCTGTGATTGCGATAATACAAAGACCTTAACTTACATTGCGTAAGCGCTGAATGAAAACAAAATCATGGTTTTTATGTTAAAAGTTTAAGCTATTATTATCTTCCGTTCCTAAAGAAATTAAAATCAACTTGGATTCTCTCTTGTATCGTCGTAAACTATTTTACAACTTGGGTTGCAGATTCTGCAGCTGCAGATCTAAAGCTTTTTACGTTTCGACATCTTTTGTTTAGTGCCTACCTTTGCTAACAGCTTTGTCCACATATCTTAATTTTTATGGGTCTTCCTATGTAGTCAGGGATGTTTTCCTCAACAGGTGGGTTCCCATAATTTTGGCTCGTTTTCCTGACTTGTTGATTGGCCTTTTTGAGAACTTTTTATGTAATTTTTGACTAATCAGAGTTGGCAGTAAGATGTAAAAATGGCAAATTGGTTTTAAATATGAATTTGAAAAATCATTCTGTGACAGATATTCATTCACTCTTACATCCAAAAGATATTTAACATTTCCTCATCCTACAAATATAAACTATAGAAGCATTTTTGAGAAAGAAGAGACTTATTACAAAAAAAATATAATTCCAGTTTGAGATTAGACATATTGACTTGTAAATTTTATAACCTTTAGAAGTGATTATAAGTTCTAACTAGGCTTATTATATTCTTCTTCTTATTACCTTGTATTATTTTTATCTCTCACTGGTTTTATATCTACAATTATTGAGCCCCTCTGAAGGGATTTTGAGAATCGTATATGATTGTTTTGAGCATGTGCAAAGCGAAAACATATTATAACTTAATAAATTAGGAATATGTGCATTACTTATTGAGAGTGTGTAGTTAACTGTTAAAAGTGTAACTAGCATTTTTATATTGTTGTTTCAATCCGATGTCTTCCGACGACATTTTTCAGAATCCCGCATTTCCCAGATAACAAAGATCGCCCTTGGGACGTCCTGAGGACGTTCTGGACATCCTCAGGACATTCCTAGGACGATCTCTGCCATCTGGGTTGTTATGTGGCTAAATTTGGAAAAGAGGAGTCACGAACAATGTTATTCCATAACGTACATATCATAACTATCATACATTATTTCGTCCATTTCTCCAAAGGATGAGGTATGAATTTTAAAATTTCGGAATGGAATGATAATGTAAGATTCTACAGTTGCTGCTTTTGCAGTATTGACCACCTGTTTATTATCAATTATGCCTACATGTCCTAAAATCGCGACGAAATTTTACAATATACTATGCAATATTGATATCAAGAAGTTGTTTGTCAAACCTGTGGATTCCGGAGTGGTATGAAATTTTCAAAAAATTCAGGCACTCCAACATATTGAGTAGGTCGGGTTCGATAGAAGTTGCCAGCTCTGCGTAGAAGCTGTGAAATCTTAATCTATGAAATCGTACCTGTGATACGATCAAGTTGCTAATTTTGGCAATCATAAGAAACCGCCAACATACCTCGAAAGCAGTTCGGCTCTGTTATTTTGCAACCCTGCCCCCGAGTTGAGATGTACAGGTGGGGTAGTTCTGCGTTGGTAAGCTCCATTGGTCATTATAGATCCCGCCTCTGAAAAATAAAAGTATGCATAACTCCGTGGATATTCATTTCCGACCTCCCCATGTAAAGGGTCATTACGGTTCATTTTGCACAAGCATCACGGCTATATACTTTTAATCCGATGTTTTCGTAACACCCTGTATATATTAGTTATTCAGTAGTTTTCAGTCATCTGCATGTAAACGTATAGCTATCCGTATGTTGCGTTCAGCCATCGGTCCAATCTTAGATAACCGGAACAGTTTTTGCACGTAAAAAAAAACAAAACAAACCATACTGTAGATTTTCATTACTGCTAATATTTACTACACAATAGTATTTCATTTTCAATCACCGTTGTTTGTTTACAAATAGATTTATTATCAAATTTATGACTTAAGTGTGTCATCGAAAGCAAGTTTTCATGTTCAAGCTAAATATTGATACGTTATAATGATTACATACTAGTTATTGATTGATTAATATTTAAATATACCACATTTGGCGCAGAATAACCCTTGTTGTCCTTGCGTCATAAAAATACAACCAATATTTAAATATATTTCATTTACTCTATTTTACTTTGCTTACCTCTTCTTTGTTCAATTAAAAAATCAATTTAAAGGAACTATCAAACATAATGTCACACAGCCTAACTGAATTCGGCTTCTCAAATTTGTAGGCTGCCACTGATTGTTTTTAGTATTATTTGTTAAACATACCTAATAATGATAAATATTTAGCTCAAGGACCATATAAGCAATTACAACACATGTTTATGTATGCAACATTAATGTAAACGCTATTATACATCAGTTACGGCCATCGAAACTTAAAGCTTAATTTTCTTATCTAATCACGACTATCTTTTCATTCCAACAATAGGACTAAGGAATTATACAATAATTTCTGCCACCCACGTATATATTATAGCTCAAACTAGAGCTTTTTTCTTTTTGGAGAAAAAGAGACGCTTTCCCCGTCCTGGATTCGAACCAGGGTCCCTCCGTTTAGCCCGGTGTGTCTTGACCTACTAGACGAACGAGGACAAGAACAAACGCATTTTTCTCCGTATATAAGGATGTAAGATATTATTACCCTTTACAGGGATAACTTTGGCAATTGTGTTATCCCTGTGAAGGGTAATAATATCTTATGCAGGACTAAGGAATATAGATATAATAGATATACTCCCCCACCTCCATCATTTATGTACGAAACAAAGGGAATACAAGCACTTCCATTACATTAGTCACAGAGATACGTCACCATTATTAATATTCAAGGTTGCAGTTCGCTTTATCCTATTCTATCAAAATAGAAAGTAATCAAGGGAATTAAACGAACTTATTATAAATGTGGATTTCTAGGATAGTACTGTCTAGATTTTTGATAAGTCGTTTGCAGAGAAGTTTTGCATTTAGAGTTTTACAGGTGGGAAGTTAATAAATGACAGTTGGATGTGTTTTGAGATATGCTGTAGAGATAAATTTTACAGATATGAAAACGCCTAAGAATACGCTTCAAGAAATCTCAGTTGAAAAGGCTTTCAGCGACTGGATCCATTCTTCACTGAAAGCGAACAATAAATGGTCGATGGTGTATTACATTGCGATCAATTTTTTGATAAATTAACGTTTGTTCACCCTGATTTTTATGTCTAACGCTTTAAGGGCAATTGGAGATTGGCGTCCTATAATTATTAATTCACACATTTTTTATCTGAGTAGTTTTACACTTAATATTGGGTCAGTTATTTTATGCTGATGATTGATATGAATAAATTTAATACGTCAAAATTATAAATATCCAAAGTATCTATATATGACATAAAATAAGGTCTGGTATAACATTTTAATATCATGACTAAGGACTCTATCCCACGGTAGAACTATCACATATTATGCTGATTCAAAAAGCCGTTTGGGAAAAATAATATATATATATACGGACTATATTTTGAAAGGAAATAACAAAAAATCTGTTTAGATGCATTTACTATATCTGTTTCATGTGACTTATATTACTCCCTGCACATGGTTATAGTTTTTCATGCATTTCCGGAAAATCGATAAAATAAATTATAATTTGCACTGAATCTTTTAATTTCCTTAGCGAATACTAAAAGTAGTAGAGTATATATAAAAATATAAAATTTAACTCTTTAGATGGGCACTTTATCGAGAAACTTCCAACTAGAAGAAGCTTGTTCTACATATAGTTATTCAAATAAAATAATTCTCCTGTTTCTAGGTGGAATATTCGAGGAATTACTGAAAGTTACATTTTATAGCTCATTGTCGATAATCGCTGTTTTGGTTATAGTCACTAAAGTCGTGATAAAGATGAAAAAAAGAAACCATGACTAAACCGATAGAATAATGATGACGGCCGCTCGAATACCCATGCACTTTCAATAAAATTCTGGACACTCCAATGGCTCAAACAAAAGTGAGGTTTGAGTCTCAAAAATATTTTAAATTCATAGCTTTGCTGGATTCAAAACATTTTGATAAATTTTGTGAAAGTTTTCCTGCACATCTACTGTCGGAACTTCAGAAACCTTGTGCTTCACATTTTGATAGAGTTGGACTAAAAAATGAATTGATGGTGTTTTATTCCCTTGACGAAGAAAAAAAAATTAAAAAAAAACATTAACAGATATTACATGAAGTTGAATAAATTGAATATTGCGTTTAATGTGGTGTACAAATTAGCAGAACTAGTATTAACTTTTCCATCAACTATTGCAACTGCCGATAGAAATTTTCCTTCATTAAAAATAATCAAGACATATCTTAGAGCCACACAAAGGCAAGCACGCTTGCTCAACTTGGCTGTTTTGTCAATAGACAAAAACATTCTTTTTTCTATTTGGAAAGTAATCTGAAGAAACCTTTTATGAATATATAATGCTTAAATTCACACAAAACAAAAGAAGAGCGGAACTCATGTACAAATAAATCATTCAAAAATGAAGCGTCAAAATTCTAATCCTCAGTTTATTTTATAATATTTTTTATATTTTTAAAATATATTATACTTTTTAATTATTATATATAATTATATTTAAAGTAATAGTATTGTATATAAAAAACTATACTACTTCTAGTTTTTTATGAAACTAAACTTTGAATTAAAAAAAAACACATGTGGGGAGGTGGTGGAGATAGCCTAGGTAATGGACTGAAGCTACGCCACTGATATTAACTATCACGTATATAAAAGTACGTATGTCGATATAAATATATGAGGCGTTTGTAGAAAAAAATATTTCTTTAAATTGTTTTCTACATAATTCTCCCGAATGTTTGCCATGTCACATGCACGTTTGCCATGTCACGTGCATATTTGCCATGTCACCCATGCATGTTCATACTTTCAGATAGTGCAAGTAAATCAGTATTTGAAACAACAGCTTGAAAGTAACATATAGTATACAAATATATATGCAATGCATTTGTCTGGCCTTCATCTTTTCTCTTGTTTGTATGTGGTGGGCCATTAGTCAAGCGAGGGTTTAGAGATAATACACGTTTTATTTATTGCATTTTTTTATCTATAAATTTTCTCACCTTAATTTTATTATTAAATCTACAGATAGATATTTTCTAATTGTGCATGAAAAATTATTTCATGCCAATAACCTTTTGTTTTATGTTTCATAACTACAGACCCTTCCAACAGCATTCTCCATAACAGCAGTCAATGTTTCTGGTTGTAGAGCTTGCATTTCTGTGGTAATCTTGCCTTTCAGCTGCTGGATTATCTAAAGTTTGTCGAGAAACACGCGTTCTTTCAGGTAACCTCCACTTCAGACCAGGACCCCCACATGGGCAGTGCTGCCATTGCCACGGCAACGGGGCCCGTGCGTCAGGAGGGCCAGAAAAGAAGAAAAAACAATGTAATTAAAAAACAAAATTTATAACACTGGCGTCAAGGTTGAATAACTTTTGCACATGTTAAATTAAAATGTAAAAATATC
>QLNU02015360.1:101277538-101306654 GCA_006491805.2 Dysdera silvatica
GGTGGCTTTCTTTAAGAAATTGTCAAGAGTAAACTGACGGGCAGCATTTTTCTTCGCTTTGTAAATTCTTTTGTAGAAAGTTAAAGAACTATGAATCTTTTTGACAACTTTGGCGTTTCTATTTGCGTTAGAATCATTTTCTTCAATGACACTAATTGTGCTGTCAGTGTGTCTAAACAATTCCAGCAATTGTCTTGTTGAAAGTTTCTTGACGGGCTCATTAACACAGGGTTCTTTGCTTTCATCTTCGCTGAAATGGAAATTTTAGCATTTTCTAATTTTCTTTTAGCAATTTTAACAAATTGTAATTGGAAAAAATGGTTCCAATTTCAACATTTTTAAATTTTTTAAATCGCGTTGTTGCGAAAACGTGTAAGTGCATGGCCACCGAAATGGAAATTGTGGAATTTTTTTAAATCGCCTTATTGCAAAAATACGTAAAGTGAGATCGCGTAAAACGAGGGATGCCTGTATAATTATTACGCAAAAAATTGTACGAGATTTTTTACACACACACTCTCGTTCTCTTTCATTCTGACATCACTCTCTTTGTAACTACTTAAAAAACCAAGCAGGCACGAATTTCCCAGCAAAAATATTTTTAGTTATACAATAGTATATTCCGTGTTAAAATATTGTACTTCACTTGCATGTATATTTTATAAATTTTTTCAGATAACTTTACTGCATATATATTAGTATTCCCTTGCTGTTCGCATCTTGAAAGTTATATGATGTTTAAATAATTTAATAAGAAATGATTAAAATTGTTTCTGTCCGTTAGAATTACGTTCCGATCTATATTTAACAACACGAAACAAATCTTTGAAAATCACTCAAATTATACATAGCAGTAGAAAACATATATCTAACATATATTTATAATGGCACTTGTAAATGTATAATGTTGCGCAAAAAATTGCTGTGTGGGAGTGCAGTTTCAAGTGCACTGTTTCTTTTACACGTAAAATATTTTTTTAACAGTGGGTTTATATTTATGCAAAACTGTTATTTTACATAATTTTGATTAAAATATTTATGTTAATGAAGGTCCGCTGGAAATCCTTGCAAATATGTGGTCAACCATCTGCAATCATCCTGTTCACAAGTATACAATTATCATCGACTTCTAGTGTTCAACAAAGATCAAGGGTTGCATATTGATGCTTTCAGAGTACCGTCAGCATGCGCTTGCCATATACGAGGTCACAATCTCAGATATTCGCAACCTCATCCGTACCGAGGGAATTATGAAGATTATACTGGCCACGTCGAAAGTTCTCCTTCAATTGTTTCTGAAAGTAAGTGTTAGATTACTCAGCTAATGTGTTACTCAGCTAACTTAAGTGGTTATAGATTTTGGATCAGAGTTAATACATTTTGTAGAATAAATACAGAAGGTACTTGATTATGATAGAAATGAGCGTGGGAGTGCCGCTCCGTTGACTTTTACACTTGACGTTTCGTTTCGGAATTTTCGGAACATCCTCTTAACCACACATTACTTAACCACACGTTAAATTATTCGAAAGACACCTGCTTCAATTTTCGCGTATATGCGAATACGTTTTATTAATGTTTATTCTCTATGGTATAAAAACAGACTCGTGTAGAAAATTTGCCGTAATACATAGAAGATAAGGAATTTGAAAGTAATATTTTACAAAAATCTTCAGAAAATTCTTTTTCAAAAATTTTCAGAAGCGTTTAGCATGTCTTCAAAATGAATATATTGTAGCATCATGATATATTCAAGAGGCTTTTGCTGGGTTCTCTTACAGAATAATGCTATTTTCGGAACGTGCTTTCTCCTTGTTTTTGTTTGCTTGGGGAATAACTCGCATAGTTCAGAACGAAAAGCCAAGGATGGATAAATCACCAATGCCAACTTATCCTGTCATGTCATAGCTTCCACAGTTCTAGAAGAGTCATACATTACCATTAAATGCCATCAAATATAAAATAGAAAATTACAGGTAGGAACATTTACATCAGAATTATCCCCTGCATCTAATCTTTATAATGATATACAGAAAAGGTCTATTAACACCATTACATTTATAAATTCGCAGCAAAGGGACCCATTAAATTGCTATACAAAATTCAAAATCTGCTCATAATAATCAGAAAACAATACAATGAACACTTTTTCTACAAAGCTTTTAAGATTTAAAAAGAGAGATAAAATTGGGGGTATACATTCACTCAATTACGATATAACGTTATTAATAGATAACATTTTTATTAATGCGTAACTCTTACTGTATCATATACTTATTAGTAGAAATATGCCACTTATGAAATAAGATATTATCCAGACAAAAAAAAGAAAGAATTACTGACGTTTCAAACTTCAGGAAATATACTAAAAACAATTACGCGAGACGCAAGGAGCGTTAAAATGTGTTTGAGGTCAAATGCGGGTCACAGAAAAATAATAGAGGAAATAGACGAAGTGTAATTTTGGAATTTCTAAGGCCAGGTAACCTATAATCTGCTATTCAATTTTGTAGTTATTATATACCTTGAAGCAGAAAAACAATTATGACTTTACGTTTAGTTCGTCCACGCAGCTACTTGAAGAAATCTGCGTTACATGTGTCCTATGTAATCAGGAATAATCAATCGTCGCACACCATAGCCATCCCCCTTTCTTGCTTATTGTTCATTGGTGTTGTGTAATTTATTTTTCCTTCCCCCTCTCCTCAGTACGTTTTACTCTTTAAAAATAATTTGAATTATATTTTATTACAATGTATGATTTTTAGGTTTAAATTTTTAATATTAATTTTATGTAGTATATTTTGCTAATATAAATATAATCTTTAGTAATTTTATAATAGAATTTGTTTGAATATAATTTTTGATGTTTAACCTTTCAATTAAATTAGTCTTATTATTCTTCTTTCTTTTCTTCTTTTTTAATTTATCTAATAATTATTTTTTACTTAGATAATGAATGTTTTCTTTTGTAGATAATTGATTTCAGGGACTAAATTTACATACCAATTCACTATTGTTTATTTGTTCATTTAAGTATTTTACTGGTATTTAATTTTTGTTGGTGAATGGGGTAGTTAAAGAATGAAAATTTATATACTTAATGCAAATGCACTCAAACTTGTTTTTGCAATTTAAATTTTTTCTAACAGAGTTATTTGCATGTTAAAATACTTGCTTTTCCGTTTATATCGAATGAGCCTGTTTCACGGCACCCCCCCTCCAACACACACTATTACCATATTTTACTTGCACAAATTATGTTAGCCTTTGGGTGACGGCAAGTACGAGGGGTGAATTTGCTTTCCGCACCGCTAAAATTCTTTGAGTACTTTTCCACTTTTGTGCTTTTTTCTCGAGTCAACGTCGCGATGTGGATTCATTTGCAAATATTAGCAAAATGGTCGCTGATAGCTCTGACTTTCAATGGCTGTTTTATTCCTTGAAATTCCCTATATTCTTTTTCCGATTCGGAATCCCCCATACACAAACATAGGGCGCGGATCTTGTAGGAGTGGGTCTTTGTAAATTGTAGCGACTGTGGGAAAGTAGGGTTCATCATTGTGTAGTGCATGCATCTCCCACAAGCTGTGAACTTTAGGCGATGGTTTCATGGGTTGGACCCCATCCATCAGTCACTAGGGGGTTAAACATATTTTTCATCAACAGAGAGCCATGACTATTATCTATAAAACCTAGCCTCAAAGATTGCGGGGAAACCTAAACATCTCTGTCCTCGGGCCCCCTATTTTCCAACTGTAAAAGAAGAACCTATGTTCAATAATACCCTCCAGAATCCGTTTTCACTGTCAGTGTATTTTTTTGTTTAACTACTAATTTCGCTGTCGTGTTATTTTTTTATATTTTAAGAGAAAGTTTAACAGAGGGAGTAGTATATAGACGGAACTGAGTTGCCATAATGACATTCAGCGGCGTCTGGGAGTACACAAAAATAACTTAATTGCATAGAAGCAAGCATTTAACACAAAGAAACCTAGCAGAGCTTCCAAGAATTTCCCCGTATTTCCCTACGAACAGTCTCGACGAATACAATACGTCTCCTTACATAGATAAAATGTTTATATTGTATGTCGTCTTTCAACCTTCGTAACCCCTACAAACATTGAATATCTTTTCCTTTTATCAAGTCATTGTCACTTCAATGTATATAAACAATGTTCTCTAATATCTTTGCGAAGACAAAAATTGCGACACAAAACTTTCAAACACTATCTGAACTCACAAAGGGTATTTGGGCTCTTTAGGTTTTTATCCGCAAAATAATTGCTTTTATTTCTGAAACACTTATCAATTAAACATATTCCAAAACGTGCGTCATAAAGAATCGATGGCATTTGCGTTTTTTCCCTAAAGAAAACTTGTGATAGCTGCTGGATGGAATCTCTACGTCTCCTATTCCTCCTTAAGCTATTCTGTATTTTGAATCCAAGTCCTATTATGTTTTTAATCTATAATCTCTTCTATAATGGTTTAATTTCATAACTCTCTCTTACTCTTAATAGTACAACTAACTTGTTAATTAACAGTTAATCAAAAATTTAGATTACACATGCAGGCTCTCAGATATCCTTTTGGCTAGCATTTTGATAAACAGATAATTTCACAAATTTTATCCAGGTGTGTATCGCAATTTTCTCAAATGAGGCCCATGAAAAGCTCTAAATAACACTAATACTTCTTGCTCATTAATTTGTAAAAACGACGCTCAGTCAGTTCTTAAGTTATTACAAGTTTTCCACGTCCTTCTGCTAAAGATATACAACAACTGAACTCTTTAGAACAAGCATAATTCAGAATCATAAATATCTACACTTTTCTGCTTTTTTTTGTCAACATCACCGCATTTCTGGAGGAGAATCCCGTAACAAGCTTCGGCTTTATATTCTCTTCCATTTCTAACCTCAAAACTTAAAATAATTTAATATAGATCTTCTCTTACATTCCTTTAATTTTTATACTGCTCAAGCTATGTATCACTATATATTGTATATCGGGTTGAATGAAAATTTATTATTATTATTACATCATCTCATAGCTTTTTCTATATTTCTTCTTTACTGCAATTAAGAACGTCGTACCTTTTAGGTTTTCCTTTCTTAAAATATACTGTGTATTTTATTTTGACATCCTTCTAAAAATACTTGAAATGATTTAATTCTTTAGCATTTAATTAAAGTTATATTTTTATAGCTTAAAGCATTTTAATACTTTTTATCCTAAAAAGAATATTTAATGCCAAAACTACAATAACTAGCAAAAATTGCAAAAAGAAAGCTATATGATGACAAAGCTGACGTACTTATATTTATTTATATCAAGTCACTTTATAAGTAATATCATTTTCCGTATTTTCAAGTTATCTTTGGAAAATGACATTGTTTATGGGATGTGTTTACGTTTGTTTATTACAGATGCGATATATATTATGAAATTTTACACAATCGATTTATATGTTTGTAATTTATTACGAAAAGCATATTAAATTTTTCAAAGATTCTTGATTCCAGTTTAAATTACAGTATATATGTACACACCCCAGTGGTTTTGTAGTTACGACCAAGGCCCTTCAGTGCACTGGATTGAATTTTATTACCAGTACACTTGATTGTGCTTAAGCGTATAATGGTTCGTAGGTCATATAAAGGTATCGGTCCCGCCACAGATGATTCGTATTGCAATCTTGCGTGGTAAACAAGCGCATAAATAGGGCATGTTTTGTTACTAAATAAAAAATAAAGGAACAGTGTATAGGAGATACCAAATGCTATATAATTTTGTAATACCTTGAACAGTAAAAAATCGCATTATTAAACGTATAAAATTTTAAGCCATGTAGTAATATATAGTCCATATATGAAACTAGTTATGTCGCCTCATACTGTTCAAAATATATAATGTATTCAACCGTAAATGCGTATGCGAGTATGTTAGCCAGTGAGCCAGTCTTTCGCTGTGCAAAGAAACGCCATTTTGGATAAATATAAATTTATTTATGAGAACTGTATAAAGAAAAATCATACTTTTATATTTCCATCACAATCATAAAATTTCCTAATACCGCTTCACGTAGCTCATCATGTTTAAATCTTTCATTCAATTACAATCATAACTGTGTGTGCGTTACACAATTTCTACTAAAAGAAAAGCTTCTAATTATTGGATAGGAATAACAATTATATTTTGGCAAAAAATTAATAATAAGCTTCAATTCATTGCAAGGTTAAGTATAGGAAGATTAAGCTGACTATATTCAAGAAGTAAACACTTTCAGCTAGAATTTGAAAGTATGTCATGAAACAATAGGTGTTTTGACGTTAATCGTAGCTTACCATTATTCTTCTATGTGAGAAATTTTCTTAGAATAATGAACAGAAGGTCGAAGATTAGAGTTAAACCATCCAATAACCTTGCTATCTTACAAGTTTAATGCAAAGATGCTAAAACCTGTATTACGAACTTGAAATACTTTTTCAGATGTAGTTTAAACGCTTATTAGAAATAAAAAGCCTTGATTGTGTTTTCCAGGTGTATCTTCCAACAAAAAGAAGAAAAACAACTTTAGCAACACACTTTGGGCAATCCTTGGAGGTGGTCAACAAGCCGGTTCTTTGGCTCAATCGCCACAGTTTTTGGACGAAGTTCGTAAACAGATAAGTTGGACTCAACAAATGAAGCATTTTCCTCAGTTAATGAAGCACGTCTCTCCATATCAAGTTTTAAGACAGTTGTTGGATGAAGACGACGAAGACGATGAACGAATGGTTACTCGTCGGCAACCCAATAGGCAAATACATAGGTACAAAATAGAGCAATTACCCCATGGAGCATTTGCAACATCTCATGTTCCTGTTTCAGTAGCAGTAAGAGATTCTCCAATTCCCGTAATGCCTTCGGAACAAATAAATCGCCTGCCAGTAGCTGATGGAAAACAACTCTTTACCGTTGGCTCGAATCCAAAAACTGCTTTCAGTCCTCCAGGAAATCAGAAAACAATTTTTGCTTTACCAGACAATCCAAGTATCATTACGCAAGCACAGGACAAAGTTAGTTTGCTCGTGGAACCATCTTCCATAGCTTTTAAGATTCAACCTGGAATGCATTTGCCAGGAAATGGTAAAATTCAAATCTCCGAAGACCAATTAGTCCCCATTGCTCCCCAGTTTTCAGATACGAATATAAAGGATTCCCCGTTTAGACCAGTCTTAAAACCAATGCCAGCACCCAAGTCCTCTAAGACAAAAATCGTTGAAGATGAAGATTTGATAGCGGTTGAAAAGTCTAGTGGTGAAACGAGCCTTCATGCATTCCTTGCAGAAGCTGCTTCAAAAGCAAATGAGAAACATGAGCGCGATCCCAACTCAAAAATAAACTTTTCATACCATCCTATACTCGAATACTTATCCTTATAATTTTGTATCTTTTCTCCCATAAGTATTAATTAAAAGACAAGATAAGCAAATCTTTATTGAATCAGCCAGTAGTTTGAAAAGTCTTTAACATTCTTTCTCAACTTTAAAATTTTACGCATTAGTGTTTCTACAAAACGGTGTAAATACGTTAGATAAACCACCCTCTTTCCTCTGCTCAACTTCAAAAGACGTTGTAAATGGGAATTTTAGAAGCATTCAAATCTTCAAAGCATTGCATTTCATTTATGTAGAAATTATTTATTAAATATAGGATTGCATAAGTTATCATATTTTCATTCATCTTCTGTAAATTTGCTACATGTTGTTAAGGCCTTTTTCTCGACTCGTATAATTTTGACATAAACTATTTATACTTATTCACAAGCAATTATCGATTTACTGAATAAATATTTGTTTTTTATATTAATTGAATTTGAAAAATATAAAAAATATAGTAAATACAGAACAAAGAATATTGTATCAAGACAGTTGTTGATTGTGTATGTAATATATATTATTTTGAAATATGTAGCCATCAACGTCAGGAGATTTTTTAGTGCCTTTCGTTCCTTGGATTACTTGCCGGTAAAAAGTCATATCAAAAGCGATTTTCAAATACAAATAATGACATAAGAAATATGGCCACGAACATATTAATAGCCATTCACAAAAAAATTCTCTACTGGGGAATTTTTTATTCGAAAGGCCTAGAGATAAATATACTCGTATATTTGATGTCTACGCATGAGTAAGGATGTTCTGCGGACTATTTGGTAGATATCTTTTGAAAAGTTTCGAAGTTTTTCAAGAACTCTTTCTACGGTTGTAAAAAATGAAAGCATGGTTTTGACTATTTATGGAATTTTGTTGATATTTCAGTATTATTTACTTAAAAGCGAGATCATTCCACTAAAATACTTACCAAACTGATAAAGTTAAGAATCAATTAACAAAATGTTTAGTATATTTTTCTAACTATTCAAATAAATGGAGTATTTTAACATAAACTGTCTTATTGCTTTTAAAATATTTATTTTCGGACTACAAAATCATTTCAGTAGTAAACTTTTAAATGAAAATTATACGTTTTTAGAAAAGAAGGGGTGTAAGTTACCGATATGAGGAAAACTAATGCTAAAAAGAAGATAGTACACGGTAAAAGAGGAAACGTGGGGAAAGTTAGTTTCTTTTCAAAAGCAATGCAGGAAAATGCTATGACAAGATTATTTTGAAAAGTATAATGATAATTTTGCATAAAACATGTAATTTTTTTTACATAAAAAATTAATTTCGCCACTCAAACTATTACGTATGCATACAAATTGCGTGTATTCATAGATGGCTCTGTATTTCTAATTATTCAAGAAAAATAGTGAAACGGAATATAAAATGCGGTATAAAAAAAAATCGCCTTCTACACTACTTAACAAAAGAGATTAATCTTAAATATTAAGTAGCAAAATGTAACTTAAGAATGCAAAGACTGACCAGGGCTTACTATAAATAGCCAAATCGCGCCACTAGTCCAAGTACAAGAAAAGATTCTCCGCAACGTTTCGAGAACTACTGTTCCCTTCATCAAGCGAAGTTTTCCTCGACACGTCGCTTGATAAAGGGAATAGCAGTTGCCGGAACATTGCGGAATCTTTTCTTACACGGTGGACTAGTGATGGAATGTTACTAGTTAAAATGTAACTTATAACTATGCCTTACTGTGGCGAAGAGGTAGCGTGTTCGTCTGTTGTGTCGTTTACTCAGGTTCGATATTCAATTCAAATGGTGGCGGTTTTCTGACCACCGTAGGTTGTGGTATGGTTGCCTAGATGGCAAAGACTCCGATTCATTCTGAAACTATAAGTCTGGGAGCAAGATATTCTTATGTCATAAAATATAAGCTTACGATCCTGTGGAACGCTTGAGAATTAGTTCATGTTCTTTTTTTACGTGGAAAAATATTTAATTTTAAAATCTTTATATGGCAGTACATATATTTCAGAAAATGAGTAATCTTGCATGTTTTTTCGGCGCAGTATAGCCCAGATGCTCTTGCGCCATAAAAAAGCCAAACAAACAAACAAACAAACGTTTTACTATTTGCTCTCTCCCCCCGAATAAAGAAAGAGTCACAATTTATATTTGTATGATTAAAACATCCTGTTAATTAAAAATGTTACATAACAAAAAAGCTTTTTTTTTTAATTTATGGCCTTTAAAACAACTTTGAAAGATTAAATACAACAGATACTCAACTAGTACACTATACAATTCTCGATAAAGAAGGAGTTATGAAACAAAAACAGTCGAATAAATAAAATAACAAAATTACTAACGAAAACACCCTTGTAACCTAACACACCCTTGAATTCTCCACCTTAGCTGAGTTGGCCTTCATTGCCAGTATAGCGGTTTAATTTAATGAAAATTCTTGGAGTAACGCATGCGCATTAACGCCTCTGTCTCTATGGGGGAATCTAAACTGTAATGACAAAGTTTGGGAGCTTCGCTCTTAGTTTTACGCCATTGACGCATTGCGAATAGGTTTTTTTAAATATATACCTAAGCTTTGTGCTCGAATTGTTGAACTGTTCTAAAAGAAATTGTTATAAAAAATATACGCCACTGTGATATGCAGCGTGGACCAACTTAAGCTGATACTGTAAAATATTTAAAAAAAATAAGCGTTTTACAAAAAAATGTTTAAATAAAAGTTGCTTGTCTTGAAGGGGGAAGGTGTTTTTCATTATCTACGTTTTACCTGGGGGAGGGGGGGTCGTTTTCAAGGTTATTTGAAGGCCAAACTCGTTTTCAAAGGGAAGTTTATATTTTTCATTCTTATTCCCCGTAAAAAATAAACAACTTTTGTAGAAAGAATTCTTTCGACTTAGCGCTTAGTTTCCGAGATATTTAAAAAGTAAGCTTGAATAAAGAAATTCATGCTATATCATAGAACACTAATTTAATATTTAAAAAATGAAAAAAATTAAGTATGCAGTAGTTGGGGAGGCATTGTACACACAAATAAAAATATGATTCGTTGATAAGTCATACAATCGATTTATATTCCATAGAAAAATGAGATATTGGTGCTGCTAATAGGTACCGGAGCAAGAAGGCTGCTTGCTACCCAGCATTCAGTCTTTCTTCTACTTCCGTCCTTCAGCCGTCCATTTAATGTAAGTCATTTAAAAGTTAGCACTTAAGTGTTAAGATAAATTAGTTTATTGTGTGTTAAAAATGACGAATCTGTCTGTAGAGGAAAAGTCGAAATGGTTCTTATTCATGGGGATTCTCGGGAAAATGCAACACGCATGAGTTGTCTGCAGGATATGATCAGCATTTGGTGAGGACAAAAAGATTTACCGCGTTTCTTAAAAAGGGTTTAAAAGGCTTTTGACTGAACATAAGTTACGAGTGAGGATGTTCCTCCTAAAGAATGACCAGAAGCCAGTAATGATGATAAAATCACAGGACGTGTTAAATCTAATCCATTTCAAGTCTGTTACATGCTTTTATTAAAGTTTAGCATAAGTGATGAGAATATTTATTTGCATTAGCCCCATATTGTAAAAAGATGCTCATTAGAAAATTGGATTCCCCATGAACTCAGTAAATATGATAAATACCATCTAATCGCAATCTGTCTGCTTGTCACTTCTTTCACGCAGTAGAAGGAAGGAAAGTAACTTTTGTTTATTTCACAATTCCTCCGAGCATATCAGCCTATGGTTACCATCTTTCCTTCCCTCGAAATGATTGCATGCACAGTAAAGGCTCCACAATAAAGCAACACTTGAAAAAAAACAAAAAAACTCACTACTTTTTTTTATCAAAACGTTAGTAGTGACAGTGTAAAAAAAACTATTCTAAGTTTGCTTGCTACTGAAAAAAGTTTTTAAAATCGAAGAAAGCTATTATTTTGATTGAATGTGTTTCTTTGTATTGCTATTGATTCTACTTATGTTGGTCGTGAAAAATCGCACGAACATTTTCGATTACTGATCAAAAATTATCAACTAAATGTGAAGCTTATAATTTTGAAGTTGTAGGCTTCGATGGGAAGAACTTGCTTTATGAAATGTTGCAAACATTACACGGTGTGAACATCAAATTTACTTCCTTGGGAAATCTATTTTCTGGTTATATCTATACATAAATACATCAAAGCAAAGCATGCCAAGGATAAAGCTTTGAATAGATCATATCACGTACCTTTAATTGTGTTACTACGAATTTGCAAGTATAATCTGAAATTGAACAAAAGTAAACTGGTTTTGAAATGGTTCGCGATTTCCGTCGCTTCGCGGTATTGTTTCTAACGTGCATGAAGTGATAAAGAACAAGAATTAGTTACAGATTATGCAACAACTGTTGTGACTTACATTGCAGTGGCCAACCTGTATATCTTGTTTTATATTTCTTCCAACTGTTGTAAATTACGTCCATTTCAAACTCACGTTCTTTTTTAAAGCGATGGCTTGCGGGGGAAATAGTTAAGAAAATTGGTTTTCTTTAAAAGCATGAATGTCAGAATTTCATTTCCTTATTGTAAATCACGTTAATTATATTACTTTTGAACTTACAAATGACTGATAATTGAAATGTGTTTGTATTAAAGGGGCAGGAAGCACGAAAATTTATAAAAAAAATGATTATATAATTTGTGCACGAGAGAGAAGGCAGAGAATACTTAAATTTTAGAATTAATTCAGTCACATATGGTTTACATTTTAGAAAGCTATTTAATGTTTGGTTGTAAGATGCAAGTAAATTGATTAAAAGGAAATATACATGTGCAGAAACTTAAGATTACCATGCATATTCCAAAGACATAGCCAATGACCTCTTGGCAACAAAGTATTTCGCCAACTGTGAGTACAATATTTACGTAGGTGGTTTACACAACGAACAGTGACAAGATCCAAGGCTATATTGTATTGTTGAAATATCCCAACATTAAAAGATTTTCGCAATACTTATGTATTAATCAGATCTCCAGATTTCCGTCCCTTTAAAGGTCACAAGCTTCCGGAACATCACATTCAGCTGATATAAGATATCAAGGAAATACACTATGGCCCCATTATGTGGACAATACCTTTTGAAGTTTGACAATAGCCAACTAAATGTAACAACAAATCAAGGAGCACGCAGAGGAAGGGAAGTTTTGTTCTCGCAAAAGGATGTTTTCCTGGAACGTTTGAACTTCTGATACACAGAAGCTAAAAAAAAGAAAAAAAAATGTCTCGTTTGAAAATTCAACAAGACGTGAACATTTCGAATTGACAAATAAAGCACTCGATGAAAAGGATCAAATTAAATGATTTAAGTGGAATGGAAACAGTCATCGTATGTGTCATTATCTTGTGATCACATGTTCAGTTGAAGTAAATTGCTAATCATCAAATGCTTCCCAATGGTATACTGAACTTACAAACAGTAGTGAGGTATATGACCTGCGGTGGAATAGAAAATACCGAAAATTGAAAAAAAAGAGCACATACACCTCATGTTATTGTAACAATCCCTTTGAATAATATCCCTGCTCTAACTGCTCTTCTGGAATGGTTTTCGTTGAACACATTTAAGTTGCGTACGTAGATAAAGAAATGATAAGGATAAAGTTGAACTAACTTGCTTTACGTTCTCTGATCACTGAACTCCTGAAGCCTGGATCTATCATTTTTATTTTCAAATTACTGAATATTCATAAGACTTTTGCAATAATAATAATTTTCGCTTTGAAAATATATTCGATTTAAAATTGCTGTCCTTACGCAATAAAAATCCATCCAACTAGAATTTTGAAATCACTTTAGAAAAGTCTAAAGAGATGCTGCATTTTTATATTTTAAACTTTAATATATATATCATCATCATCATCATCATATTCAACCATTATCTATCCACTGCTGGATGAAGGTCTCTCCAAATGCTTTCCACACAAGTCTATCCTGAGCAATTCGCTTCCACGTCACCCCAACCTGTTTTCTTATTTCATCCACCCATCTAGTTTGAGGACATTTTGCAGGTCATCGTTGGTCTCTTGGAATTCAGTTGAGAATTTCAGTTGTCCATTGTTGATCAGTTCTTCTTGCAATATGCGCAGACCATCTCCATTTTCACTTTTCACTTTAACAATCATATCCTCTACTGTTTGCTCTCTCACCCAAGTGTTTCTTTTTCGATCTCTCCTAGTTATTCCAAGCATACACCTCTCCATACTCCTTTGGGTTGTCTGTAACTTCCGTATTGCTGCAATTGTTAGACTCCATGTCTCTGATCCATAAGAGAGGACTGGCAATACACACTGGTTGAAGACTTTTCTTTTTAGACACAAAAGCAATTTTCCCTTCAGGATAAAACTGTTTCTTCCAAATGCACTCCAGCCAAGTTTAATACGTCTGTTGAGTTCTTTCATAATGTTGCCATCCATTGAAATCAGCTGGCCAAGGTAAATATATGAATCAGCAATTTCTAGCTCAGTGTTGTCAACTTGTATTTTTGTTTTCTCTGCGAAATTATTGAACACGATTTTAGTTTTTTTGTAGGATCATCTTGAGTCCAATTCCTTTACTTCTAGTTGAGGGCTCCTGCAACCTATCTTGAAGATCTGATGCGTCCGTTGAAAAAATAACGATGTCATCAGCAAACCGCAGATGATTTAAATATTCACCATTTATTTTTATTCCCTTGTTATTCCAATTTATCAGCTGAAAAATCATCTGTAAAGCAGAAGTAAAAAGTTTTGGAGAAATGGTATCTCCCTGCCTCACCCCTTTGCCAAGTTTGATAGTTTTGGTATCTTTATGTAACCGAAATTTTGCACTTGCATTTTTATACACACGTTTCACCATGTCATCATAGACGTCTTTTGACTTTAAAGAGTTGATGACTGCTGACGTTTCAATAGAGTCAAAGGCTTTCTCATAGTCAATAAATGCCACACAAAATGGAAGTTCATATTCATGTGTTCTTTCAATTAGTTCTTTTAATACTTGAACATAATCCACTGTACCGAATCCACTTCGAAATTCAGCTTGTTTTTGGTTGAGCTGTATCTTTTTTTTTTCTGCAGGTGATCTGTTATCACTTTTGTGAAAATTTTATAAATAGCTGGTAACAAGCTAATTGGTTGGTAATTTTTCTAATCCACTTACCGCTGTAAAGACATTATATATATATAAATTTTTAAATTTTTTTAAAAATTGTTTTGAAGAAGATATTTCCAATTAAACACAATAAATTTTCGAAAATGTAATTACCTATTAGGTTCTCCAGAGCAATTTTGCAGCTTAAAGAAACCTTTAGTACACATTCGATAAATGACATAACTAAATTAGGTTACCTGAGGAAGTCCTCAAACGAATCCACATGCTTGAGAGGTGAAAATGGCGAATCGTTTAATATTTTAAAATATAGGTTTATAGAAATAGAAATAAAATTGAAATAAAATATTAAAACAAACGTTATTAATAACTGTGACCTTGTTCTTCATCAGAAGTCATACAATATTACTATTTTGCGTGGAAATATTCGACGAAACAATACGCAATATAAATAAGACACAAAAAACAACGTTTTAGAAGCGTATTTATGTCAAGATTGAGTTCAAGCTACGCGTTTCGGGCGATAGAAGTTCGCCCTTCTTCGGGAGTGAACACACTCCCGAAGAAGGGCGAACTTTTATCGCCCGAAACGCGTAGCTCGAACTCAATCTTGACATAAATACGCTTCTAAAACGTTGTTTTTTGTGTCTTATTACTATTTTGGTTTGTTTTTTCTGATACGTCACTGAGATTCCCAGATTCTATGAGATCCAATTTCAACTAAAATGTGCTGAAAAAAGATGGGTGGTTATTAAATATTTTTACCAACATCTGGACAACTTGGTTCAGTATTTTTGAGGGTTGAAGTGTTTTTTTAGAAAACTTCATAAATCTCAACCTTGTAAGCTTCCCAAAAGCAAACTTACAACATAGATAAGAAGCAATTTTAGATAAAAAATACATATACAGTATATACTTGTACGATTAAATAACAAATTGCAGACACTACGCACTGAATTAAATAATAAAATAGAGAAATAATGTTTTTTGTCCGTATAATGATATTTACTATATCATTATTCTCACCAAAGACGTTGTTTCTCTATTTAACTGGTACGATTGTTCAACACTTTGGAGAGATGAAATTTAAATATTTAAACGAAATATTGATTATTTGTAAAACTAAAACAGGTTTTGGTAATGGAATAATGTCAGCAAGAACTGTATATTTTAAAATACGTTTTCTAAACGACTTATGAGGAAACTAATAGAAAACTGTGCGAAAAAACTTCACGCACATTGGAAGTTTCGTGTGCCTATTAAATTATTAATTACGATGTTTTAAATATTAATTTTATATATAAAATTACATGTCGACTATTTTAAAATTTATCACAGCGTTTCTGGTTGAGCCTATAGTACAAAGAACGTTTGAAATCATGGCAACAGTAGTAAATTCTTTTCTTACAGCAAAACAATAGATGGATTTGCTACAAAGCTCTCCGAGGAAGGACAAATATATCAAAATCTATTGTTACGGGGTTCAATTTTTTGATCGGCTGAGATGAACACAGCTGAGTTTTTTTTTAACATCGTTTCCTTTAATCTACACGTGAACAATTGTATATATTCAGTTGCGGTATTCAATTTTTAAATGCAAGAGTTGCTTTTACCTTAGACAAAATCCTAACTTTTAAATTATCTTTGTTAAATCACCAATGTTCCTTTTTGTTTCATTTTCTCTCATTGATGTTAATTTTATAACACTTTTACTATTTCCACGTTATTGACTTGTACATTTTTCTTCCTGTAGTTGTTGAGAAAAGTTTACTATTTAGGATATCTCAACACATTAGGTTTGCAACTATTATCATTAAATAATTGATTATAAATTATAATTTTAAACTATATTTTTTGTTTATAGCTCATCATAGTTAGTTAAAAATGAAGTTTTTGAATTGTTTGAGAGATTTATTATAAGCTTGGAATATAAATTTCCATTAATTAGCAAAATTTTTGCAATTTTTTTTTACAAATATGCTTAACAACACTGAGAGGTGAATTAATTTCTAAATGCTAAAATAAATGATTATACACAGTAACAAATATGGATCTAGGTCGCAATTTCCGACTTACAACAGATAAGCGCTTTTGTGAACGGTGAATTTTAGTTTGCTTTGAAATTTCTTACCCCCTATCGTATAAAAATTAAATGACAAAAATTGAAGAATTTGCGAACAGGTAATGTAATTATGGATGGACTTGAAAATATAAAAAAAACCACTTCACGTGATATGCAGGATTGCCAACTCTTTAAAAGTTTATGAATTCATAGGAGTTTAACGTATTTCTGTGAAGGGCAGCAGATTCGTATCAATAGGATATGTGACCTTTTTTTAAAGAATGCTGCGACAATTATGTAAATGTTTACCATTATTTCCCCAATTTCCTTCGAAATATTCCTATTTTACTTACTCTTAGGTTGTTATCCTGAAAGTTTGTCTGATTAATGCATTCCCATAGTGTCCACGCAAAGTATTCTATAAGCAGCATTCATTAACTAACCTATATAGACACTAAATCGTTAACAAAGTGCTGGCGGAGCTTTAAAATAACTTTTCATTTCAGTTGGTTAGATAATTTTGGATACATATCGTATAAGCAAACGCTAACGGGTACCTTGGTCTTTCCGGCATTTTGGTTTGCTAAACCTTCAATTCGTCCTTTAAGACGTCTGCCTTTAACCCCACACCATCGACAGAGTCGTCTGGAGTGGTGTCGTAGCCGAATCGTCTGGAGTGGTGTAGTAGCCGATCATCATCATGGCTGCCAGCAGATTGGAATCACATAGTGTAATGAATCCTGCTTTAGTCTTGGAGCAGGTGACCATCAGATCCGTGTGTGGAGGTGTGAAGGCCAGTGGTCACAACCACCTTTTGCTTTACAAAGGCACACAGCTTAAAAATGCCTGCAATTTTGTAAGAAGCGTGAAAAGCGAATAATCGGAAAGCTTATATATATATATATATATATTTTTTTTTTTTGAAGCAATAAAATACATGGAGATAATCACTGATTATGCTACTTGAATTGGCAGTTATGTTTTTTTCTTTTCACAATCCTTTAAAGAAACCCTGCATAGGTAAGTTGAAACGTCAGGTAAATGCGGATGTCGGCAGGACAAATGTACTCCAAAGTATCTGCTTATATTTTTTTTCTCCCTAAAAGCCGTTATGAAATTAAAGATTTTGTATATACTGATGACTAACTTTTGTGCGAGCTTCTAGCTCATAAACTTTTGGCTTGATATTTTTAAGATTTATGTTACTGATAGCGAAATTAGGAAGCGAACTGTTATCTGCAGTATGTTGTTTACATATTGGCCGCTTTACATTTTTCTAACATATTCCTTTCTGCTAAAAAATTTTGATACTCTATTGTGAAGTACTCTAACAATGGTGGTTTTATGACAAAGGGGTGGTGGGAAGACTAATTCAAATAAGCACTCGTGGGTTGATTTACTACTGTAAACTAATTTGAAAAAAAACCTCTTCAGACAGTTTTTTCACTTGGGCATCTAAAAAGCTATTGTGCTTTTGCTTTCTTCCTTTTTCAAATTTTGCTAATTATGTTGAGAAAGAACGACGGTTCTGACATTATGTGATTTTGGAATAACAAAGGTATCATTGACTTATCTCACCCATAAATTAACTGTAAAATTGATAGTTTTTCTTTAGTGCCCTACCGTTATTTATATGAAATATTAAACAATAATATTAATAAACGTTTATTGGCATAGTGATCGATTTATATAAATACGTGGAATATATTTAAAGGAAAATGTTGAAAGTAGTCTCTCAATATCTACAAACATGGCATAACTATACTTCTAATCATGAAAAGTATATTTCTCATTTTATTATCACAACAATATATTATCTTCTGATCACAGGATGTATTAGTTTTTAAATTTTTATTATTTTGCCGTTCTGCTGCACCATTAACATACACTGCGTTCATAATGATATGACTACTGCGTTTTTTGAAATAAAGCGATAAATAATAAGAAATGCTGTAAAAAGATATATTTTATTGAAAATATAATATGTTTTCTAGAGGTTTATAAATCAACTAACGAAAGCACAAGTTTTGAGAAATAATTAAAAAAAAAATCACATTTTCACTGTTTCATAAAGATATGACCACTTACACTTAATACTCTGTATAGCCGCACAAGTTCTTAATGATGTGGAACACATAATCGGTCATGGAATGTAGAGGCATTTAAAGGGTGGTAGTGTCTAATTTGTCCTATATTGCAACAATTCTATCTCGCAAATCCGAAAGAGAAGGGTTCTGCTTCCCATTTCTAAAAATAACTCGTATATATACTCGTTTATATAACATTTTTTAACAATAAAGTATGTATTTTGTTATTACTTAATGTGCGTAATGATTTATTTTGTTATAAAGTTTAATTTATCAATTAAATTTTATGATAAGCACACATGTAAACGAAAAGCAAATACTGTGGGGTTCGCTACTATGTCAGAGGTTGGTTTTGGAACATGCAATCTGCGGATAGGGAAATGCTACCATATAACGCCTATTTAGTAGCATAACATGTATTTATATTATTGTTTCTGAACTGTTCTGTTTTTAAATTTCTACGAAATCCGAGGTCCCACCGCCTCCGGCCGTATCACAAATTTTGTATCTTTTTTTTCTTTTTTTTTGACAAAAGTTACTTCCCTATTTATGACCTGCAGATAGAAAAATCCTACTCCATAAGGCTTATATTTAAGGACGTAATAGTTATCTGTATTACTGTTTCGGATTTGTGATTTTTAATTTATTAAATTTAATATTATACTTTCTCCGCGATGTTTTTTAAAATACCCGCGAAATTTGAGATTTTATTCGCGACCAGCGTGAATTTTGCATTTTTTTCCGTCAAAAACTGACTGCTCTAATTATGATACTATAAAAATAAAAGCTCAAGTTTACTGCTCGGTAGTAAGCTTGTTTTATATCAATTATTATCAAGTTATCAATTTTCTAACTGATGCATAAATTGGTAACATTTTCTACGATCTTTTGGATAAATCTATTGCGAAGAGTTTCAATATTATATAACTTTCATATTGTTCAAAACATAATATCATGACTGTTGGCGCCGTTGTCTTTAGGATTAGCGGGTATTGCGTAGCCACACCCTGCTTTAGCTCTCATCTTACTTCTTGCCCTCGGAGTCAAGATGCAAAGTCGCGTATGACTTTGCTCTATGAAAAACGGAGCGATTCCGTAATGTCAACTGGATGTTACTAATCGACGCAATGTCGATTAACTGAAATAGATGTAATTACCTTCATTAAAAAGAAATTTAATACAGTCTATTTTATTGCTGACGAAATTCACGCGAAGTGAAATACGAATTAAACGAAATGCGCTATGTGTCACTAATGCCCTATAAAGAAACTTTAACGTTAACATTACCATATACGTTACATATTTCTTTCGCTATCTTCAATATAGATAAAACGTTTTGTGTCACTGAATTACCCATTGGCAACGACATCGTTCATTTTTCGTTTCACTACCATTGCCATTCAGAATTCACTACATTGTTTTCGGATGTTCAAGTACCCATGTTATTTAGATTCTCCAGAGTGACGCCATATCCATTCTTGTAAGGTTATGCTGTTGATCATTATCTCTTATATTAACACAAATAGCTATTGTTTTACGTCTCACGTGACATTTTATTACTTATTCGCGCCTCATTCTAGCAATGCCATTGTTATAGGTTGAATAATCTCGTTAAATAATCTTTTGCGATGGTTTGGATGTCTAATATTTACATCTGAATTTACAGAATTATAATCGCTATTGCAAATAAAATACTTCATTAAACTTGTGTCTCCTTTTCGCAACATGTCAATCATTTTTTCAGATCAAATGCGAACTAAAAATCATGTAGTTTCCTTTTTAAATGGATAAAAATAGATTGGTCACAGTCCGATAATGATTCATCAAAGTAAATTAAATTGCTTAAGCAAAATTACCCATACCGTTAAATTTAAATATTTTTTTAATATACGGACACTAAATGCTTTAATTCAACATACTTTTTGTGCGTAAGCAACGCTTGTATACCGATTCATATCTAAGCAGTAGATTAATACATAACTTAGGTGCTAACTTACCACCGGTAAAAGAACACTGCCTTCTTGTTATATCTCGACATCAAACTAGGTATCATTATGAACTCCTACAGTTTTTCTGTATCTTTCAATTGCTTTTGGCACACATTGATTTTGGCTAGTTCTATATAAGAGAAAAGGTCTTTTTTTTCCTTCTTTCATTCTTCTTAGTTACTGAAACAATGAATATGATTCCTGAAAGAGATACAGTTTAATAACTTTTTCTAATATGGTTGCTTTTTTCTTTATTGACTGCTTGCTTTTGGTAAATGTAAAATTCCATGCGTTATACTCTTCAAAAGTAAAAATATTAAATAAGAAGATTTTGGATACCACGATGAGATAAAATCAATATTGAAATGTTTTGTTCCGCCCCTTTTGCGAAGTAGCTGATTTCCCTAAGAACTTAACAACACAGAACACTAGTCATCCAAAATTCAATTATTTTCCTTATCTGAATAGGATGAAAGAATTCTCATGGATTTTAATTCAGAATATTTTCCATATTATAGAACCAGCTTTTCGTTGAAGCCTCCTTTCTATGGATCATTCCTCTTAAAACAACCAAGAGATTATGGGAGGTGAAGCATTTTTCTTTCAGAGTAATTCAAGAACATTAAGAGTACGGAAGTTCTTCTTTTCTGCATTTAAATTTGCCCTATGTTACAAAAGTTATACACCATACAAATATCTTACAATTTGCTATCTTTTAGCGTTGAAAGCTATGTTTAGTCTCTTTGTCGGGTTTCATTTACCACAGTAAGAAATATTTTTAACTGGATAAAAATAAAAAAGACGTTCACCTACTTTCGAATTCGGACTCGTGACACGTATTCGGACGGTACTCTGTTTCATCCTTAATAAACGGCAAATTAGGACTTATGACACATTTCGTTTTCTTTTTTCTGTATGTGGCATCGTCTTCCGGAAGAGAAATACATTTTATAATTAATGGAAAAAAAAGGAGACGATCTCACATAGTGATTTGAACTCGTTATTCACATAAAAACTAAACGCAATTTTTAACGTTAATATATAGAAAACTCCCATCTATTTTGTATTCTGCTTAATTTCTTAGGTATGGGGCTTCGTTTTCCGAACAAATATATTTTTTTAAAACATGGAAAAAATACCTTCTCGTATTGGGATTCGCATTTGTGGCCCATATATGGAACATAACAGTTTGGTTGTGAAGAATAGAGCTTTATATTAAAAGGATAGGTAAAGTACAAAGTATATTAAGATTTAGTTTCTAATCTTTAAACTAAAATGTGTTTAAAACTGATAGTTCGTCTTTGCATATTACACAACATATCATCAACGTACGCATTTGGTGCAGTATAGCTCAGATGCTCATGCGCCATAAAACATCCAAACAAACAAACAAACATCAACTTACGCAAAGAGCACTTCCGAAATGGACGACAAATAAGGTATTGGCAATTTATGGTAGAGTTGGCTTTACTGGAAATAATGCTTCCTGAAATCTTTCCAACATTCCATTGTCTTCTTTAGGCATTTTCAATGTATTGTGAATGATTTATGTACAGTTTCAATACGCAAAGCTAATTATACTAGAACTGAATGTCAGAAGAGTAGTAAAGGTTCTTCAGTCTGTTGAGAATGGCGTTTTCAACTTGCGAGTTTTCTTCCTATTGTTTTACAAAATTTGAATAAATCACACATTACAACCAAAGTAAAAACTGAATGAGACAACAAGCGAAAAACCGAGCGGCTGAATAAAACTCTCCGCTCATTCGAAGTTTGCCTTTTCCTTGGTATTACGTTAGATTTTAGCATGTTTAGTAAAAATTTTTTTTTTATACGACTTTCTACGAAATATGACAACTGTTTGGACGCTGTTGCATGACAAATGGGAGACTTTAGACAAAATTCCACATTCACCGTTTTTTCCTCCTTTAGAAGGGAGGTTTGGTCCCACCTTTCTTTCATAGCAATGGCTTCGTTAGATGTCAAGGTCTTTTCCCATTGCTGCCGAGTTAAAATATAAATAGTTACGTTATAATTTAAAATAGATTCATTAATTGTACAATTAACCTGAAATAAAGTTTATTCACGTTCTGTAATAACCTAATAGTTGCTGGAATAGCATGGTCTCAAGGTATTAAACAATAGATAGAAAATGCAAAAACTGTTACTATTTTCTTTTTTATACTAGGAGGTTCAAAGAAAGGGTGAAATATATATATGCTGTAGAATTATTCCCATTTTTTCGTTTATCACAAATATAAAAACCGTCTCTTCCCGTCTGTAAAATTGGACTATCATCTATGACTAGATGATAAAAATTTACATTTTAATTTACAAATAAAACAAACTTACTTTTATGTACACATATAATAAACTTGTCACTCTAAAAAATACTGAACAACTAGTATTATATATTATATATATCCATAAAAGAATGAAAGAAAGAAAGAAGATCGCCGTAGACAATATGGCTGATGCTGGAATAATTTTGGCTAATAAATGTTAGTTTTCATTCGACCAAACTTTCGGAATATTTTGTCTACATATTGAACAGCTGTTTGTTTGTTGAAGATTACTTTTAGGTTTTTAAGGCAATAATTTTTGTCCAATATTTTGTTGTAATCGATAGTATATAAATGAAATTCACTTTAAAATTCGATTTTTATTCAAGGATGCAATGTCTGTTAGACAATTAAATTGATGAGGTAATTTCAAGAGGATGAACGAGTGAGATCAGAAATGGAATTTTGGTATAATTCTAGTGGAGCGTTAAGATTTTGCGGAATTGGAGTTTAATTTTCGATATTGAGTTTTCCTATCAGTGTGTTTTGAAAATTTAATTTACCTGCCAGTGAGTGGTGCAAACATATTCTGGTAAAAAAATCTGATTTTTAATAGAAATGAGCTCATGTAACCTCCGGCAGAAAATAGCCACCAAAGCGAAGAATCTCAAGACAGCAAAATAATCTCCTCTGGCATGTTTCATCTAACACTCGTATCTCACACGCTTCAATGAAAATTCGGATTGCGTCCCTCTCCGAGTGGAGAGTATTTCGCCAGAAGCAAAAACGGGTATAAAAAAAAAAAACAGGTATGGAAAAAGGAGATCTTTCTCATACGCCTTCGTGACCTAGCTTTCCTGTTTGCCAAATGCTGACCTATTTTCCCGTGGACTATCCCACATTTTTTACAACAATGATGACACACACCGATTAGAAGAGAAGCATGAAGGGAATCTTGCATGCGCATATAGACGAACAGCGACACGGTTGGCTACGCTAGACATGTAGTGACGGTGCATGAGATTTTTCGACTTTACTACTTTCTATACGAGGAGTGTCGCCAAAATTTCTGCGCTTATTTATATATATTTGCCCTCGAAGAAGCGTACTACTCAATTCATCTTCAATATAATTGCGTTTTAATTTTACAAACGATGAACAAGAGTTATATCAAAATATATACAAATGTATTACAGATATGATATTTCAGAGTGGTAGGACAATACGACTAGTTTTATTACGATATATATATATATATAATAAAGCGAAGTGTAAGAAGTATTACACTAAAAGCTTCTGGTGTTTAGATAAAACTGTTTAGGATAAAGTAGAAATTTTCAGATAAAATAAGTATTTAGCGTATTTTTATTAGAATAAATTATTTATTCCTAAATATGACGATAGAGAACAATTGTACATTTTGTAGTTAAAGATATTATGTTTATGCATGCTTTTAAAAGACCAAGTTCCTTTCCAATTTCATGGGATATATACACTAAAATACCATTGAATTAGAGACGGTAAAATTTAGAAAGGTATCTCTATAATCCAATGACACTTCAGGTATATAGTTCTTCGATATATGTGGAACTGAAGTAATTTAATATGGATTGTTTACAATTTTAGGAGGAAGTTACAGTAATTATAATAAAACACATGTCATCAGCTATCTTATTAGGCATAGAGATACTCCTGCAATTGACCTTTGCCTTCATTTAATAGATTCTGCCTTCACTTGATAAAAGCAGCAGTTGGATCACCAGAAGTCGTATTTTTGAAACTTACGCCAATATCGAAATAACTGTAAATAGATCTCTACTGATTGAAATAAAGCACAATATTAAGTATTTAAACGATTATAAATAAGTTGCTGGTGTTTTGATAGCACTGGACCACTTATTTTAAAATTATATACATTTGGGACTTCCGTGATTAAAGTTCTGTCACAGGGACCTAGGGGTATACCTTTTCTAATATACAGGATATTTCAAAACTTATGGAACAAACTTTCAAAGGGTGATAGAACACACGAAATAAATACTTTCCTTCATAAGCTGCATTGTCGCAAGTGACGGGGTTTGGCATTAGAGAAGTTTTTCAGGTGCTCATATGAAAGCGGTAGTTTTCGTATGCAATTTCATTAGCAACTCGGAATGGATCGGTATAGTAATGTGAAGAAGGCGGACATGTATTTTGTCTAGTCTCTCCAACAGAGCTGGGCAGTATCGAAAATACATGTATTTGAAATACGTATTTTCGATACATTTGTATTTTGTATCGAAAATACAAATTTCTAGGTATTTTGTGCTCTGTATCGAAAATACAGATTCGTCGTATTTTGTATTTTCAAAATGCATTTAAGTCTGAAAATACACCCAGTTCGTAATTTTTAGCTTTCAATCCAAGCCATTTGACAAAAAGATGATACTCAAAGGTCGGTTTCATAATCAGTTTAAGTAGTCAGCAGTATCAGTTGAAGTAGACAGTTGAAGTAGACAAAAGGACAACCGGGAGAAAAGCCCCGGGTATAAAATTTCAAAAGAAAAAAAAAAGGTAAGAATAACAAAAGATTTGCAATAGATGGACGGCGATTGGGGAACAAAGATGGACATTTTCTCACCAATACTCGGAAGATAAAGGACATAATGTTTGCTTTAGAGACCACTTTAGACAGTAGTCAAATCCCTCCTTTTTCTGCTTGGATATCAGCCTGTATTTGCAACACCTTCAAACGGTTGAAAACTACTCAGTGAGGTGTCTAGAGGCCAGTCGAATAAAAACCCAACTAGATACTTGTATAAATTTCGGTTCGCCTGGAAAATGCAATTGAGTGGAGCTCCATCCTAGACGAATGTAATCAACCGTAACCACGTATCTGCTAAAGACAGGGATAAATATTTCTCACGGAAGTGAACCCAACTACCCCAAGGTGTATATTTGTCGTTAAGTATTTGATTGACAGATTGGTGAGGGCATTTTCATAGAGCTCAATTGACAAATTATAAAAGGGAATAATTGGAAGTGACCAACAAAAAAATACAAATAGCAATTCGTAAGTGGTGATGTCACTAAGGTGGTGCTTATTTTAAGTTTTAAAAATTAAAACTCGAGAGATCTCGCATTCTCTGAAAATGTCTTTTTGAAGTTAAGTTCTTAAAATAGACGCTCTAGGTTTTGGTGATTAAGGATTATGACGTTAGGTTTTACGTCTAGAGTTTACACCTGATGACCCAACGCTATCGATTTCAATAGTTTCTCGCTCATACAAAAATAATTGTAAGTCATATTACTTTTGTTATATCACTGCTTTACTTAAATTATTATGTAGAATTAAGAATATCGTCTATGTGCCAATGCCTAACGTTAGATAATTTTAATCAGAGGCGAAGCATAGGTTGCCAGCGCCCGGAACAAGTTCAGTATTGCGCCTGTAAAATCCGTTTGCACCCCACTTTCACCAGCCCAATATTGTAATTTTGCGCCTGGGGCATTCCCCTTAGTGGAACCTTAATATTTGAGGTAGTATTAATGAATGAAGGAAAATGTTCATTTTTATTACATATAAATTATATGATAGTGGGGCGATTCATGCCCATTCAGCATGCCGACGAAGCCGCTACTTTCTCCCTATATAGTGCTCACACTAAAGGTACCAGCACAATAGCACATGAATTTAAACCGCGATTACAAAATCTCTTTACGGATTACCTAAATAACTATAAAAATATTTAAATAAATGGTAAATGCAAATATATATTTGTTTAAGATAATTCGAATCGTGCAAAAAGAGTTAGTTTTCCCCGTGGTTGTTCCTACGTTAATAATTATAAAGGTGTAGAGAAAATGAAGAGAGTCAAAACGAATGTTCTACGATTTGTTTGTTATCGATTTATGATAATAATCGCACAAAATCACTTATATTTAATGCCTTATAATAATTCTTTAATTAATACATTACTTCACTTTATATAAAAGCTTATATTTAATATGTTGGCCTGCAAAAGGGTTGCTGGTATCTAACTGGAAGGAGACCCACACGCTGAACGTATGTGACGATGTGTGGAACCGGCCGGGCCAGTAACCTAGTGTCCTACCCCGCCTTCAAGTGGTGCAGGCCGGGCTTTCTATCCAAGAGGCAAATTAATATTTGCTGCACGGATGGAAAGGCGGAAGGGGAGGGCTAATTCACCAACCCGTCTAGCCAGCGTGGTGAAATGATGGCTAATTCCTCCAATATGCTAATACACCAAAAACCATGGCCCCTAGTCTCCAGGTGCTGGAGTGCTCCTGATCAAGGCAGCGGTCAGCGTGGCATGAAAGCAGGGGGTGCTAAGAATCACTGGAATGGCCCAGGCTGCCGTTTGTTATTGACCTTGGCAACGTATAATGGACGATCCCTTGCTTCTGAAGCAAAACTTCAAGAATTGGAAGAAGAACTTGACAAGATCAAATGGGACATTGTAGGACTCAGTGAAGTTAGAAGAAAAGGTGAAGAGTTGGTGGAACTTAAAAGTGGACATTTGTTTTATTATAGAGGAACGGAAACTGGAAGAACAAGTGGTGTTGGCTTCTTAATCAACAAAAGAATTAAAGACTACCTTCTTGAAGTCGAAAGCACGTCAGATCGAGCAGCGAGGCTCGTTGTTCAACTAACCCAGCGATACCAACTTCAGATAGTACAGGCATATGCACCAACATCAAGCCATACCGACGAGGAGGTTGAGGAATTCTATGAAGAAATCAAACAGCTACATACCAAGGGGAAACAACACATCAAGCTCATCATGGGAGATTTTAATGCAAGAATTGGACAACAGGAACAAGGAGAGACATCGGTTGGTAAATACGGATACGGGGAAAGGAATGAACGTGGCGATCAACTCATAGAATTTGCCGAAGCTGAAAATCTTAGCATCATGAATTCATTTTTTAAGAAGAAACCGCAAAGAAAATGGACATGGAAACACCCCAATGGAGGAACCAGCGAAATTGACTATATACTGGCAAACAAGAAATCAATTATTGAAGATTGCAGCGTACTGAACAGATTTAATACTGGAAGTGATCATCGAATGGTGAGATGTAAAATGCACTTAAATACTAAACTAGAAAGGCAGAAGCTCATTAGGAAACAAGTATGTAAGAGGGTGGATTTAAAGAAATTAAAAGAAAATACCGAGGCATTCAAGTTGGAATTAAAAAATCGCTTTTCTGCACTGGAAGGACTTATTGAAGAAGTTGACATCTCAGAAGCAAATGAAAACATTGTTAAGACAATAATTGAAACTGCTGGGGAAATTGGTGGTGTAATATGTAAAAAGCAGAATAGCAAATTATCTGAGAAGACGAAACAACTCATGAAAAGGCGAAGAGTTATGAAGGTGGACAATCAAAATACCAGTTCCAAGATCGAGTATGTAGAACTTTGCAAAACTTTGCGCAAAAACATGAAAGAAGATATAAGAAAATTCAATTGTGAGTTAGTAAGGAAGGCCATTGAAAGCAACAAGAGCCTTAGGGTTGTTAAAGGGAGTTTGTCTATTGGGAAGAAACACATCATTGCATTAAAAGGAGAGGATGGCACTGTAACAAGAAATAGGGAAGAAATACTTAGAAGAGTTGAAGAATTCTACAAAAAACTATATGAAAGTAACAGTGGATTAAACGAAGACGCCGCAATAGTCGAAGGAATAGCTCCTAAAATCTTAAAAGAAGAAGTTTCATTTGCAATAAAAAATATGAAGAAAGGAAGAGCCCCTGGTGATGATGGTATTACATTAGATATCCTAAAAGAAGCTGGAGAATATGTAGAAGACATACTTGCAAAATTCTTTACCAAATGTCTTAACAGCGGTAACATACCAAACCAATGGGATTCTGCAACAGTAATTCTTTTGCATAAAAAAGGTGATAAAGAGGATTTAAAAAATTACCGACCAATTAGCTTGTTACCTGCTATTTATAAAATCTTCACAAAAGTGCTAACACATCGCCTGCAGAAAAAATTAGATGCAGCTCAACCAAGAGAACAAGCTGGATTTCGAAGTGGATTCAGTACAGTGGACCATATTCAAGTATTAAGAGAATTAATTGAAAGAACACATGAATATGAACTTCCATTGTGTGTGGCATTTATTGACTATGAGAAGGCCTTTGACTCTATA
>QLNU02015360.1:101306754-101358569 GCA_006491805.2 Dysdera silvatica
TAGGCCTTAGGGTTATTAAAGAAAGTTTGTCTGTTGGGAAGAAACACATTGTTGCATTAAAAGGAGAGGATGGCACCGTATAACAAGAACAAGGGGAAGAAATACTTGGAATTGTTCAAGAATTCTACAGAAAGCTATATGAAGGAAACAGTGGATTAAACGTATACAATTAAATAGTCGAAGGAACAGCTCCAAAAATCTTAAAAGAAGAAGTAGCATTTGCAATAAAAAGTATGAAGAAAGGAAGATCCCCTGGCGATGATGGCATTACATTAGATATCTTAAAAGAAGCTGGAGAACATGTAGAATCCATACTCGCAAAATTCTTTACCAAATGCCTTAACAGTGGTAACATACCTGTTACATGATGTTCGTCGAATAAATAAATGACTGTATTGTTCCACAAACGTTAACAAACATTTACAAACGCATACATACAGGAAAACAAGAACGTAAGGGAGATGCTCCCTTCTTCTCCGTCACTTTTCGGCTGCATTATTGAGCATCCCAAATACAAAAGGGAGGGCACGTCACCTACTGAAGAGCAAAACATCAAATTCTTAACACTCCCTGCCGATTGGATTTTCAATCCAATAATTCTGGATTAAATACAATGACAAAGCACAATTCTGATGAAAGTTCTACAATAACTGCTATTTTTACAATACACAAACCACAATGAAAAGCAAGCTTTAAAAAATAGTTACCATACAGGTAATATACAAATGTTTCGTACAGATCTTTTAAGTATATCAAGCATATGTTCACCACTCTCACCTTCCCATCACTTCCTTTAAATATTTCTTCTATTCTTTCTATTAACCATTTGGTCCCAGGTAAGTTTTCTTCTTTTACCAACATCAAAGTCCAAACCCTGACGTTGTTCTTACTGAACTGCCATTTGTGGCGTTCTTGCAGATTATTTAAATAATCTCTCTTCCAAAGTCTCCAAATTTTCAGAGAGACTCTGGAAATCTTTTTCCACTTACTGAGTCTACTTTCATCGATATCTGTAAGTTGCGGTTCCGTGATGGAAGTGATGGATCTGCCAATAAGAAAGTGCCCTGGTGTTAGGGTTTCAAAATCCTTAAAGGCAGCTGGCAATGGAGTCAATGGCCTAGAGTTGTGGAGTCAATGGCCTAGAGTTGTGGAGTCAATGGCCTAGAGACTCCTTTAATTTCAGATAAGACTGTAATGAATTCTTCCAAAGGGAAACGAGAATTTCACACTATATGTTTCAAATGAAATTTAAAAAGATTTTACGCTGGCTTCATATTATCCCCCAAAATTTGGGGACACAGGGGGAGGTTATAATGCCAATCAATTTTTTTCTTCGGTGAAATATTGAGCTGATGGTTCATCTGGTGAAGTAACAAGCCTTAAGAGTCGTTTTAACTCTGCATTTGCACCAACGAAATTGTGTCCACTGTCAGTGAAAATTTTAGAGGCAACTGTCAAGTTATTAGTTATTTCCATGAAATCACATTTCCAAGGTAACCTAACTTCGTACCTCCCCTCTTTGTAACGTACAGAATCATATATATATATATATATATGGCCTGCAAAAGGGTTGCTGGTATCTAACTGGAAGGAGACCCACACGCTGAACGTATGTGACGATGTGTGGAACCGGCCAGGCCAGTAACCTAGTGTCCTACCCCGCCTTCAAGTGGTGCAGGCTGAGCTTTCTATTTATGTGGCAAATTAATATTTGCTACACGGATAGAAAGGCGGAAGGGGAGGGCTAATTCACCAACCCGTCTAGCCAGCGTGGTGAAATTATGGCTAATTCCTCCATTATGTTGACACACCAGAAACCATGGCCCCTAGTCTCCAGGTGCTGGAGTGCTCCTGATCAAGGCAGCGGTCAGTGTGGCATGAAAGCAGGGGGTGCTAAGAATCACTGGAATGGCCCAGGCTGCCGTTTGTTATTGACCTTGGCTACGTTTAATGGACGATCCCTTGCTTCTGAAGCAAAACTTCAGGAATTGGAAGAGGAACTAGACAAGATCAAATGGGACATTGTAGGACTCAGTGAAATTAGAAGAAAAGGTGAAGAGTTGGTGGAACTGAAAAGCGGACATTTGTTTTACTATAGAGGAACGGAAACTGGAAGAACAAGTGGTGTTGGCTTCTTAATCAACAAAAGAATTAAAGACTGTCTTCTGGAAGTTGAAAGTACATCAGATCGAGCAGCGAGGCTTGTTGTTCAACTAACCCAGCGATACCAACTTCAAATAGTACAGGTATATGCACCAACATCAAGCCATACCGACGAAGAGGTTGAAGAATTTTATGAAGAAATCAAAGAGTTACACACCAAAGGGAAACAACATATCAAGCTCATCATGGGGGATTTCAATGCAAGAATTGGACAACAGGAACAAGGAGAGACATCGGTTGGTAAATACGGATATGGGGAAAGGAATGAACGTGGCGATCAACTCATCGAATTTGCAGAAGCTGAAAACCTTAGCATCATGAATTCATTTTTTAAGAAGAAACCGCAAAGAAAATGGACATGGAAACACCCAAATGGGGGAACTAGTGAAATTGACTATATCCTGGCAAACAAGAAATCAATTATTGAAGATTGCAGTGTACTGAACAGATTTAATACTGGAAGTGATCATCGAATGGTGAGATGTAAAGTGCACTTAAATACTAAATTAGAACGACAGAAGCTCATTAGGAAACAAGTAAGTAAGAGGGTGGATCTAATGAAACTGAAAGTAAATACCGAGGCATTCAAGTTGGAATTAAAAAATCGCTTTTCTGCACTGGAAGGACTTATTGATGAAAGTGATATCTCAGAAGCAAATGAAAACATTGTTAAGACAATAGTTGAAACTGCTGGGGAAATTGGTGGTGTAACCTGTAAAAAGCACAATAGCAAATTATCTGAGAAGACGAAACAGCTCATGAAAAGGCGAAGAGATATGAAGGTGGACAATCGAAATACCAGTTCCAGGATTGAGTACATAGAACTTTGTAAAACTCTGCGCAAAAGCATGAAAGAAGACATAAGAAAATTCAACTGTGAGCTAGTAAGGAAAGCCATTGAAAATAACAAGAGCCTTAGGGTTGTTAAAGGAAGTTTATCTGTTGGGAAGAAACACATCATTGCATTAAAAGGAGAGGATGGCACCGTAACAAGAAATAGGGAAGAAATACTTAGAAGAGTTGAAGAATTCTACAAAAATCTATACGAAAGTAACAGTGGATTAAACGAAGACATTGAAATAGTCGAAGGAACAGCTCCTAAAATCTTAAAAGAAGAAGTTTCATTTGCAATAAAAAGTATGAAGAAAGGAAGAGCCCCTGGTGATGATGGTATTACATTAGATATCCTAAAAGAAGCTGGAGAATATGTAGAAGACATACTTGCAAAATTCTTTACCAAATGTCTTAACAGCGGTAACATACCAAACCAATGGGATTCTGCAACAGTAATTCTTTTGCATAAAAAAGGTGATAAAGAGGATTTGAAAAATTACCGACCAATTAGCTTGTTACCTGCTATTTATAAAATCTTCACAAAAGTGCTAACACATCGCCTGCAGAAAAAATTAGATGCAGCTCAACCAAGAGAACAAGCTGGATTTCGAAGTGGATTCAGTAAGTGGATTCAGTACAGTGGACCATATTCAAGTATTAAGAGAATTAATTGAAAGAACACATGAATATGAACTTCCATTGTGTGTTGCATTTATTGACTATGAGAAGGCCTTTGACTCTATTAAAACATCAGCAGTCATCAACTCTTTAAGATCAACAGACATTGAGGATGTGTACATTGACATGGTGAAACGTGTGTATAAAAATGCAAGTGCAAAATTTCGGTTACATAAAGATACCAAAACTATCAAAATTGGTAAAGGTGTGAGGCAGGGAGATACCATTTCTCCAAAACTTTTTACTTCAGCTTTACAGATGATTTTTCAGCAGATAAATTGGAATAACAAGGGAATAAAAATAAATGGTGAATATTTAAATCATTTGCGGTTTGCTGATGACATTGTTATTTTTTCAACGAACCCATCAGAACTCCAAGACATGGTACAGGAGCTCTCAACTAGAAGTAAAGAAGTTGGACTCAAGATGAACCTACAAAAAACTAAGATCATGTTCAATAATTTCGTAGAGGAAACAAAAATACAAGTTGACAACATTGAGCTAGAAATTGCTGATTCATATATTTACCTTGGCCAGCTGATTTCAATGGATGGCAACATTATGAAAGAACTCAACAGACGTATTAAACTTGGCTGGAGTGCATTTGGAAGAAACAGTTTTATCCTGAAGGGGAAATTGCCTTTGTGTCTAAAAAGAAAGGTCTTCAACCAGTGTGTATTGCCAGTCCTCTCTTATGGATCAGAGACATGGAGTCTAACAGTTGGAGCAATACGAAAGTTACAGACAACGCAAAGGAGCATGGAGAGGTGCATGCTTGGAATAACTAGGAGAGATCGAAAAAGAAACACTTGGGTGAGAGAGCAAACTAGAGTAGAGGACATCATTGTTAAAGTAAAAGGGCTGAAATGGCGATGGGCTGGGCATATTGCAAGAAGAACTGATCAACGATGGACAACAGAAATTCTGAACTGGATTCCAAGAGACCACCGAAGACCTAGAAAACGTCCTCAAACTAGATGGGTGGATGAAATAAGAAAACAGGTTGGGGTGACGTGGAAGCGAATTGCTCAGGATAGACTTGTGTGGAAAGCATTTGGAGAGACCTTCATCCAGCAGTGGATAGATAATGGTTGAATATGATGATGATGGTGATTTAATATGTTAAAAATACCTTATTTAAAACTAATATCTTTCAGTACGTTTTCTAAGGTATATTTTTTAATTTTATACCCCTTATTTGCTGCCACTCAGGAAAGCTTTAAAGTAAATAAATATTTCACCACATTTTGCAAAATTTTCGAAAAGCCGTATATTTGGAACAATAATAGAGTTCAACTCCTCAAAGTATTATTTTACACCAGTAATTTTAAATGAGATAAAACAGTGGTAGTATGTAACACAGATCGTGTTTAGTATATGTAGACAAGTATGTACAAGTAAAATATTTTGCTTCTTTTGTGTAAATCTTGAAAATGGAACTCAATATGCTGTATTTTATTAGTAATACGCATTTTACCAATATATTAGTGTGAGAAAGTCTATACAAAGCATTTATAAAGAAAACTTCAGAAAAAACTATATTTTCAATAACTTACGTAGAATAATTTTAATTAGAGGGAGCCAAAATTTCTTTCGACAAATTATGTCAAGTTCCCTTTTTTTAATTGAATGGCGATAAATCCTTGCTAAGCGCAAAATATCTGCATAATTGGTATTTGTCGACCATTTATTGACTAATTGGTGAAATTTTCGCGCAGATTACCAAAGTATTTTTTATATTGATAAATAGTAATATCACTCTTTTTTAAATCACATAAATTACGGATGCCTACATTGCACAGAAGGCTATTTTAATTTTATAAACTGCTATTGACGTATTTGTTTATTCGATATTCATTTCTTATTTATGGCAGTAATAAACTTTAAAGGAAACATTTTATGAAAAAGTATTACGCAAGTTCGAAAACATACATAATTAAAGAGCTGTATATAATAGAGGATTCATAAATAAAGTATTATTACGAGAGCGCTATACGGAGAAAATTATCTTTCAGACGCTTTTCTCTGTATAGCATAATTATGCTGTGTTGAAACGTTATATCTTCGCTAAAATAGAAGAATGGGCCAATTTTCTCCAAAACACAATCTCTCAAGGCTTTTGAAAACTCGCTCAGAGGTCGGTAAGGTTACCAATTTCTACCCTTCGTTGTTCGTCTTTGTAGAAGAAGCAACAGCATAACCTTGACTCAGTTTAATTCGTAGACTGATCGAGCTTTAATAAGTTTTCTTAAGTTACGCTTACTTCACTTTACAGTTTCTTTCTAACATGAACTCATCATCCGCTAAGGGCACTTTTTACTTGCTTAGAAAAGATTGATGATGCTAAGACAAAAATTTTTTGTATGTTTTCCAACAATTTTTCCTCTATATTCCCAACTTTACCCCAATTGATAAGAATAAAGACAGTAAATATTAAAAGAAAATGCTGATATTTTTTGTGAATTATCAAAATATATCTGCTTTTCCAAGTAGTTTCTAAGACTCGGAGATTGGAGGCCAGAATGGACCACAATTTCTAATCTCTGCTTCCATGGAAAATTCCTTTTATGCTCTGTCTTATCCAAGTTTACAAATTATCTATCTTCTATTTTTGTGTCTCGGCTCTCTTTTCTTTGATATTAGTGCACTTTCTGCTGACATAACTGGGGTATTTCACATTTTTCACGTTTCATTATAGGTTCACAATATGATAAATTTCTTATTGTTAGTAGGCTCTTTATAATTTTTGTTGATATGAATTTGTTCTGGACTTTTCTGTTAGAGGTCTTATTAATCTACTATATTTGTATAATCCTTTTAAGTGTTTATATTTCAAACATGCCGTTAGAATTTGTTTTGGCGTTCTTTTTTCTGTTCAGGTTTCATATCCGCATTGGAGAATAGGCTAGATATAATATTTTAGAATTCAGATTCTAAGTTGCAGACCTAATTTTTTTTGCATAAAACTTTTTTATTCACTTTATTTTGTTTTGGCCTGGTAAATTCGGCACTGGATTTTTTACGTTGGTTATTATTAGGGCAAAAAATCTTTTCTTAATAGCAGAAAATGTGTTTGTTGTTCATTAATATTGCTTTTACAATGGTCACTGATATTTGTTTTTCTCCTACTAATGCACATGCCATTTTTATGGTAAGAGCTATCTCTACGCTTTTCGTATCGATTTCAATTTTGAAATTCAACTCTTGGCATCAAAACAATGTGCCCAAAGATTTGATAAAACAGTGTATAAAACAAATTTTATTAATTTAAGACAGGATGAGTTAATCCTGGATGTAAGTCTGCATATTTATTACCACAATTATTCGAACATACGATTGAGCGAATAATTTCGTCAAGGGGCATTTCTTCATTAAAAAGCAAGACTGAGAATTAAATAGAAAAAATTTTTCCACACACCCATGATTTTTCAGCAAAACTAGAGCCTTCATTTATATTCATATGAGTCCGAAAAGAAAACTGATATATCATAGAGCGGACTCGACGCAGCGGACTTGAGACAAAAATCTAAAGGCCATCTGGAGGGCACGTGGTCGCTTTGGTTCTTAATGTTTATGTCTACGCTTGCTTTAATTTTGGCTAAAAATGGCGTTTACAATTGCAGGTGGTTTTAAATGCGAGTATACAGTTGTAAGGAATTCTGTTCGTCGATTTTTATACCAGGAAATGTGGGAATGAATCAGCATTGGACAAATGCGAGTTTTATCTTGTAGAAATAAGAAACAGGGCATCGCTTTCCTCAGAACAGCCAAAATTCTATACCACAATGCACGGACTTGTGTAAGGATGACTTTTGGAGAACGTAGCTGGAATGGGATTAGTCTGCTTAAAGTCCGGTCTCCAATTTCACCGAATGAAATTTCGGACAAAATGCACATCTATGACGACCGAGACCAAAACATATTTGCCGTAATTGTGTTTCGGAAGGAATAAAGAATTACAAGTAGAGTCTCGATAATTCGAACTAAAAAGGATCGACACCACCTCGGATTATTGAAAACTCAGATTTTCTGAAAGATAATTGTTAAAGATAAAGCAATGAGCAAACGAAGCCAAACCAAAATACGAAAGTTGAACGCAGCTTTATTATGTTTAAATAGGTTTATATACATTTGAAGTTGGTCGTAGCATCAACCAATTAGATAATTTGTACAATGAGCCAATCAGATCTGATCACTAAGGTTCTAGATCGCTAATCTTGCGAACGTCCACAAAAGCTACATCTACTCGGATCTGAGGAAAAGCTACTGATTTACAACCAACCATAGGACTGATATGATATTTCAGAACAATTAATACAAATATATATACATACAAATATGAAAACATTTCAACTCTTAAATTTATGTGGTTTAAAATTCAAGTAAAAGTTCACACAATTTAATTTTAGGCAATGATTTTGTTAACATATCAGTAATTTGAACACTGAATGGAACATACTCACTTTTTATATCATTTTTGTAAACAATGTCACGAATGAAATTTAATTTAATATCAATATGTTTCAATCTTCCGGTGTTGTTTTCGTTTTTAACATTCATAATACATGATTGATTATCCTCAAAAATAATAATATTTATATATGTGAAGTGTTTACTTTTATGTCCATATATATACATACTTGTAAACATTTGTCATATGCAGAAGAGAATAATTTTAATTTTCATAAAATTAAACAAAAATCTCCGCTATTACCATTTTTTAATTAAAAGGTAAAATACAATATAATAAACAGTTTGCGGCCGCCCCTAAGGTTGACTGCCCAGGTGGGAGGGAACGTTGTACACTACTTCCACAAACGGCTCTGTACTTGAAAATATCTCTCAAAATACTTATATACCTTTATTTCTTTAATAACGATGAATAGAAGATGTTATAACTTAAAGAAATTGCCAATCTTCTTTCAAACTAAAATTCGTCTGATTTTTCTCTTGCCGAGAAATCCATCGGATTTTTCTCTTTAAAAAAATGCTGAGAAAGTGTTTTAGAAAAGGGAATTATAAAAATTTCATCGCCTTGAATTAACGAACCAAAAATTTCATTGTTTCGAATTTATCTGAACCTCGATTTTCCGAAACTCGTATTTTCGAGACTACTGTAGTTTCATATTGGAATTTATATAGGAGCTTAGTAGAAAGTATACTGTGTGTTCTCATGGTAGTTAATAGCATAGACTGTTTTACTAGGTACTGCAGCTCAAATGTAAAGGCCTTGGTACATTTAAAAGTACATATCATACTTCCTAAGAAATATTCAAAACCTGATGTATTAAAAACACAGAGGCTTAATACACAGAGAGATAAAGATTGGTCAAAACAAACCGAATTTTTCTTTATTTAACGTATAGGTATATGTTAATTTCCGTAAATTTGAAGATTCAAATGTCATTGATAATTCTGTAAAACTTTATGTTAAAAATTGAATTAAACTCTTGTTAACATTGGATTAAACTCTTGTTAAAAATGGATTAAAATCATATTAAAACATTTGTCATTTTTTAAGGGTAGTACTAAAACATTTATCAAAGTTACCGCTTACTTAGCTCAAAAAGCTACACTACTATTAAAAACTATAACCAGCTTATTAAAAAATATTGTTTTGTTCGTGTCATTTAACTACTATAATCAGAATAATTAATATGAATATAACTTTTTGAGACGAATTTGGTATATATATATGTGTGTGGACAATTAGTGTCTAGACTTGTTACTCAGACCGGGATGTTTAATATCCGAACTTTAAAAGGCACACGAGTGACTCACAAATATTTATTTTTCAGAGCACATATCCATCACGTAATCTTATCAAACTGTCATGCATTTTAATGACGTTCCGCCCCCTAAATTGTGCCGCAAGATGGTAGCAAGCGATAAAGAGTCAACGTCGTCATAAATCTCTCTTACTTTAGATCCATTCATTCAGGCGGGATGAAAAAAAGAATTCTAGTTATATCAATCATGCGAGAAATTTTAAAATATCGTTAAAGTTTTACAGCTATTCCTTCGTTTGACGTTGGCAAGCAATTCATTTGCAGCAATTACGTTTGAGATAATCTCGAGACCACTTCTTACACTTGTCTCAAAATTTAAAATGTTCTTTTACATAAATTTTTACCTAATCTATAAAATATTTTCATTATTTCCAAGATGTTTAATGAAATAATTTATTTCGAATTCACCTTGTATATGAATACGTTATTGTTTTTATGATTAATGTCCAATTTATTTTAGCAAAATCGAAGCAGGCGGGTCAGTGGCAAAATAAACCAAATCATCTTGAAGAAGAAATGGTCTTTTCACCATATTCATGGGAAAAGCGACTCCATGATTATTGGAAAACATTCGAAATAAAAAATTCGAAATAATAAAAAATTCGAAGATAGAAAATTCGAAATAACTTCATTCAATTTCACTTTAGTTCGACCGCTTATTTATTTCTTTAAGATTTTTCTGTTTTTTGTCAGACATTTTCAGGACAATTGAATCAGATACTTATAACCGAAATCTATCTGCTGTCAGATGCCTTTTCACTAACGAATGATAAATGAGGAATGAAGGATTTTGAAATGGAATGCTTTTTCACTAAGGAATGCGATATGACACAATTCAATCGATGAATGTTGTATTGTTCTTTGGTGATATTTCATTTCCGCGCATTTGGCGTAAGTATCTGTAGTTGTATGTTAAGATAACGAAAGCTCAAGCAATTTTATCCTACGCTTCGCTCATTTCATATTTGTTCGTATCTTTTGTCTCTACTTTTGTACAAAGCATCACTTTACATATTTTTAAATTATAACTTTACGGAAAATACAGAGGTGAAGCGTCTCAAAGGTATCTCAGTAATTGTGGTACCTTGTTTTAGGAAATCCATCACAACTTCTTCACACTGGTCTCAAAAGACCATGAGCATGATCTTGCCTGCTGACTGTTGGACATGTGCCATTTTGGAGGTGGTGAGTCAAAGTGCTTCTATTGTTTGGACTGGGCTTTAGATTCTGGGTCATAATGATGGACCCACGTAATTAGTCTGTTGAAAAAGTCACGCTGGTTTTCTTGACACATGGCTAAAAGAGCCCGTGAGCATGCGACTCGTTCTTGGCTTTAGAAAGGTGTCAACAGCCGTGGAACCTACCATGTGGACACTTTTTCCATGAGCAAATGGTCACTGATGATATTTGCCACAGACCCCGTACTGAGCTTAACATGTGCGTCTAGTTGGCGAATGACGAACTGTTATGTGGCAATCCTCCAAAATGGAGGCCACCACTTGCTGGAAGATGTCTTCGTCAATGGGGGACTCTGGTCGCCCTAGAATAGGAGCCGTTTCCACCTACCACACTTGAACTGACGATGCCAGTGCTTGACTACGTCATACAAGGGGCATCCTCCCCATAAATCCCTTTCATCACATCGGACGTTTCCTGCGGTGTGCGGCCTTTCAAGTACAAGAACCTGATGACCGCTCTACATTCAACTGGTTCAATGATCATACATTACTTCGCGTTAGCACTTGTAGAAGAGAAACCGTTAATTGTTCAGAGCTGCAAATTACCATGTTACCTATAAAGATATGTATCATGATGCATGCTCAATTTCATCCTCCTACAGATATCGGAAGTGGGTCAAAGGAAATTTTTATTGAACGCCTCTCGTAGAGTATTCAAATAACGTTCAATTCTGGAGCCTTAACTATCAGCAAACTTTAACCATATGCTAAATAAAAATAAAAATGGAAGAAAAGTTCTATAAACGTACCTTATGTTTCATAGATTTTGAAATCAGCGAATGCTGATGAACAACAACAACAACATCACGAAGTTCTACAACGTTTATTCTTGGCCAAGATTAATGAACAGTAATTCCAAATTCGTCAGATATATTGACATCAATAGCCTTGTTTTCGAATTATTTTGCGGCAACGGGCGATCGAATGAAAGTAATTACAGTGCCCCTAGCGGAAAATTAAAGAACTTAGAAAACCTAACTCAGCAACAAAGCTCATCAATTAAGTTGTAGAAAATTTAACTTCAAAGAAAATCGTAATCATGAACGCTGCACATATAGAAGAAAATCTAACAATCGTTTGTGATTTTCTGGCTAACATGTTCGGGAAACAGCTCATTGGATATGGTGACCCTATGGAATGGCCATCGCGTTCACCATACTCGACCCTTATCCACACCTTCCTCTGGGACTGTTTAACACCAGAATCGCGGCTGAGGTCAAATTGACCGCTTGTGAAGTTTAAACTCAAATATCTTTTAAACCTTTCGTGTTTGAAAGCTAGAAATTCTTGACTTTTCCTAAAATATGTTCCTAATAGCATATATAAAGTTTTAAAAAAATACATTACAGAGAACCGTAGTTATAAGCATATGCTTATAACTGCTTAACAAAATATATATACTTAGAACCGCGGAAGCGTCAGTTTGACCGCGTTTGTTTATAAGTAATTATTATAATAATCAATTAACAAGAATAATATGATATTGTGAGAATAATATGATGATGTGTGACTAATTAATAATGTATCATAATTATGCGAACATCGTGGAATTATTCAGATTTTTTTGGCTGATTGAATTTCAATATGTGAAACGAGATAATTTGGCTTGATTATCACTCAATCAGTTTATTTACATGCATGAATGAATTAGATACATTAGAAAAGTTATTAATCAATTATTAATGTTAATTAATTAATTATTAACATTATTAATAAAATAATAACGTTATTTTATCAATTCGTGAAATCGAGAGGAACGTAACTGATGGCTTTGAAAAGCACTTGCCTTCCGCGCGACCAAATATAAAACTACGTGTGAAATAATTGCAACGGATGATAAATCTTAGTTGTAATCGATGTCAAATAACAACCTTGAAAAATTGAACATAGCTTTCGTTTGCTTATCATTTTGGCATTCATTTTAATTTCTGTTCCATTATTTAACTTAAAATTGATAATAGCTTAAATTTTACTTCTGCAGTTTTTTTTGCAATTTTATAACTATAAATTTAAAAGTCCTTTCATTTTTCATGATACAATCCCGGCTCAAGGGTGGTGGCGATCGCCCTAACTCCCCCCCCTTGGATCTGCAACTGACGTAAGATTATTTTTAGTTGTCGTTATGATTTTAAAGAACAATTTTTTTTCCAGAAAGAAAACATGTGCTAAAATTTTTATTTAATTGTAAAAATTAACCTAATTATTGAAAATATTAAATGAATATTATTGAGATTTAACCTAAATACGTTAATATTCTTTAAACAAACACAAAATTGTGTTTATTTATAGTTTTTTAAAGAATATTCAAAATGACCGCAGCCGCGGTTCTAGGTATAATGAAAGTGCCGCGGTGCTAGTGTTAAAGGAAAAGGTATATCTAACCCAGCCTACAAGTCTGCATGATTTATAACGTCATATTGTCACGGCCTATAACACAACGACTCTTGCAATATCCAGGATTCCACTGTACAGTCTGTTTAAAATGTGCAAAGTCAACAATGTTGCACACTTGAATTCGGAAAAAAAATATTTGTTCGTACTTTGATAAATATTGAAGGAGTCACTATGTTACAGACTTTGACGATATGACGTCGTAAATCATCCAGACTTGTAGGCTTTGTGCTATATATTTTTTACTTTAAATAACATAAGACAAAAAGTCCATTAGGATGGTTTCTTTTGAACGCAGTGACCATTCCACGGGATCACAAGAACCAACTATCCGTTCCTTGAACGTTTCAGCCAGAGAAGCTCCAAGAATTACTGGTTTTTATTGCGTGTTTAGTGCGTTCACAATGTCGAATCTTAGTAATTAGGATCTCTGCAACTTGCAATTAATGTTTTTCTTCAGTATCGCTTTATTGCAGAGTGAGACCTTATAGTTGTCGAATTTTTTGCTAGAAATGCTGCAGTCGATTTAGAGACCTGATTTTCTGAAGTCATCGAGGTGCGTAAGGACTTTCTTGAGAATACTGTTCATTCCCTTAAAATTTTTAAAGAAATATGGCGCAGCTTTAAATAATGATGTGGGTTTTCCGGAAAATTTTGAAACGGAAAATTTTCCAGCACTTCAATCACTGAATATCTAATATAAGTGCAATATAATATTTATAAATAACATTTGCTTTGTATGCTATACCACTACCGAAACTGTGAGAGCCGGTCCCATATTTACCCCCTCAGAAGGAAATACCACTCTTCAGAAAATTTTGGAATAATAATATTGTTTAAACTCGTTATTTTTCTTTCTTACTTCTTAACAACTGTTATTTTAATTTATTACTCTATAACAGTTCGGTCAGGGAGTCAGATGTTGATAGCTGATATGATAATGATACCGATAATATATCGTTGGCACTTTTGAAAACGTTCATTCAACGAATACGTAAATATCATATTGTACTAAATACATAAATAAAACTCAAAACTAAAAAATGTGAATTCCTAAAATTATTAGTGAAAAAATAAATCATAATGCGATGTAATGAATCATTTTTTCTGCAGTAAGTTAATTTTCTTCCTATTTTAAGTTTTATTTGTATGTAGGCTATTTAGTAATACTTTGTATATAATATTTTTGCGTGCAAAGACGATTTTTTTGTTAGATTCATATATCAATCCGCCAGCGTTATTTCTAAGTAGTAAGAGGGTGTGAATTCCTGAGATATCGCAAAAACAGTAGGGGTGGGGAGGGGGGGTTCAGTTGAAAATGTTTGGTAACTTTAAATATTTGATGAAATTTAAAACGATTTAGTGAAAACGTAAGATTTATTTTAACAGAATGGGAAAAGAAAATCTAATGTTCGCAAAGGATTCTGTTTTATGTGGTCAGGAGTGGGAGAAATTATGATTGTGTTATGAATGATCGATGATAATATTTTTAATATGCATCTAATATGGTTTTTTATGTTTCAATCTTTTAAAATTATACACGTACACAGAGAATGGCAGAGAGAGAGAGAGAACAAAGGAGAAGTAATGACATTTTTTTAAAAAGAAAATACATTTTTAAAATATTAAGGCAGGAAAATTTTTCGCGGAAAATTTTGAGAGTTCAAAATTTCCCGTTTGCGAAAATTTTCGGCGGGTAATTTTCCTATCCACATCTCTAGCTATAAATTTGCCCCATTAAATTTATTCCAAATACGGCTAAAATTATTAAATCTGATATTAATTCTTAGATTTATCGAGAACTGGCCTACATCTAATTCTACTTTTTTTTTTATAAAAAACATAGCATGTAAAACATGCCTGGCCAAAGGTTCCTGGATTAATAAAAATAATAACTCACTGTGATTTGCAATTTATTTCTGAGGACACGTAAGTATGTTTAAGAAAGGTAGTAATAATTAAATGACTGAAACTAATGTATAATTTTTGAGATTATAAACTCAAATATATGTGTAAGATAATTTGACTTAGCATTACGCAGATTAGATTTATAAGTAAAGACAACGTTACCTTAGGCTTATAATCTTGTCTTTACTTATAAATCAAATATATGTATTGAAAACGTCTACAAACGTCGTTTAATGCTCAGTAAAGTTAAAAACAAAATCTTATAAATCTTATAATTATATCATCATATAATATACAGCATTTAAGATACATTATATAATTATGGCAATAGGCTGACCTTGCATTGCAAGAATATACCAAAATCAAAAATGGACAACGGAAATCCTCAGCTGCACATCGAAATGTTTTTAAAGACACAAAGTGTTTTGAAAGGAGATGTACAAACAAAATTGGAAAACTGTTTGGAATTACGTGGAGATGAATTACCTGGGATATAAAGGAAGAAAAGAAAACTGAGAGACGCCACGATGCAATGGCTAGAAGACGATTGAGTGTGATAATGCAACAATGATATTATTAAAAACTGAATTAAAATAGCATGACATACATTATCCTTGTTGGTTCATTCGAATAATAAATACAGTTACTAAAGCATGCGCCTAAAATAGAAAAAAAGCCTCTTTAAGAAACCATGTTGTCCTTATGCCTTGAATAAATTTTTTATTTCATGTTTGAATTTGTTTAAAGATAGAGATGATTCGATTGTTTGCGGCAGAAAGATTTTTTTATACGTAAATACAAAAATACAACTCAGTGTTATTTCTATAGGAAGTTGCATGATTCCTTGAATTCCGTTTACGTGGGAAGTATTTTGGATAAAAGCGTGGTCTTAAATCAAAAGCTTTAAAAATATGACTCATATGTTGGCGTTTGCAAATTTATTGTTGCTGGGAGGTAATTTGGAGAGGTTTGTCTTACTTTATTGTTGAGAAAAAAGAGCCGGTGAAGTGTCTACTTCCCGTAGTTAGAGTTTTGATCGCCTTAGGCGCAGAAAAATATTAAACGTGCTTTTATATTAGGTAACTACATCATCAGTGCATACTGAAGCAGTTTCCTTGATATCCCATATTTTCAATTTATTCGAATTCATGCGTTTCATGTTTCATCAGTTGACAGCAGTACTGTTTCAATGTAGTGATAAATAGATTTTTTGAATCAGAGCACAGAAAGAAAACTTCAAAGATACTTTCGGATAATGGCTATGGCATCTAGTATAAGATATAGAAATATATATAAAATACTCGAAATTTATTTTAAGGCCGGTGGGTGGTTTTTGAAATTATAATTTCTTTTTTGTCGTGTGTATATGGCAATTGCATAATTAAATACGTTCCGTACAACACACAATATTCCGGCAATTTTTTAACGAGAAAATTGTACCATTCTTTGCAAGTGATGAAATTCTTACAATGCAACTTAGAAATATATACACATTAAATGATTAATATATAATAAAAGTATACATGCTTTCGAGTCAATTGCAAATTTTTATTGAGGATGAAAGAATTAATGGATATACAACTAAACGTAATCACCAATGATATATAATTTCTGCCACAGATATTCTTAACTTATCTAAAGCAATATTCCGTCGAGTTTTTTGCATATTTTGGTAATGAAATGAAATTAATTAAAACCTGTTCGTGCAGCAGGGAGGAAGGATATGTCATGGAGGCTCGGAATATTAATGTATTTCAATACGCAATTAAGCTTGTAACCCTTGAAATAATTACGTAATATAATTTCAATTATAGGTAATTTTCTGTGTCTTCTATTTTATCCGAGAACTTCTAGTGATTACAAATAACAGTTGCTAAGTGATATTGACATTTAATTGCGTACTTGACCCCAAAATTACAGAATGTCTTGTAATTTTAATCAAAAAAAAAAAAGCGAAAGCACGGATCAAATTCGTTTTTTACATAAAGACCCGCGTTTCCAATCATATTGTTCAGAGAGAATGCAGGGTCATCATTTAGCATTGGAGTTTCCGAACAATAAGAATGTGTTTCTGATAAGTCGGGAAAATTAAAGAAGATAGGATAGGTTAATTGATATGCTAACTAATTGATAATAAAGAACAAAGATAACATGCTTAATTTTTATCTTCTTGTTGGCATTATGTTCCATGTAGCTTCATTGAGCATGTCGATATAGGTAAAGCGAACATTTCCTATTGTTTAAATATTATGAATGAGAATTAGAAAGATGATGACAACCAGATAAGTAACCTAGGCCAAGCACGAGTTTTCTCTACAATCCGACCCCAGGGATCTTACTCTTACTTTCCTGGCCCATAAACACGGAAGTCTCGACCCGAAGGTCAAAAAAGGTCATGGTGTCACGACTTATTTTCTGCTTTTCCCTAGATACTACGAAGAAGAGGCCTTCACTCGGTTCTCAAGACATCGCACGGCCTCTGGCCGCTGGACAGCTCTCCAAACAATCCGCATTGCAGTTAGATGGCTGGTTGAAGTTTACCTTTTCTTGGATTAGTATTTTGAAGATGGTAAGTGAATTTTGCTTTCTATGGTAAACGTCTTCAAATAATCATATCTCAATGGTCTTTATGGATGGCACTAAACCTATAAAAGAATATTCGGCATAAAGCCATATATAAACTATGAGTAAATAATATTATAAGTGTGCCCGTCTATATTCAGAATTTTGTAAGACATGTGGGAAATATGTAGTCGCAGTGGGCATTACTTGAACATTTATTTAAAATTCATGATACTAAGGGCTGTGCGTAAGTTCAAAGTAAATATAATTAATAAATATATGATTTTTTTATATACTTATTATATTCTATTACACAACGGATATTGCAGCCGTATTCAAAAGTGCCTTCCTAAATGAAAATACAAATTGAAAATATTAACTGCTTGAAATTGATTAAAATCGCAGATATCCTTTTTAGTTATCGTTATTCAAGGATTATCTTGGTAACTAATTAAGGATGCTCTGTAGAAGAATTAAGCACTAAGATTAAGGCTAAAATTTCAACTGAAATTTCAAACTAGGACTTATATTTTGATTTCTAATAGATAGAGGCAAAACAAAATTTTAATCTAGAAACAAAGCTCCCATCATTTTTGGTAAACGTACATGTAGAAACAGAAAACCACATAGCTTAATCCCAGTCGTGGTTTCTACCCAGCGGAACTTAGTGGCTTAACAGTCAAATAACTGAAACTGTAGTCCAACAGTCGTGTTTAAGTCCAGCTTGTGAGTGAGTCTTTAATTTTCCCTTTTTGACTTATAAGAAAGCAAAAATTAGATTTTATTTTGGAATCAAAAGCTGAAATTTATTAACTTATTTCAAAATATTTACTGTCAAATTTTTGGTTTATTCCATAAAATATACCATCCTATTTTTTAATTTTTTGTATTTCTTTTTAATTTTTTGTAAGAGGTCATCAAAAAGTTTTCGTCGTGGGTAGACCACGACTACTTTATATATAAAAAAGTAAATCGCATTAAAAATCAAATTAAAAACACTCCTGATGTATACAATAAATTACACCAGGGATCAGCAAACTTTTTGGTGTGACGTGCCGAATTAATACCGCAGACCCATTCGGCGTGCCAGCGGAACCACTCAAAGAATTGGGCTGCGTGCCTCTCATTAAATTATGAACTTTATGTTATAATCCAATACGAATTATTATTACAATTTAAGTATATCTTTTGATATGTTCCTAATTCATTAAAATAATTGCTCCTCTTGAAAATGGTTGGTTGGATTCTTATGGCGCAAAGACAGTAAGGATCAATCTGTGCCAAAAAAGGTGCTTTCTTGAAAATGCCCTTGTACTTTTAACCTACAATTTACGATAATTTAACAATACAAAGCGCAAACGGCGCAAGCCTTTAGTTGTACGAAACCATATTTTCTAGCGAATGTCAATATATTTTTTTTTTTTATAGTATTTTATAGCAGACGTTTTGACACGATTAGTTTATTCATAACACTAATCCTATGACAAGCAAACGTGAGTGACAGTGGAGAGGTTGAGACGGGGGAAAAACAAAGTTTTGGATAAGAATAAAATTAAGGATCGTTCGAAGTACAAGAAGTCAGTCGAGCTGATTGTAAATTTACGGTTATGTTTATACATAACCGTAATTATTACGGTTATGTTTACACATTTCCGACAGATATCTAACAGCATTCTACTTGAAAATGTGAAAAATAAATGGATTTTATCTGAAAGCAAGTGAAATACTTTTTTTAAACTTTAAACGATCAGACTTGGATTTTGTTTTAATCACTCCATGTGCCACTAAAAATTGTTCCGTGTGCCATGTGTGGCACGCGTGTTGTAGGTTACCGACCCCTGACTTACATTATGGCCACTTGAACTCCCTTTCTCACCATGTTGTGTAATTCTACAATAACTTATATTAACCATTTTAACACCTTTCTCAATAAAATATAGTATAGTTATAGCTTTCCACAATTTTAAGCAATCTAAGTTCCGTTAGTATATAAAGTATTAAGTTGTGCTAATTTTAAATGTTAAGTTGTGCTACTTGTAAATATTAAATTGTGCTAGCTTTTTAAATATTAATTTGTTTTATTACAAATAAATTTGACACCCACGTATTAGTAGCTCAATCTAGAGCTATTTTTGTTTAGGAGAAAAAGAGACGCCGTCCTCATCCCGGATTCGAACCAGGGTCCCCGCGTTGAGCCCGCGGTGTCTTGACCTACTAGACGAATGAGGACAAGAACAAACGCTTTTTTCTCCATATATTAAGTTGTAAGATATTATTACCCTTCACAGGGATAACACAATTGCCAAATAATGGTCAACACACAAAGCCACCGGGGCTAAATTTTTGTGAGTTTTTCAAGGGGGATTTTTATTACTAATAAAATTGAGAATTAAGTTGTATTAATAAAAATAATATTAAATTATGCTAATTTTAAATATTAAGTTTTGCTAATTTTTTTTTAAATATTAAGTTTTGCTAATTTTTTAAATATTAAGTTTTGCTAATTTTAAATATTAAAGTTTTGCTAATTTTAAATAATAAGTTTTGCTAATTTTAAATATTAAGTTTTGCTAATTTTTTAAATATTAAGTTTTGCTAATTTTAAATATTAAGTTTTGCTAATTTTAAATATTAAGTTTTGCTAATTTTAAATATTAAGTTTTGCTAATTTTAAATATTAATTCAGGTTAATGTAAAATTTGTATATATTTTTATAAAAGAGATTGTAAAATTTATTCCACATAATTCATATATTTCATTAAAAATTTATTTTGTCATACCTGTTTAAAATAGTCGGCTAAAACGCTGTTTAATATCGTCACAAAACAAGCTTAATAAATGTACAAAATTTTATGACTTGTTTGTTCTCGTAACTTATATGATAATACTATCAACGCTACATATAAAACGCACGATCATATGTATATATTTTTTCTTTCAGAAGCATTCAGCAACATCATATTTGCTTTTTTTGTTACTTTGGATGATGTCATGCAACTGTGATAGTGAAATTGTCAATAGTAATCAATCATTCATTGCAAATGAAACTAAATCGAAAATTTTGTTTGATGACCAGAATCGTTATTATAAATTTTCAGAAAGTAAAATAAGTAGAACCAAGCGACAGTTAGATGAAGAAGATGTGCTAAATATCTTTGAACTTGAACGGAAATTTCCCCTGTACGAGCTGAGTGTGAACGTTCCTAACTCGCAACCAGTTTTACAGAAGAAGAAAACAATAACACCTACCGACCGTCTATTGCTGCTAAAATTAACAAACCCAATACCCAAGAATCGACATAATTCAAAGAATGAAAGGAAGATATATTATAATCCGATTGATAATTCCCCATTTGCTTACCAATTTCAGAGTTCGACCGAGAAAGTTACAGGCAATCCGTTTATTTTCGACGATGAACACGTCATAAGTGAAAGTGGTAAACACAATTTTAGGAAAAATGTGTGGAATCCGATTTCAAATAAAAAACATTACCCGGACGAAGTTGATGTGGAAAGCGTACAAAATGATCAGATTATGCGACAAGTCCAGCAACTGCCTTCCAATCAACGACAAAGCGATTATGAGCACGTCATCAATCAACTATCTGGTACCAAAAAGTCTCAGGGTCCTCCAGCTGGCGACATTACGGACCCAGATTTTCGACCTGCTTATTATAGTAATGAATCCGTACCAATATACGATACTATTACCACGACGATGGTGCCGTTTTCTGACTCAGCGTCACACCAGCTTTCAAGTCCACTTCTCGCGTCAGCTACGCAAATGCCTAAGGTAATTACTAGACACATTTTGCTTCAGTCAGGACGAGTTGTACAAATAAATGTAACCCTTGCACCACCCACGGACTCTAAAGCAAACGAAGGGTGGAAGCCTATTAGAAACGGACGCCAACCTACTAATAGAAATACTCCCACGTCAACAGTAACCACGACACCAGCACCACAGCGCCAAACTGCACCATATAATTCCAGGCAACCAAAGCTCATTGCCAGATATGTACTGTTGAAATCCGGTAGATTAGTTCAGATCAATGTGACATCTGCTCCGCCAATATCTCCCACTAAGTTTAGAGAACGAGAAACTCAGCCAACGACAGCATACACATATGCTCCAAAGGTTACTACGACCACTGTATCACCAAAATATGCTTCTCCTAAAACCAAGGCTCCAAAATCCAATATTGTGACTAGGTACATATTGCTGAAGTCCGGAAAAATTGTACAGATCAACGTTACATCATCCAATAATAACAGTGAAAGCTACTCAAATCCTTCTCATTCCTCTTCATTAGGATTTCAGGAATATTTCGGATACAGAACAGGAACAAGAACTCGTAAATATCCTGAAACCGGGCTGTATCCAAACCCTACTGTGACAAATCCAAGAAAAGACTTTGAGCCTGAAATGACGACTTACCCAACACGGCGGACCACAACAGAATTCTTTCCCCCGAAATTCATCGAAAATTCTCCTCCAAGGTTCAAACTTAGAGCGGAAAATCAAGGAATCACACAACCGACTACAACAGTTAAAACAACGATCATTGGCCCATTCAAAATTGAAGTACCGTACTTCAAGATTACCTTCGAACCAGTGAAGTTAAAAAATAATAAAATCGATGTGTCTTTTATTAATCATAATAATAACGATAATTGTACATCATTTCGGCCAAACAAAGGCGATTTAAATCCAAATATTTCATACAGAGAAAGAGAACATCAGACTAATACGCCACAAAACAGAAATTCATATTACAATTCACACATTTATGAAAGGAATACCCCTGTGTTATCGACTCCAAAATCGATGGTACCAGCAAGCCTGCGACAAGGTTGGAGATTTCAAACCACGCATTCTCCACAACTAAGGCAAAATAAAGCTAAATCATTAAATGAAGCAAAGTCTCTTCCTAATTCTAACAGACATCAACAAGGAAATGTTCGTGAAACTACAACTAAAAGAGCTGTAACACATTTATATCAAACTACCAAGGCTACTTACCCAACGTCTGCAAAACCAAGTAAAAGAATTCCAAATTTAGGATTTGAAAAAGCAGTTACAACTCCACCTGCAACAGCTTTGGAAATTAAGAGCGGTTTAAATGTGCAAAATTCAACAAGTCAAGTCCTTAGAATGGGGAACATGAACATTAGGCGAAATGATGGTGAGTTTCTGATTTAGTCATTTTATATCCATTCAGAAAGTATTCATGTGTAAGTGCACTTTATTAACAATTGTGGCTTTTTCTAAATAATTCAATCACTAATCATATTAGTTATTATATGGCCAACGATAATATTCGGCATATGGTATAAGGTACTATTGTCGGAATAATTCGAAAAATTCAAGTTTATTTGAGCTAGTTTTAATAAAGCTAGTTTTCATAAATTAATTTATTGATAGAGATAAGGATGGATTCGTGCGGAAAATTTGAGAAATATCCAGATGTTACTATTTTGCACTTTAATTACTATAATGCGGTTTGTCTGGAAACAACTTTATTATAGTTATGTAGAAAAGCAATGAAAGAGAATACCATAATTTAGTTGAATGAAAATGAAAGGTTAATTGCAAATCATTTAATAGATATAAATTATAATTATCTCAGAAAGTGGTATTATTATAATATTATAATAGAACAAAATAAAGATTAACTATGGAGTTCTGTGATAGAATTTTTTTGAAACTGGGGGCGGTTTATTTATGCGAAGTACAATACATACACATACAGCGTTTCAAGAATTATAGTTTCCTCTTTTATTAAGTAAAAGGACAGGTGAATGCCAAGAGGAGAGAGAAAAGGAATCGGGAAATAAGAATAAAATAACATAACGAGAGTTTAAAATTTTTCTAATTCCATGTCGAAGTAGAAATTTGACGAGATACCGTCAAATTGAAGTGTTGAAAGAACTCTTCATCAAAGTTCGAATATCTGGGAATATTTTATGTAGATTTGGAACGGCTTTTGATTTATCAATGACAAAACTTCCTATATATAATATTATAAAAAACTATGTCTGCACGGCTTGATATGAAAATGCTGACTAGTAACTACGCTTATTTATAATTAATACAGTTAGGTGTTAAAAATTATTTTTACTATGAGAAACATAACTTTGTAAAAAGTGGTGTATAATGCGACCATAAGTGTCATTATTACGTGTGCCGTGTATGCGGGAGTGTAGTATAACGTGTATTAGTTAATTCCCGCTCTCGATGAGCTGACGCAGCCCAGGCGCGTAAGTTCGTTGCAAACTTACTGTTGTTAAATATTTTACACACACACACCCGTCGCTCACAAACAATCAGGACCAGACCATTTGCCGATGCCCCACCCCCACTTTCAGGTAGAAATTCAGAAGCACTCATCCTTCAGCTAACCATCCTATTTTCAGTTGTCACTAGCCACACGATCGCTCCCTCCCCATTAGCTTAAATTGCCCGAATATACATTGGCTACCGATGTCCCTCATTTGGTTTCCAAAACCCACATTTTTATTGACCTTCCTAGTTTTGTTCATTGTTAACTCTTAACCAGAATTTTTTATTAGACTCCCCCGCAATTTTATCTCAATTTAGCCGCCATCTCACCCTTTCAAAGAGGAGATAAAACGGAAAATCTGATAGGTGCTCCGGGAACCATGTGAAACTAGTCTAGGCTAAGTTCGTTATTCCTACAAGGTAGACTTTAGCGTTGCTAAGTGAACAGACTACGCTAGAGCAAGGAGTCGGATCATTTCTAGGATGACAATACAATTAATTCACTTATTAAAATCCATAGCATTCATATTATATTATAACAGAAGTATGACGTCAGATTTATTTCGTATTCGGTTTCTTACAGCTGGGTAAGGACAAAGCAATCCAGAAGCCTGCACTGAAGCCTCTCTTCCCAGTGTCAGGCCGGGAATTCTCTTTTTCTTGCTCAAAACCGCTCTCACTACTTTCCTTTTCTAGTTCCAATCGGATATGCTACTGGGCCTCGGGAAAATTTAACTTTGTGATACTTCTAAGCGTGGCATGGTGTTGCTTTTGCATTCGAAGTTTTCTTCACAGGATTTTTTTCAGTTTTAATATTGATTACATAAATAACAATTATAATTGATATATTATGATTGATGCGATTGTATAATATACTTCGTAAATTATATATCTGGAAAGATTCACTTTCATGAATGTTGTTTTCTTTAGTTAACGTGCTTCAAAATTACTGTATGGAAAGGGGAAAAATGTCAATAGCTTTATATGAAACACCTGTTTATTTTTTTGTTGTATTAAAAAAAATAAATACGTTTGTTAAAATTTAACCTGTTTAAAAAATAAGTGTACAAGATTGATAAAAACAGTTTCATTTATTTAGTATTCAGATGCCTTTTGATTATTTTACTGAAAATATAGTTATTAAAAAAATATTAAAACAAAACCTTACTAAAATTAAGAATAAATTAAAAAGACATAGACATTCTGCTCGGCAATTGAAAACCTCATAATTTCCAGTTCATTGTAAATCAGGAATGAATAATAAGCTGAGAAGAAAAAATAGTTACTTTTGATATTTTGGATGGTGTTAGTTTTAACGTTACGGCATAAAAGTGTTACAATTATATACACTGTGTATAAGACTCCTTATTTCTTTTTTGGAAGAAATTTTAAAATGTGGCAGAAAAGATTGTCGACGAAATATCTGCGCGTAGTCTTAACGAGGCAAAGAAATTTATTTTCCTAGAAACGCATGGAAAATAGAATGTAGATGATATTTGCGCCTGTTTTACGGAAATACAAAACAAACAGTGTATGAAAAAAAATGAACAGAAGATTGAAACCTTGAAGCTTACTTTATTCTTAGGCAGCTAAATTACTTTTTAGGCCTTTCGTATGCGTTTGAATTCATATCACGTTAATAGTTGATTGTTTCTTTCATTTCATTCAACAAATATATGCACTAAAGTAGATATTGCCATTCTAACTAGTTCAAATTCTCAGCGTGTAATTGAGACGAATATTCGAAAAGCATTCGCGTACCATTTTACCTTCTGAAGACCGCGAGGTCGACAATGCCATAAAACGAAGGAAAATTTGCCGTTAACATGAAATTCAAATTGCTACATTAGTAACAAAAGTAAATTTCACATAAATTTATTATATTTGAGGTTATTTTAGAAAGAAAACTCCTACGAAGTTTTTGTTTACGGCAAAACGACGGTTTTATGTCCTGCAGTGAAAAATTAAAAAATAAGAAAGATAATAAAATATCTTATTCTTCAGAATATTAAGAATATTCCAAGGTATTTATTCATTATAAGCGTGAAGGTAATGCAAAATTGACATTCTAGTAACGAACGGTTTTCATGGAAAACATGTATAGAAATAAGGCACATAAGTATGTGATGTTCCAGTGTTTGTAAGGTAATTTTATTTACGAAATACTATATCAGAGTTAGTATTTTGTGTACAATTTTACCATGTGGGATGTTCATAAAATATATATTAATGTATCATTGGAAATGAATGATTTATATTCAAAAGTATTAAAAAGAAATTAAGGAATCAAACGAAAATCGAAGACCTTAAATTCTATCTAGGTTCCGTGAGCTGCTTTAAACCAGGATTTACACGATATTACACTAATTTGCCCATTCACAAAGTAATAACGTAAATCCAGTTTGCATATCTATCAGTAGGGGGAAAGTACCGATTCTGCAGCACTGGCGGGTCTGGCGTAGGGTGGCGCGGGAGGGGGGCCTCAGTCTCCGTGCAACCCGTTGGCGTGTTTTTTATTTGGCGCCCTTCTTCATCCTTGAATAGTTGGCACGTTTTTTTTCTAAATATGAATAGGGATAAGTTTTAAAATTTCTATTTTATTTTTTTTCAATTTTTTTTCAATTTTATAATTTTTTCTTTTCCTAATTTTTTTTAACTTTTCATTTTTTTTTATGTTTTTTAACTTTTCATTTTTTTTATGTTTTTTAAACTTTTCATTTTTTTTTATCTTTTAACGTTTTTATCTTTAAACCTAATTTTAAGTCGCGTTTTATTTTAGAGAATTTTGAGCTTTTGTCTGCACCTTATGATTCATGACACCTAGCGCCTTCCCTTCAGATGGAACCACGGCTAGGGGTTTAGTTCCCTTTAAAATTGAGGGGTTTACACCAAAAATACTAGGTGCCAGCCCCTTCCCTAGGCTCATCCGGAGGATCAACGGCAAGTGCAAACTATTAGGCCAAACTAGGTACCGTTAAGGAAGTGACCATGGGCCCTTGTATCACAACCATTGGATAAAATGTCGCGCTTATCATCCAGAGGGCATAGAGCAATTTTGTTTAGCTGGATCGTACTAATCACGTGTTTTTGGCCGAAAATAAAAGGTCTCTTTGGTTCTTTGCCTCATGAGGAGACACTCCATATATTTCTGAAACGTTAGTTTCTTTTTAATGATCGTCCTAGCCACCCTTTTTGCGGTTTTCTTCTCCCCCGATTCGCTGAGCAGGCTGTACATCTTACTCCTCAACTCAACGAACGAGGAAGCGGGGTCAGAAGCGAGCTCATCTTTAATTTTGCCCAGTGTCTTTTTGTTGGTAGTGCTGAATAAGCGGTGGTTAGGAGGATAACGTGAAGTGTCATATTCTTCCGTGTTACGAGCCATATCAGCATAAACATCGTCTGTGGTGAGCACGTAGCAAAGACTGTCGGTATCGGTGAATAAGAGTTTTACCCGTACTCCATACTCGACTAGAATTTTGTCGTAATAAAAGGGTTACATTAAGGTTTTACTGATGTTGAGCATGGAGAACCCGACATAGATAGGGCGCTTTAACAGCAAGTTGATCTTCCTTCCTGGATGGCAACCAGGTCTTTGGTGATTATATTGAAACTGTGAAAGGCTAATGACGTTACCAATTTTTTGGCGATCTTATTGTTTGACACCAGCCGTACATCCATCCGTTTCCTAAGGTTTTCCATGGTCTTCCCTGTTAGAAGAATTATAACACTCTATCAAAATTAAGCTGGTTACTGACCTTATTATTATTTTCTAACGCAGTGCTAAAATCATTCAATACTAAAAGCTCAATCGAAAATTGCTTACCGAACACCGCGTTGTTCATAAGTTTAAAAAAGTCCTTCTCGAAGGCGTTGCTGGTGTTCTTCCGTTTTTCGGTGTTAAACTCAATATAAGGTTTGAGCCACGGCCCCTGCCGAAATTGGAGACATTTATAAAAAGAAACACATATATGATATTCTTTAAAAATGAGTGATATTCAACATATTGGATAGAATACATGTGTTTGACAGGTTAATTACCTGTGTACTTACTGCAGCCTCATCAACAAGGAGAGGTACAGTTTCAGGTTCCGGTAATGGACGATATACCGCTCCTTGTTAAAGAGATTCGGCACCAGCTTCTCACTTTTGATGTGGAGAGGGACGCCTAATTCCTCAACAATATATTTTGAATACTCGGATAACATCTCCTTGGTGACTGTTAATCTCTCAGGAGCCAACGCGTAGTCACTGTGAAGGTCGTGTAGCACCCGAGGATACTCCAAGTCAATTTATTAAGGAAAAATTAGTTACATGTATCCTAACATTGAAATATTCGTTTCGATTAGCTCTCTTCGAGTGATATTTACCTCAAAGATGTATTCTAGATCATCATCGTCCCTTTAAAGCCAGTACCTTCTGAGTTGTTATATTTCGGCATTCCACCCATTTGAAGGAGTCGATAGGTAGGTGTTGGACCATGGCCCACCCGTATAAGTTGTTAGCATCCAAGTACATAATGTACTTCGACGCCTTGCTCTGGTCGTAAGTGGAGAGATGCTTGTTGTTGGCCTCACTGAAAAAACAAAGACAAAATCAAAAAACTAACCATGAGTAAACGAATATTTTTTCTACTAAGCTCTTATCACTGATGTTTCTGTACATACCTGAACCGATTTGAGATCATGGAGACCCCGCCTCTAATACCAGTTCGACGAACAGATGCGTGTCGAGCTCGGTCAACAGCTCCAAGCGAACCCCTGTCAATGCGGAGGCAAACTTGCCAGGCCAATCTAGGGGATGTATATACATGATAGGGGTATATTCTGTAGTAGGTGAGGCAGAGTTGACGAAAGCTCTCGAACACGTTAGTGAACTGGAGAGTATTGCTTAAAATGTAAAGATCGTTATACTCTCCTAAGTTTTTCAACCCAAACTCCCTCCACACACTTTCACACTTTGGGCATGACTGTATTTTTCGTCAGACAACTCCTCCTCCGTCCATTTGTTGAAAAATTAAACCTGCGGGGGTAGTTCTTGCTGGTTAAATTTGGCGAAGGAGTCCATGTATTCATAGGGGTATACCTCTTTCCTGAGCAGCAGCGAGACTTTACTGGACGGGAACTAAGTGTTCAGGTGGTGGAATTCGGCTGGAGGCCAGTTCTCTACAAGTTTTTCCAGCGAGGAAGCCATGAATTGTAGCGAATCGATAAAACACAGCTTCCCCGCTGAAAACGAGACGTACTTCTCCTTGTTATTGGGGATGCAGGAAAGTACCTGGTCCTTGATCTTTCCTAGGCCCCGGGTGACAGATGACCGTCGTAATTTAGGAGATTATGTAGCACCACTGGGATCTTCTCCGAAGGACCATACCTCAAATTACAGGCGCTGTGGGCGGGTCCTCGATAATTTCCTAAATATAGAACATTTCACATATATTTTTTTTATTCTAAATAATATATAATATTCTCGAAGTTATAATTTTTATTTGAATAAAATGAAGTAATTTTAACTGAAGGTTACTGGAAATATGATCATGATCTCGCACATCATCCCTATTCAAGGGTTTTTCACAGATATGACATCTCATAGCGACTTTAAAAGCCTGCTCCTGGCTGCTGGTCATCTTCAAAGGCTTCTTTTTGGCCAGCTTGGTTAGGATGGTGTAACTCTCTGCCAGGAGTGCCTCCAAAAATTTCTACACACAGTCCTTGCCTCGGTAGACACATGGTGGTTTTATCAACTCCCCATCGGGGCCAACGATAACATAAGCGTATCCGCAGGGGATTTGGATGGCCTCCGTGGTGGAGTACGGTGTTGTCTCTCCCCCAGTCTTCTCAATGAAGGACTCAAAGTCCGCGTATATAACATACGGGACTTGGAGTTGAAATTCAGACTTTTCGAAAGAGAGCCACTTATCTTTACCGGTGGGGGAGCTTAATATTTTGCGGTCCGTGCCTCACACATTCCCCCGGTGCTCCTTCATATTTTCCTCCCACTTAAACTGGTGGAGGCAATACTCGCAGTAGTGGACTTTATGTACATATTTGGTGCGGTCCGCCAACAGGCGATCCAAGTTTGTGATTAAGCAATAATGTTGTTTTTCTTCGTGAGATGCGAGGAGGAGGTTCACATGTAACGGATACCTGTCTTCGGTGATGTAAAGGGGAAGACTTCTTTGTCGTACCCGAAAACGCTGATCGAGAGGTTGTTACACCTTTCAATTCTTGGGATATCTCTGGTATTCACGGGGTATTCCACTTTCCCCATATCCAGCTCCGACTCATATGGTGCATAATCAGAAACTCTATCGGGGCGTCTTAGTCTGTCGACAAGGTGAAGCGCTGCCAACACACTCCACAAGAAGCATTTGTTGTCCTCGTTGTGAATGTTTTGAAAGGCACGTTTATCCACTAACTTCTTGGGAAGCGAGATATACGAGGTGACGGTGAGTGGATGGTATCGAGCGATCTTAACTTCGAGATACTGAATCTCGTCAATAACTCATCCACTACCTTGCGTCCGAAATTCTTCCAGGCTGGCTTTCATCTTTTCGATGGCTTCATCAATTCTGAAATCTTCGGCCCCGGGGAAGACTGTAATACAGCGGTTTCGGAAGTGGCCCTCCGTCGTGTCTTCCACACTTTTGGCTCCGACTCGTGAGAAGTTGATGTGAAGTACTGTATAGTACTTCACTGCACCATACTCTCGTAGACCGCTAGCAATCTCCTCGGAAATGGGTTCCCGATCGTTGCGGAGAAATAGCTCCACTTTTCCGCGCTCCTTTTGGGGTGGGTAAAGCTTTATAGAGCTGAAGATGTCGAGTGTTCGCTCGCACCCATCTCTTTTCCGTCGCTTCGTTCTTCCCTACAAAAAATAAATGTTATTTAATACACATATATGAAAACTCAATGTATAACATATAAGTATATGAAAGCTTGATGGATGTGATTATATACTAGCAGATATATAAACATATCTACATACGTTAACGTGTGTTGAGGGACCAGGAGTGGCCAAATCCCCGTCATTAGGCCGTGCACGTTTCGCTGTGGTGGTTGTAACCTATGAAAAACACTCATCAGTTTCAAGAATTTAGAAAATTATCATTTAAAAATATGTGGCATTTGAAAAGTATTAACTTCTTTTCTACATTAAAATTATACATATATTGGTGCGGGTTTAAGGACCTGTAGGACGATGTATTGGACGATGTATGGACGATGTAGCCTGTTGTTTGTCCTATAAATATGAAGCATTTATTTAAAAAAAGTAAACAAGAGACATGTTTTAAAAAATGGCAGTATAAAATCCAACCACTCACCGATTGCACTACTTTATGAGTCTTTACGTATGCATCTCGGTTGTACTTGCGAGTAAACGTCTTGCTACAGATAGAACACGGAAAGGAGGTGCCAGCGTGAACTATCTTTTTATGTCGATTCAGCTCCCACTTTCGTGTGAAAGTTTTCTCGCACTTTGAACAGTTGTGGGGAGCCCTCGTCTTTAACTATAAAACAGGCTGTACTTCGGGCCTCTCCTGTAAAGAAAAAAGATACCGTGAGAAGTATGCAGGTAACGTAACGTAGTCAATATTGTAAGATATTATTACCCTTCACAGGGATAACACAATTGCCAAATATGGTCAACACAAGAAAGCCTCCGGGGCGAGATTTTTGTGAGTTTTCGTGGGGGAATTTATTATACAATAATTTTTGCCACCCACGTATTAATTACAGCTCAAACTAGAGCTTTTTTTGTTTTTGGAGAAAAGCTCTAGTTTGAGCTATAATAAATACGTGGGTGGCAAAAATTATTGTATAATAGTCAATATTGTTCATTTCCGCTATGAACGTGAATTTTGACGTTACTCTAGAACGACTCGAAATCACTTGTTGTAATGTAAGTATTGGAAGCGACCTACAAAAGCCCCCAAGCATCTATCCCCACTACCGGCAAGCTTCGGTGCTGTCAATGCATTATACCGTGCTGCGGAGAAAAAAATTCCCAAGAAGAAGATTCGCGAGTCGCTGGAGGTACAGGAAGCGTACACTCTACATTATCCTGCGAGACGTCATTTTAAACGTAATCGCGTATTAGTCAGTGAAATCGATTAACAATGGCAAGCTGATCTCATGAATATGAGGAATTTATCTAAATTCAATGTCGGTTACAACTATTTTCTCACTGTATTCGATATCATATCGAAATGTGTATGGACTGAAGTATTAAAACATAATACGGGTTCGGAATTAGTACGCGCCTTTGAAAAAATATTTGAAGAAAGACAAAGCCACAAACCACATACAGATGCTGGGACAGAGTTCAAGAATGTAACTTTTCAGAAATTTTTAAAGTCTAAAGGTGTTTCCTTTTCCACAACTCATAACGAAACAAAGGCTACGATTAAAGCGTTATTGTACGCTTAAATCGTACTCTAAAGACAAAGATGTGGAAATACTCTACACAGAAAAATACTTTTCGCTATATCGATGTTTTAGACGATTTGATCCACAGCTATAATCACACCTATCACATAAGCATAAAAATGGAACCCGCAAAAGTTTGTTTGTTTTTTGGTTTTACGGCTCAAAGACTACAGTGGTCATGCTGCGCCGGGACCTACTGTTTTCCGAGGAATCCGAACCTCTTAAGGCCTAGGGAACCAAACCCCGGACTACAGTGAGCAGTGCGATCTTTATGAGATCTCTGAGTAAGCGTTCTTTTTGCACTGCTGGGAGTCGAACCCGGATTAGCGGCGCACTAGGAGAACGCGTTACCACACTGCGCCACCGCAGGGCCCGGAACCCGCAAAAGTATCTAAAGAGAATGAGAAAATTGTACGTCGCAATCTCTATGGAGATATGAAGAGGGGTGAAACTAAATATAAATTTAAATTAGACCATACCGTACTCATATCGAAGCGCAAACGAACCGTCGAAAAAGGATATAAATCGAATTAGTCTCGAGAAATATTTGTATGGAGCGAATGTATACCCAGAAACTCTGTAGTATATAAACTTAAAGATTTACAAGAAGCCGAGATCGAAGGAACGTTTTATGAATTGGAATTGCTAAAGGTTAAAAAGAGTGAGTTATACCCCATTAATAAAGTATTAAAAAAAAAACGAAAGAGGAGTGATGATACCGAGTATCTCGTATCATTTCCAGGATATCCTTCAAAGTTCAACGCGTGGTTACCTGCTGTGGATGTATATAAAATATAACAACTTCAAAAATTTACCTCAGTTAGCAAGATGAGTTTCTACCTCACGTTACCAAGCGATAGCAGTCTCGATTACCGTGGAGAAAACAAACTCAATCACTTTTTCGTAAAATTACCCAAACCCATTGAACTTACGGGGGAATGGGAAGTTGGACTTAGCGAGTTTATCTACCCCCACTCCTGGTGCAATATTACAGACGACTCCAATAAATTCGAGTATGACCGAGGCGATGGTGATTTTATAAAAAGTCGTATCCCGTGCGGCTTTTATGAAACAACCAAGGACGTTGTGAAAGTCTTGATGGAACAAATGGGTAGCTTCATCCATTTTCACTATAACCGGAATAACAGGAGAGTGCGAATGAAGTTTTATGCCTACTTGAAACTTATACTACATAAAGGACTTGCCATGATCTTGGGGTCTGTACCGGGAGAAGTTTTAGCCCCGCTCAAACCGAAATCGCACAAGGAAATATTACGGAAACTCATGCGGAGAGGGTGGTGGAGAGCCTCTACATAACAGATCTTCTGCTGGACCATCATCTCCTGTATGTGTACACAAATATTTCGGAAGATGAGATCGTTGGAGATATTTTGGCTCCCTTGCTACGTATCATGAAAGTCGAGGGGCGCCACGAGGAAATGGTTTGTGCCTCTTATGATAGACTCAACTATGCATCTCTAATGCGGAAAAATTTTCAGACTGTGAAAATCGTTATAAGAACGCATACCGGGAAAAAAGTCTCATTCTTAAGAGGAAGCGCGATAGTGAAACTACACTTTCGTCTAAAGCAGCTGTAAAAGATGTATCGGCCATATTATTGTTGTACAAAGTCATTAGAAGATTATTCCATGAACCAAGCAGGATCGGGACTTGCCTATTATAAGGGCAGTCCGCTACAGCAAGGTTACGGACTTGGAGGATTCTTCCGCTCGTTAATGAGAGGGGTTGTCCCTCTGTTGAAGAAAGGTGCTGCCGCAGTAGGAAGACAAGCACTTCGGAGTGAGGTCGATTTTGCGAATGATGTCATACAAGGTCAAAACCCGAAAGCGACGGTTACTAAACGCATAAAGGAGAGTGGTAACATACTAGTGGATAAAGCAGCGACTAAAATGAAGAATATGATTGGCCGTGGAAATAAAAGGAAAAGCAAACCTCTAAAACGAGTCACTGGATCGAAAACTCGGAAAGTGCGTGCACAGGATATTTTTGACTCGTGATGGCCTTCATATGGCGAGATTCCCCCACCTGCCTGAAATCAGAACTGGAGTTACGTGCGCTATTACCTACTTAAGTGAGCATAGAAGCTGGAAAGTGGGTAGAATTCTATATACTATGTAATATTCGAGATAAGGGACCGTTGGAATTTAGCATTTCCGGAAGCGGGGAAGAATATTTGGATCTCTCTACCACTCAACCCTATGTAAAAGTAAAGATTTTAAACAAGACTGAACAGAGCTGGATGAGAAAGACTCTGTAGCACCCATTAACTTATTCTTTCACTCCCTGTTTTCTCAAATCGATGTCAGTCGAAACGGACGGGTTCTCCTCTAACACCTACCCGTATCTAGCCTATATGGAAACCCTACTGAATTATGGAGAAGATGCGAAGAAGACAACGCTTACAACTGAATGTTTTCATAAAGATACAGCCGGGTATCTTCACGAGACGAACCCTCTAAAGCCTGGCGTGAAAAATAGTGGTCTTTTAAAGCGTTATCAACTAACAAAAAATAGTCGTACGCTAGATTTGATCAGGAACCTACATTCGGACATGTTTCATTAAAACAAATTACTTCTGAATTTGCTGGATGGGAAATTCAATCTCAACCGAAGCAAACCTGCCTTTTGCATCGTATCTGATACGGAAGATAAGGAGTACAAGATTGCCATAGAGCATGCATCCTTGTTTGTGAGAAAAATTAAAGTGAGTCTAGGGGTTTCTGAATGGCATGCAAAAGCTTTAGAAAAAACCTCGGCTAAGTATCCTATCGATCGAGTGTTATGTAAAGTCTACTTGGCTCCTCAAGGAAGTATGACTTTCGTTCAAGATAATGTATTCATCGGACAAATGCCTAAAAAGATTATATTAGCCAATGTTAGCACTGACGCCTACAATGAAACTTATACTTATAACACGCTAGAATTCAAGCACTATCAAACCAACTTTGTATCAGTTTATATAGATGGGAACCCACTCTCTTACCCCGTCCATTAGAACCTGACTTCCCTTGAAATTCAACTATCCGCGCTTACTATAGCCTATTTGCGAGCACCGAGAAACTGAATCAAGACCGGGGAATAAACATCGATAGAGACGATTACTCTAAAGGATATACGCTATATGCATTTAATTTATTACCAGCTTTATGCGATGGAGGGTACTTGATTCTCATGCAGCAACGAAATTTACGAATTGAAATAAATTCGCCACAGCTCTACCAAACACCACACTGATTCTGGTACATTCAGAATTCCAAAACGTTATTGAAATAACAAAGTCGAGAAATATCATATGCGATTTCTCGAAATGAGATGGATACTACACAAATAAATAGGATATTGCAAGAGGATAATTTTACTCGGCGCTCGTTCATGGGAGTTTCCGTCAGTGACCAGTTGTCCAGAAAAATAGCCTCCTCCCCAGCTTCATTGATTTTGAACGTGGAGCCGCAGTCGATGGTGGGTAGCCATTGGCTGGCTATCTATGTGAAAAATCAAGCATCCGCAGAATTTTTCGATTCCTACGTAAACTCACCGAACTTTTTTGGAGGACCGATATCATAAATATTAACAAAATATACACATATAAAATATAATGACATGCCTCTCCAGTGTTCAAATTCCTCCGTATGCGGTCAATATTGTATTTTCTGTATTCATTCTAGATGTCGCGGACGAAGTCTCGAGGCTATCGTAAAATCGTTTCAGTCTAAATGTTTGACCAATGACGTACGAGTATACAATTTTGTGAAACATAAATATGGTATAATTGTAAAATTTCATGTTTTTTTGAAAAATTAACTTTGCTATAAAACTGAATATAGGTATCGATCTCAATCATTTCTAGTTATGGAGCCTATCAAAATACACCACCCGTCCACCATTTTAATTTGTGGACCCACGGAAAGTGGAAAAAGTGAGTTTGTACATGATTTCCTACTCCATAAGAAGGATCTCTTTGACGAGCAACCAACTAACATAGTATGGTTCTATGGGATACATCAAGCTCTTTACGATGAAATTGTGGATGTGACCTTTGTGGAAGGATTATTTAAATGGTCCAACTCTATTCGTTATTGATGATTTGATGATAGAATGTGGAAATGATACGAGGATTACGAATTTATTTACTAAAGGAAGTAATTATCATAACCTAACAGTGATGTTCATTTCTCAGAACATATGTTACAAGGTGTCTCAAATGAGAGAAATATCACTCAATGCACATTGCATGTTCTCTTTTAAATTCCGTCGCGATCTAATACAAATCATGTGTTTAGTACGTCAGCTGTATCCAACGAAAACAAAAAATTTCCAGGAAGCGTTTCAAGACGCTACAAAGATCCCATTTTCATACCTCCTCGTGGATTTGCGATCAGAAACACAAGAAGATATGCGGTTGCGCACGAATATTCTCCCCCACCAAGTGCAAACCGTTTATCAAAGCCGTTTCTGATACTTAAAAAGATTTCAAAGACTAGATAGTATTTAGTAAAATGACGTTGAAGAGGTCGGAACTCGAGCAACTACGTCTTCTCTGTATATGCCCTAAAAAATCTCGAGCTGACTTTTTGAAAAAATTCCAAAATCTGCCTTAAAAGCAATCTGTGAGTGAGTTTTAAACGCTATCAAGGGGAATGTACCCTTAACCAAAGATCAGAAAGAAAAGTTACGAAGTCATAGAACCACGCTTCGCAAAATCGTTAATAAAAAAATCCCGTTATTCAAGAAGCGGAAATTATTGGTACAAAAAAGCGGCTTTCTAGGATTCCTTATTCCAGCAGCTTTAAGCGTATTGACGCCAATTATCGCTAAATAGAATGGAATATACATGAAAAATGTTGCTTATACCGCAGGAGCGGTTCTCGAGACATACACCTAGCGATCAACAATTATCGGAAATGGACAAAGAGATGAAGAAAATTCTTGAAAGCACGGACGAGGATGATGTGAAAATCCAGCATTATAACCAAGTGCTACAGAAAAAGATTAACACGGATATGTTTAACTCGCCCGAACTTATTCGAGAGGAGTCATCTGAACAGGTTCCAGAGGAGAGGACATCGAATATTGAAGAAATTATCTTACGTAGCTTCCCAAGACTACACGTACTACTTACTGCCTGGAACATTTTAGATTACTTCAAGAAACATAGGGAAATTGTATCGTGGACGAACAATGGGGAACTTATCTACAAAACAACTACAATACCCTCTTCAAATATTGTCGGTTTAATCGACGGCATGTTAAGAAATAAAAAGACTTATAAGCCACTTCCTGCGACAGATTCATTTGTGGACGTTATAAAAAATATTAATTTGCCCTTAAATTACATAAAAAACGAGAAAATGTTAGCTCTCATTAAAAATAATGTCACAATACCTAATAAGAGATCACCTGTATCGCAAAATGATGAAGCGTATCGCAAAAAGCGAAAAACGCGTATTGTAAATTGGCTTACATATAATTAAAAATTGGGTACTTAACAACTGAGTTATTGTTCTTACACATTATCATGCACAAAGCGATAGAACGATTACACGAAATAATAACGATGCAATCACTTACCGAGTCATTATACTCCCACGGGAACAACTCATCATCTTTGAAGTCGGTGAGAGCCTTCTCAGCCTGACTAGCGTTAATTTGAGCATATGAGAATCCCTATAAAGCGAATATAGGAGCGTTATAATTTAAAAATAGTTTTAGAAAGATTTAATCGGAGTGATTAAAATTAGCTTTAGCAAAATTAATCGATAGGATTATAGAGATGCTATAATTTAAAATTAGAATAGAAAGATTTAATCGAAAGGTTTATAGACGCATTATAATATAAAATTAGATTAGAAAGATTTGATCGATAGGATTAGAGATGTTAGGGAACCGCAAGCATGAACGGGGTCTACCTGAGTGGGGGAGGGGACGCGCCGGCGTCGCACTGTCTGGTGGGAAGAAACATGTCTCTGACACGTTCGGAACCGTCCAGAATTGAAATCGATGATAATAAACGGAGTATAAATTGAAATACGGATTTGAATATGATTGAAATTATCTCATTAGGCTACTAATTACAAGCTTATTACAAAATTGCAATAAATGTGTGAATTTTTTGGCAAACTTTAAGGGAAATTAAAGAATAAACTTCTGTGTAAAACTTATTTTAAAAGACCGCATACAATTCAAACTAGGGGATTAAAATTATCTAATTACAATTATTTAAAACAATTTAGACATAAATTTTAGCTTTTCACTAACCTTAAGGAACAATTTAAATATTAAACATTTGTATAATACTTAATTTAAAACGGGAAATCATTCTTCTTCATCTCAAAAATAGAAATAAGACGTTTTGTAAAAAGTGAATAACAATTTGTTTGATAAGAAAAAAAAAAGAAAAGTTTAAAAGAAAAAAAAAATGGAAAGTTAAAAATAGTTTAGAAAAAGAAAAAATCATAAAAGTTAAAAAGAAAAAAATTTTGTGAAAAAGTTAAAAAAAAAAAAAAAATAGAAGTTTTAAAACTTATCTCTATTTATATTTAGAAAAAGAAAACCAAAAAAAGAAAAAAAACCAGCGCCAACTCTTCGAGGATGCAGAAGGGCTCCAAATAAAATACACGCCAACGGGGTTGCATGAAGGCTGAGGCCCCACCCATAGCCCCACCCCACTTCAGGCCCGCCAGTGCCGCAGAATCGGTATTTTCCCCTACTTCTATCACCTTGAGCTCTTACGCTCTAGAGCTCTAATCCACGCACTTGCATACTCAGGACTTCTATTTTTGCCATAAATTTTCCGTGCGTATTCGCCGGAAGAATAGATCCATTAATAATATTGACAGGGATTAGGCATTTTTTTTTCTTAAATATATTTTACCCTGCAACGTGAACGCGAATTGGATCTTGGTGAATTTAGTATGTGTGATGCGAATTTCAGGTGGTGGTTGCATATATTACTTTTCCATATTTATATGCAAAATAAGCTTATGGATGTACGTATGAGCAATGATTTCTTAATACTGTATTTTACATCAGATGTTTGTTTTTTGTTTTCGCTTTGTCATGGTCTAATTCCAAATATAATTTTGGTATTCGGGCATTTTGGAAATCTAATTGCGGTATTCGTGCATTTTGGAAATCTAATTGTGGTATTCGTGCATTTTGAAAATCTTACCATGCTACTCCGTGTTCCAACTCTAGACATGTATTATGAAATCAGTTGGAAAGACAAAAATTCTCAAAACAGAATGATGTTTCTTCAGCTATAAGTTTTGCCTTTAGCTGTAAGGTTTCTATCTAGGCAACTCAACAATATTTCTATATTTATAGAAATCTAAAATATATAATGATAACTATTATGTTTCACTAAACTTGTCATTCCACATTAATTTTTTAATGCATCACAATCACATTGCCCACGTTACGTATCCACCCCATTAGAGGCGATATGAAATTTAAGAATTATGATGACAGCGAAACTTCGATTTAACTTCTCCCATGGGAGTTCGGAAACTGAACAATGAATGCACAAAAAAAAAAAGCGGACTATAATCTAAGGGTAATACAGGTAGTGCAATGTTGAGGTGTAAAGATGCATATGCAGAATATATAAAAAATAAATTAATTACTTTTATACATACCACGGTAATAAAAAAGTTTATGTATAAAGCAAATGGAACACACACTTTTGTTTTTATATAAAGGAAGTACATTTATTCATTTAAAGAAATCGGTAATTTTGTTATAAATGAATGAATGAATGAGCGATGCACGTCCCAACGATATATTTAAATCTGAATTAACACAAAGGCACTTGAGTATGCTGGCGTGTCATTTACAAATGTTTCGACAGGGATAACATCAGAAAACTCTTCCCGAGACAGTAATCATGTGCCGCCACCCGTCAACAAATTACTGCATCATACTGAATCCACATACTACTAGAAAAAATATATTTGAGAACACTAAAAATACATCCCACCGTGCTCTAACTCTTGCCCCCAAAAATGCCCGTGTGATGTCATTCGTTATTTCTTTTCTTGTCTCTATGAAAACGGATTTTTTTTTTTTACTTTTTTCTTCTTTGTTTTGGAAATAAGATTTAGCATCTGAGAAAGTCAAAAGTTTTCTGAACGATGAATACAGAAATACTAAAATTTCGAAAATTGCAGTATGCATGCGAATTTTAATTACATTTTTTAAATAGGGTTTTTGAAATGACTACACGAATTAAACGATGAACGTAAGAAAACGACAGATTTGGGAACAGTGAATCGAGATTTCCATGTACAAAAGATCCATTAACAGTTTAATGGATCACAATGAATGTGTGTTAACTTCTGTTACCTTTAATTAACCACCTAGCTTCCAGCCATTTCCGCCTATTTCTCCTAACATAACTAAGAAAAGGAAACTTCTCTTACTATTTCTTGGAAACAGCCGTTTACGGTCCAATGAAATAAACCTAGCTCACAAATTTAATGCATAACAAAAATCGAAGTGTTCGATTGGGTTTAAAAATAATGGGTTGTTCTGCGTACAAACCAAAATTAGTGCAAAAAAATGGATTTTAAATGTAATAGATGTAACATTTACCAAGCTTAAATCAGTAAAAATTATGCAATCAAAGATTAGATTGTCTTAGAAAAATAGTCATGGATGTGTGTTTACTTTCGAAGTCACATTATCCAACAAATTCGCTGTAATTGGCTTTAAATTGAGCAAAAAAAGGTGTTTACAAATAAAAACTGTATATCAATTGGTTAGCTACAAAACAAGAAAAAATAGAATAACAAAGCTTATATATACGGCTCTGAAGGCTAGGTGGTTATGTTCCAATTTGAATAGTATTCGCTTGTTTAATCGCTTGGCTTCCACTATATAATACAATGATTTAAATATATATATGTGTGTGTGTGTGTGTGAATTTCTTTTAATACAAGTAAAAGCAATTTTTACAAATCTGAGGGTTACATTTAACTATTTTATATAATATATATCAAACGAGCAGATATTTTATCATCAAATAATAAGTTTCATAAATTTGATAAAAAAATGCATTTTTATCACATATAGTTTTTCAACTGAAGACAACAACAGGTACACAAACGAGTACTGAAAGGGCCACCATACCTACATGGATTAAAAATTTCACTCAAAGACCAAGCACCAATACAATCGTGGTAAGGAACGATGCCGTCAAACAATTTAACCACCAAAATAAAACATGGACGAGCGTACCTTTATCCATGAAGCAAATAGGAGTACAAAACTGTGGCAATAACTGTTCAACACAGCATCAAGTTGTGCCAGCGACCAGCTTCTACTTCGATTCTACACGAAGAAGAAAACCAGTAGGTTATTCCCTTCCAGAGTATCCGCAAACACGAGTATCGGGCGTCGAACGTGTTCGTACAGGTTAGTGTATTCATGTTTTATTGGTTCTAATTTAGTAATATTAAAATACTGAATGATACCCTATGTCGATACCAAATTCGCTAAATCGTAAATTTGGCTCCCCAGTAAAGTTTTAACGGGGATATAATTTTGTTCAACTGACAAAGCAGAATAAAAAAAGTAAATTTTCCTCCAGAAGCTTTATATTTACTGTATGCGAAATCTGGTAACCGAATGAAATGCTACATAACAGGTAGTTTCGCACGAGGTTTACGGTACTACGCTTAATTCATAGTACGTTAATTAACAAATAATTAACAAAGAAGACATGGAATACATTCTGTACAGAACACATATGTTCTACGGCGAAGAAGTTTTTCAATTTGCTATATGGTGCCCCACCCTTCGTATACAGTACAGTATCCGAGACTATTTTTAAGGTATAGGGTCTCATGCACCAATACCTTTATAAGTGCATGAAGAGATCTAGGAGGTAGATGACTCTGCGACACGTTTTCTATGTCCTATGCCTATCAACGGGATTTAAGTCAGTAGAGTCATCTGAATATTGTAAGCGGGTGATATCCTAACTTTCTAGGACAACTTGGTGAAGTCATAAATTGCCATCCATAAATAGGAAATCAGATCCCATTGCATCACTGAATTGGCGGACATATTGTTGTAGAAAATATGACTGTACATCTGAGCTATCACGGTTTTCTATTCAAACTTATAGTGGGATGTTTGTAAACGCAAACATACGGTTCCCCAAAATGAATTACTTCCACCAAAACGATGCTGTTCGAGGATGTTAGAGGCATTGTACAGAATTCCTGGTGCTCTAAAATAAAGGCACGACGTGAATCTCTCTGCCAACTAAATCTGGAGTTATCGGCCAACGAAACACAGACCAACTAGTTAACAGTCTGACGACGATGCTTTCTGCACCAGATTACACGGGCTGTTCGATGAGTTGCAGTTAATGGTATGCACCTTGATGACCTTCCGGCATATAGACTGCTCAAACAATCGTCTATATACGGCATTCCTGGAAATCGTAGTCCCTGTGGTACTTAAAAGGTATCTTGTTGCGACGTTGTAATCCATAGGCGTTTTATGCTGAAATGTCTAGATACTTTTCCATCTCGTTGGAAGCGTCGCCGGACTCCAGAAATGCCATTTGTGAAACATGCGACTCATGGAATACCAACATTTGGTTTTACTAGATGCTAGTCAAACTATGATTTTACTATGCAGAAAATCGTCTAGTATATATGTTTGCTACGCATTAGTCCGTCAGTATAAAGCACTGACAGACTCTAGAAATGCATAACACCTATTCTATTTTGAAACACTGATCAAATAAATCTGTTCATACCTTGCTGTTATCTAAATGACGTTTATCGTATTCTTGACGCAGCTATCTGTTTACTGGGGTAAAAACTACTTTTTTTTCATTTTGAAAGCGATGAAGGGTATTTTTCTTCACGAATTACTTCCTGTAGTGCAATATTTTCGTGTAACTCACAATTATAATTCAGTTTTGATAAAAAGTACATATTGAAAACACAAGCATCTGCCAATATTTTTAAGAAAAAGTGATTTTTTAAACGATTTCTGAAATATTTATAGTATTCAGTTGGCTTTAGTATTTTTTGAAAACTAGTTGGACTTATACTTCTAAAGAATTAAATTAAAAACTTTTTTATATAATCGAAATAAAGAGTATGTTATTTTATTTTATTTAGTTATAAAAATTTAATAATTGCATATAAAATTTCTGAAAAGTAAACTTAAGATATAATTTTTCATTTTCACTGTTTCATGCTTTTATGCAAAAACTGGGTTGGAATAACAGTTTTTATTTAAAGTCTAAATGGTATTCTTATGAACAATATTTTTTAGCGTCTGTCACTGAATTTTGGCGGGGTGTTTTATCCGAGAAACCAACAGCTACAACTCCACTTCCATTGTTCAAGACTACAAGTGCACCAGTTTTTCAAAATAATGGAACGCCTGGCAAGGGGCAAAATTCAAAAGTGAGAGACCGAAGTCCAGTAATGCATTCAGCGGAAAGAGAAAAAGAAAAAAACCCATCAACAATAAATAGGAGAGCTGACAACTTCAAAGTTCAAACTACAACGATGTCAACGTTTACGTCTTTTCCTAATACTAACCTTTTGAAGATTTCATTACAAACCAAAGCCAATAATTGGGTAACAAAAAAGCCAGGGACGACTCGAAATAGCGAAACAATGACCACGAAACGCCCAAGATCATCAACTCCTTCAAGTCGCCTTGTTGTGGATAGTGCTGCTAAGAAGAAACCATTTCAAGTGTATTTTTTTGAGCCTCGACGTACCCGTGGAAACAGACAACAAAACCAGGCCGAAATTACAGTGAGACAAAATTCAAGAGAGCGAGAAATTCTAGATCCAAAAGTAACCAAGCCCGGTATGATATATATTATATAATTAATAAAGGCTAATATGCATGGCAATTTACTTATAAATTAAACATTTCTAAATCAGTCAAAAGGTATTAATTTGGAAATAAATATGATTAAAGAAATCCTATGATGTCTTAGAAAACTTACTATGATACTGAGAGGAAATATTACATTACCCTCTTCTTCGAAGGAAAAAAAGAGTAAAAATTTTTAACATCAATGAACCAATTTTGCTTTCTTTGATGTCTTTCCCCCTTTAATTTTATATTTAAGGAAAGGTATTGAGTCAAAAAATCTGAGAAATGTACAAGTTTAACAAACAGTAGTTTTATTATTTAAAATGGTTACGCAATATTGCGTATGTTGTATATTTTACGTCCATAGGTTATGAGGGCCGGGACTGAGAGCTTAACTTGACCTCTGACCCTGAATATATTTACACGTCACCAAACTTACTGGGAGTTCAAAACTACAACCCCGTGGGGTTCAAGGCGCTGGTCATAATCACTGGACCCCCCATCATTTATTTTCCAATGCAAATATTTACTGACCATTTACGCGTGAATAAAGTTTACAGTGCGTGACAGGGTAAAAAAAATCGAAAGGCAGAAATAAGTCAAGAAATAATATTTAAAGTTTCATATGTTATTTATTAACTTTACGAACTTTGTCGCCAAACTGAATTCCAATAACGATTTTGCATTTCTGAACCAAAGTATACCGAGAAAACAACTTTCACAGTTTTGTTTCAGGAATCATACGAATGGCATTTTATGTTTAAAAACGAAAATGCACATACAAAATACATATTAAAAAGTCGCTAACAGCTCATATTAAACTGCGTTTATGTGTATATTCGTTTTTAAATAGTTTATTACGTAGTGTTCCGCCCAACTGCTCATATCACCTTCCCATAAGCATTTTATGTGTTAAAGTAAGGGAAAGCAGTTATATGTAGAGTAATTTATGAATTAACAGATTTTGATTTATCTTGAATTACAAGTTTGCTGTAAAATTAGTAATTATATTTTTTTTAGTTTGGGTGAAAATACATTAGTTTTAATTAAGCAATATGATTCGGCATTCTAAATTAAACTAAAAATTTGCTTATAAATTGTAAAAAAGAATATATGTGTGTGCTTATACCATTTAAATAAAATCAACACTGCCACTAACATTTATCAGTAAGCCTGTGATCATTATTCATGTATATTTATTTGCAAAGGTCTATCTTTTATTTTAATTAACAATTGTCTTTCATTAGTTGATTAATTTAATTTTTTTATACCAGTACCGTACGTTCATTGGTATACACATGGGGTGGATAGGGGACATAACGCCATTATGATACAATGTTTCATAGCATGTATATAAATATATGAAGTTGTAGCTCTACAATCCTCTTTATAATCATATAATCCCCATTTATTAACATTCTGCGTGCCAATGCAGACACTTTAAGGATGCGTCATAGTGCAAACTTTGCATTATATGTTTTTACTATTTCATACTTGTATTCTTTTTTAGCTTGCCGAATAGTTTACATATCTACTTCGTCCTAGTTAAAGAGATATACTAATATTCCTAAGAGAGTAATTCGCATTCCCTTATCTATAAATTTTGAAAAGTTACAATAATTACATATATACTAATTTCTTCTTTCTAGATCAACAGCTCCGCCCTTCTCCAAGAGTTCCAGAGAAGACAATTGCTTTGAATCAACGTTTGATGCATACCACTAAACATACTACTAGAAACGCACACTTTGTACATACCACTAGGAGCCCAAGAAAAAACTTGGAGCCCGCGGTACTGCCAAATAAATCGCCAGTTCACAACACGGAAAGATTTCTTTCAGGACATGAGACTTCAACAAGAAGGACAACTCGTTTAACGTCGATTAGCCATTCGGAATCTCCAAAACAAAAGAACAATAACAATAAAAAGCGAAGAACAATTTTGTCTCACAATAGTTCTACACATTCAATGAGTATTCCGACATCCACATCTGTTCCAAAGCCATGCAAGAATCAAAACATGCTTCCTACTGTTCGTCGTAATCAAAATGGGAATCCCTCATTGAAGCAAACTCCAGGAGGGAAAGCTCAATCAAGTTCTACTACGGTTAGATCGCCTTCTCTCCAAGGTCCAATTAACAAAGAACTTATTGAGAGTTTGCAGATTAACCCACATGCTTTTGAACCTCTTCGGTTAAGAAAAGGAAACAAATAGTGTATGATCTCCTTTTCAAAAATAGAAATTAATTGCTTATGTAAAATAAGTAAAGACTGTAGAATACAAGAGAACATTATTTAGAAGTAAATATATTGTTTTATAATTTAATTATTTATATTTGATCCACAATATTCTTTCGAATTGAGAACTTTTAAAATAAAATGCTAATGCTTTTATTCTATTCATACACGTTGATATTCTAGATAATTCTAGAATTGTTAGTTCAATTGCACGTCCATAAATTTGTGTATATGATATTTTGGTGTTATAATCCCTTGCAAATGGTAAATATTTAAATTCATAATATATATACTGGTAGACATTTTGTTATTTTGACTGCAATAAAATATAATTGTGTATATGTGTTTAAAGCGTGAAATATTTCAGCTTGCGTTGTAGTAGCAATGCAGGTGCTTCTCATGTCGCAAAAGAAAGGTAAAATTAATTTCAATATTCAAATACATATCTCCAATAAAACATATTGATAATAGTCATGTATATAGCCTATGCATAAAATACGCTAATATAAAACAAAAACGATATTATCTAAATAACAATTTTTCAAATGCCATTTTTAAAAGCTGCGTTATTATGTTTTCAAATTTTATTTTTATACTATAAATTCATAAGGGAATTACCTTTTTTTACGTTTTTGTTCAAATTTACATGTATAGAACTGTAAATTTATATAACCACCCCCAATGCTGCCATAAAATTATAATTGAAAAGGATTAGTTTACACGCATTTATGAACAAATGCATTAAATTGAATTTTCGGAAATATCATTCATTATACGTTGCTTCCACTTTGAGCATGAAAGCTGGACTACCTTCTCACGGCCGTAGCTAGTGGGTGGCTAGGAAGGCCCACGCCAGGGACGCAGGCGTGGAGGGGAGTAAAATTGGCTGCAATAACTGACAGGGGATATAAATATGTCCGTGACCAGGAGGCGCAATTTGGACGGTTCTGCCCGGGGCGCAAGATCATCTAGCTGCGGTTCTAGACCCTCTTTAATGCATTGTTATACAATGCATCCTCCTGCACATTTCGGTGCAAATTAAATTGAATATCTGTGTCTGCCTCAAATACGGTTAATTCATGTCAAATGAACGTACTGGGTAACATAAGGCATCTATGAGCAATGTTTTACGCTTTCCAGTTCAAAATACCTACCCATCGATTTTAAAGAGTAGGAGAAATACGCGTCTCCTGAATTATGTATTTACTAATAAAAACACACATTTCTTGATAATTTCAATGACATACTGTTGTAACGAGGGATTTTTAAGGGTAGGAGGAATACGCGTCTCCTGAATTATTTGTTTTTGAATAAAAACATACATTTCTTGATAGTTTCAATGACACACTGCTGTAACGGGGCATATACAATAAAATTCACCGTTTGGGAAAGGGTTAGTTGGTTGATAGAAATTTTATGGCACAAGGAAAATAGAGATTATGCTGCGTCAACTGGAAAGGAAGACACTTGTTTCCGTCAAAAAGTAAACTGAGAGTTTTGGTTGATAAGACACGTAAGAAGTGTAGTCCACAGTAGTTTAGAATCATTTACGTCTGGGAAGCAAAGGAAAATATAAACCGAATCGTTAGGAACTTACAAATAAGTAATGCGAATATTTTTCTAATAGAATATTCGCATTGCCATTTTAATTCGAGGTTCTTAAAATAACACCATGAATTTTGATACACGCTAGTCTCAGAAAAATCGTTGACAGTGTGGGAGAAGTATCTCATCTTTTCTGAGTTTGCGTTCGAGTTGGCTTTTGGTTGGCATTTACAGAGGTTACGCTTTCGATAACGAATGTACATAATGGGTTACTGTCGGTTCAGTATATGATTAATTAGATGGTAGAATCCTTTGTTACATCGCGAGAGAGAGCGAGAGAGTATGGAATCGCCTTTCTAGTACATGCTGTAATTCTTTAAGAGGAGCAGTTTACTGATAAACGATGATTAAATCACCATTCAATAGTTTAAGAAGCAGAATTCATACAAGATTAATGTTAAAACTAACTACTCAAACCATAAATCTCTTTCACTTTACTCATTGCTCAGTTTAAGCTTTAACTTGGAAATTTCTATGCCATTAACTTTAAAGTTCCGACAGCTGACTCAAGGGTTAACATTTCGAAAAGTATTATCTTTTCTAAAGCTAAGTATATAACATTTATATATATATATATATATACATACATGTTGGTCACTATCATAAACATCCTGCCGTGCGAATCTTTGGATAACTTTAAGACAAAATTGACGAGGCCGATTTTGCTTGAGGGTTCGTTATGAATTATATCCATTTCAAAATTTGTATCTAAAAGCCAATCATGCTCCAAGATAGCCTGCTTTTACGTTGTTTCATTCAACGACGAAGGACACGCCCCTTGGTTTCCCCGCCTCCAAAATAAAATGAGTTTAATTCGCCATAAGAAAGAATTTCTTGGTCACGTGCTATTTAAATTTAGCTACGTAACTACATTTTGCGACGCTAACTTTTCTTTCAAACTGAACTCTTCCAATAAACAATGCCCTTAATTCTAAGACGGGGCGGATTGAAATTTGAGCACTAAATTTAAGTAGCGTGTATAAATGCTGAAAAATTACGTGACTTCACTTTAAACGCATCCAGCGATGTACTATATATATATATATATATATATGGCCTGCAAAAGGGTTGCTGGTATCTAACTGGAAGGAGACCCACACGCTGAACGTATGTGACGATGTGTGGAACCGGCCAGGCCAGTAACCTAGTGTCCTACCCCGCCTTCAAGTGGTGCAGGCTGAGCTTTCTATTTATGTGGCAAATTAATATTTGCTACACGGATAGAAAGGCGGAAGGGGAGGGCTAATTCACCAACCCGTTTAGCCAGCGTGGTGAAATTATGGCTAATTCCTCCATTATGTTGACACACCAGAAACCATGGCCCCTAGTCTCCAGGTGCTGGAGTGCTCCTGATCAAGGCAGCGGTCAGTGTGGCATGAAAGCAGGGGGTGCTAAGAATCACTGGAATGGCCCAGGCTGCCGTTTGTTATTGACCTTGGCTACGTTTAATGGACGATCCCTTGCTTCTGAAGCAAAACTTCAGGAATTGGAAGAGGAACTAGACAAGATCAAATGGGACATTGTAGGACTCAGTGAAATTAGAAGAAAAGGTGAAGAGTTGGTGGAACTGAAAAGCGGACATTTGTTTTACTATAGAGGAACGGAAACTGGAAGAACAAGTGGTGTTGGCTTCTTAATCAACAAAAGAATTAAAGACTGTCTTCTGGAAGTTGAAAGTACATCAGATCGAGCAGCGAGGCTTGTTGTTCAACTAACCCAGCGATACCAACTTCAAATAGTACAGGTATATGCACCAACATCAAGCCATACCGACGAAGAGGTTGAAGAATTTTATGAAGAAATCAAAGAGTTACACACCAAAGGGAAACAACATATCAAGCTCATCATGGGGGATTTCAATGCAAGAATTGGACAACAGGAACAAGGAGAGACATCGGTTGGTAAATACGGATATGGGGAAAGGAATGAACGTGGCGATCAACTCATCGAATTTGCAGAAGCTGAAAACCTTAGCATCATGAATTCATTTTTTAAGAAGAAACCGCAAAGAAAATGGACATGGAAACACCCAAATGGGGGAACTAGTGAAATTGACTATATCCTGGCAAACAAGAAATCAATTATTGAAGATTGCAGTGTACTGAACAGATTTAATACTGGAAGTGATCATCGAATGGTGAGATGTAAAGTGCACTTAAATACTAAATTAGAACGACAGAAGCTCATTAGGAAACAAGTAAGTAAGAGGGTGGATCTAATGAAACTGAAAGTAAATACCGAGGCATTCAAGTTGGAATTAAAAAATCGCTTTTCTGCACTGGAAGGACTTATTGATGAAAGTGATATCTCAGAAGCAAATGAAAACATTGTTAAGACAATAGTTGAAACTGCTGGGGAAATTGGTGGTGTAACCTGTAAAAAGCACAATAGCAAATTATCTGAGAAGACGAAACAGCTCATGAAAAGGCGAAGAGATATGAAGGTGGACAATCGAAATACCAGTTCCAGGATTGAGTACATAGAACTTTGTAAAACTCTGCGCAAAAGCATGAAAGAAGACATAAGAAAATTCAACTGTGAGCTAGTAAGGAAAGCCATTGAAAATAACAAGAGCCTTAGGGTTGTTAAAGGAAGTTTATCTGTTGGGAAGAAACACATCATTGCATTAAAAGGAGAGGATGGCACCGTAACAAGAAATAGGGAAGAAATACTTAGAAGAGTTGAAGAATTCTACAAAAAACTATATGAAAGTAACAGTGGATTAAACGAAGACGCCGAAATAGTCGAAGGAACAGCTCCTAAAATCTTAAAAGAAGAAGTTTCATTTGCAATAAAAAATATGAAGAAAGGAAGAGCCCCTGGTGATGATGGTATTACATTAGATATCCTAAAAGAAGCTGGAGAATATGTAGAAGACATACTTGCAAAATTCTTTACCAAATGTCTTAACAGCGGTAACATACCAAACCAATGGGATTCTGCAACAGTAATTCTTTTGCATAAAAAAGGTGATAAAGAGGATTTGAAAAATTACCGACCAATTAGCTTGTTACCTGCTATTTATAAAATCTTCACAAAAGTTCTAACACATCGCCTGCAGAAAAAATTAGATGCAGCTCAACCAAGAGAACAAGCTGGATTTCGAAGTGGATTCAGTACAGTGGACCATATTCAAGTATTAAGAGAATTAATTGAAAGAACACATGAATATGAACTTCCATTGTGTGTTGCATTTATTGACTATGAGAAGGCCTTTGACTCTATAAAAACATCAGCAGTCATCAACTCTTTAAGATCAACAGACATTGAGGATGTGTACATTGACATGGTGAAACGTGTGTATAAAAATGCAAGTGCAAAATTTCGGTTACATAAAGATACCAAAACTATCAAACTTGGCAAAGGGGTGAGGCAGGGAGATACCATTTCTCCAAAACTTTTTACTTCTGCTTTACAGATGATTTTTCAGCTGATAAATTGGAATAACAAGGGAATAAAAATAAATGGTGAATATTTAAATCATCTGCGGTTTGCTGATGACATTGTTATTTTTTCAACGGACCCATTAGAACTCCAAGACATGGTACAAGAGCTCTCAACTAGAAGTGAAGAAGTTGGACTCAAGATGAACCTACAAAAAACTAAGATCATGTTCAATAATTTTGTAGAGGAAACAAAAATACAAGTTGACAACACTGAGCTAGAAATTGCTGATTCATATATTTACCTTGGCCAGCTGATTTCAATGGATGGCAACATTATGAAAGAACTCAACAGACGTATTAAACTTGGCTGGAGTGCATTTGGAAGAAACAGTTTTATCCTGAAGGGGAAATTGCCTTTATGTCTAAAAAGAAAAGTC
>QLNU02015360.1:101358669-101381238 GCA_006491805.2 Dysdera silvatica
ATTGAACTTCGCCGATATTGTATCTAAATAATCCTAGAACCAATAATAAATTGTGCAACTTAAAAGATTACCAAAAGTACTGAAACAAAATATCCCAACACCGTAATATTGGAATCTGCATGCCACAAATGTTTAGGCACATATGTCAGATTTATGCAAATTAACGGCGCGAAGTTCCCAAGTGATCGAAGGGGCGTTTCCCAGAGTTGTTATATAAGGCCTGAAATAATTTAGAATGCTTAGAACGATGCCGAAGTCAAAGCAATTTACGAATGACGAGATTTTGAAGATTTGGAGGCTGAAAACTAAAGGTAAATCTGTTACTCAAATTTCTGTTGCATTGAACCGTTCAAAGCGAGGCATTTATCGAGTGTTATCCCGGGGTGATCAGTATCAACCAAAATCACGATCTGGGAGGCCTCGAGTGACCAGCATTCGGGATGATAGACAAATACGAAGATTGGCTTCAAATGAAAGCCTGTCTGCAAATCAAATAAAAAACACGTTAGCAATGCGAGTGTCAAGAGAAACCATACGTAGAAGGATTGTAGAATGCAGGCATTTGAGATATGCAAAAATGCGCCGCAAGCCCTGCTTGCAATTACATCATAAACAAGCACGACTACAATGGGCAAGGCAGCACATATCATACAGTGACGAATGGCTGCAGGTGTTATTTAGTGATGAAAAAAAGTGGAACTTAGATGGTCCCGATGGCCTTTCGCACTACTGGCACGATCTTCGAAAACGCCCCTTAAGTCGGTTCAGGAGACGTCAAGGAGGAGGTTCAGTCATGGTTTGGGGAGCCTTTAGCTTCAATGGACAGACTTCTTTGGCGTTTTTGAATGGAAAACAAGATTCCAAGGCATACCAGGCAACTCTTGAAAGTCACCTATTACCTTTTGGCGAACTTTTATGTGGACGAAACTGGGTTTTCCAACAAGATAATGCGTCCATCCACACATCCAGGTCAACAAAAGAATGGATGAGCGCTAAAAATATTACAGTTCTCGATTGGCCTGCTCTTAGTCCTGACTGTAATCCCATCGAAAATGTATGGGGCATACTAACGAATGTTGTGTATGCCAATGGAAAGCAATATCCGTCCGTTTTAGAACTTAAAAAGGCTATAGAAGAAGCGTGGTTTAATTTTGAACCAGAAACCTTTCAAAATCTTGTGCTTTCAATGAACGACCGCGTATTTAATCTAATACGAAGTAATGGTGGCTACATTGATTATTAAAATTGTTCATTTCCTTATGCAAGTGCTAAAATTTATGTTTGTGCCTAAACTTTTGTGCCACATATTTTACTTATTTTAAGTTATATATTGCAGCAAGTTCGCTACTGATGTGATTTCTGTTCTCAAATTTTTAATTTGCATATTACATGTGTTCATACTTCGTAATATTAAAGTTCCTACTTCTTCAGTTTTAATAGTATTTTGTTATACTCAAATTTGTGTTGTGTCTAAACTTTTGTGCAGGCCTGTATAATTAACATAATTTTTTAAAATTTCTAAGCAAAGATCTGAGCAGAAATTGTGATTCGGATACGAGAGGAAGTCCTCTGAAATCAATTATTAATTAAGCAATTTGTGTTTAATTCTAGCAGTTTTCTTTACTAATTTGAAATGATATTTCGGTACTTACGTTTTTTAGCTCGAATTAGATCCTTAGTCTTAGCTAGAAATCTTAAGTTCAGAATTATATTTTCTTTAATTAATTTCTCCCTAACTCCTGCTTTCGAAAGCGTGAGATCTAAATTTACTAATTTGAAAACAACTCGCAATTTTAACCTGAACACATGAGAAGTAAAAAAAAAAATAACTACAATATCGTTGTCTTCATGCGTAAAAGTAAGGCGCTGAGGAGAAATTTTTTATGTAACAGTGAGGTTTTTTAAAAAAAAAAAGGACAGAAAATCTTTAGTAAAAAATATTAAAAAAACATTCCACGTTCGCAAGTTATTAACGCATTAATTAAAAATGCAAAGCGAAGGAGTTTAAGTATCTTAAACAGTTTTAGAGGTTTAAATTATCTACTTTGAAAAATGGTTGATGTTTTCTTTTATAGCTTAATAAGAAAATGTAACTTGCGTAGGAGACGTGCTCAGAACGCTAAATATATTAAAACAGAAGGGTTTATCACCAGAAGAAGGATTCTTTCCCCCCCACATTTTATTTTTAGTTAGAGGCATGACTTATGCCAGAAATATTTTTTATCTTTTATATTATATAGATTAATATCTTTTAATGGAAAATATGTCTCATTGGTACTTATTGGAATAGATCATACACCACATGTATAACCTAGTCCAATTACTATAAATAGTCTCATAAATCTACATAAAGAAAGGTAAATGAATCTACATAAAGAAAGGGAAATAAACCTACATAAAGCAAAGGTGATGAAGCTGCGAAAAGGAGGAAAAAAGGGTGATGTAAAGAAGAACTACATAAAGAAACTAGCAAACTACGCACGATGAACCACTTTCTGTAGTTTCCAACTGCAGTCTTATTCATTTATAATAGTAACTCAGCTGTTGCATCGAATTTCTGAAGTCCTCTCGGGAATTATTCGTATATAATTATTTATAAACCCCCACGAAGTCCCACAGGCGTCCTCTGCCAAGAATACTGGCACTCGACCGATCGCCACTGAAAAGCGTCATCGGTAGCGGTTACTCCGTAATGGGGGTGACATAAGGAGTCCCGTCTTAACCACTGCCTTCTGGATTTAGAGGGTAGATTTAGGAGGCAGTGTCTTAGCTTTTGTTTGTTTGGATTTTTTATGGCGCAAGAGCATCTGGGCTATACTGCGCCAGCAGTGTCTTAGCGTAGAACTTTGATTGTGGTGACCGAAGTTCGGATTCTTCGTTAAACTGTAGGTCCAGCTTGCCAATCCGTCTGGCCAGCGTAGTGAGCTTAAGGCCGCCTCCTCTGTATTTCTTTCACCGTATTACATGTATGTGTGATAACAGAGACCTCTATTCTTCAGTAGATTGAAAATGGATGATGATGAATTATTTGTTTTTTGGTTTTACGGCTCAAAGACTACAGTGGTCATGCTGCGCCGGGACCTACTGTTTTCCGAGGAATCCGAACCTCTTATGGCCTAGGGAACCAAACCCCGGACTACAGTGAGCAGTGCGATCTTTTATGAGATCTCTGAGTAAGCGTTCTTTGTACACTGTTGGGAGTCGAACCCGGATTAACGGCGTACTAGGCGAACGCGTTACCACACTGCGCCACCGCAGGGCCGAATTATTTGTAAGTCATAAATTTAGTGATTTAACAGCAATAGAAAACTTTATAAGAGTTACTTCTTATCACTTACGTTTTATAAACAAGCATGATTTAGTAACTGGAAATAGCTTTGTAACTTAAATATTTGTAAAGACGTTCGACAGTGTAATCTATTATTATCAATCAATAATTATAACAAAGAACGGCAAGACAAAATTCAAACTAATGCATAAAACTACCTTCTTTTAGCGAAAATAATATATTTTGAACATATATATGTCTGTCACTCTTGTTTTTAAATCCAAATAGCGCGATGCATTCAACAGTGACAGTGAAAATATAACTCAAATATTTACTACATCCCGTTTCAATTGCCCAGCATATTATCATGAAGTAGCAAAACGGAGTTGATGCGATTCTGGACATAATGTCATGCTTTTCCTAGAAAAACTGCATCAAATACCAAAGCACGTTCATGTATTACTCTATGGAGAAAAGATGTTTGGAATTTTAAAAGAGTGTTCGTAACCTCTGGGGTAAAAGGATACAAATATTTTGAACGTGACAGACCGAATCTTCTTATTAAATATAAAAAATACGTAATCGAAACCAATGACAGAATTTTAGAATAATGAGAAAATAATGATAAAATTGGAAAATAAATATAAAATTGGAAAATAATGATAAAATAATTAGATGAAAAAAAAGTGAAATATATTAATAAAATGGTAGGAAAGTGAAATAATGATAAGATGATGGAAATGTGAAATAATGATAACACAAAAAATAAAAAATGCCTTCCGTATTTGGAATAATGCTTCGATGTGATATCTTTTAACCGTTTGTTTACTTACCAAAGTATTTTCAATCGAATGGGAATGCACAATTTCGAGTATATTATACAAATTTCTATGTAAGATAGTATTACCCTTTTCAGGACTAATATAATTGTCAAATACAATAGTCAACGCGCAAAGCCACTTGGGCGAGTTTTGAGGAAATTTCGTGGTGGAATTTATTATACTTAATGAGTTTCGACACTTAGTTTTAAGCTCAAGCTAGAGCTTTCTTAGGACTAGGAGAAAAAGAGACATAATCCCCAACCTGGAGTTGAACTAGGGACCCTCGGTCGAACACGGAGGCGGCGTCTCTTATTCTCCTATACCCAATAAACTCTAGCTTGAGCTTAGATAAGATTTTTATTTCAGCATATTATACAATTGAATCACAAATATACTGCTGACACGGAGCAAAACATTTGTTAATGTACCTGCAACCTTAAGAGTAAAAAGGCAGTCGAAAAAAATGTCTAAAAATTTTTATTTTCTAGTATATATTTTTTTATTTCTGTTTTAAATTTTATCTTCGGCTTCATTTACATTGATTTCCTTTAGTACTTTATTCTATAATTTATATCGTTTTTACCTATGTAAATTCTATTTTATATTTAAATTATTTTTGTGTCTCGTGTTATACCTATGTGGTTCTTCTTGTATAAAATTATATCTGTACTTACATGTATTCTTTCGTATATATAATTTAATATTTTAAAATCGTAAATTCCCTTAATATTCATTATTTTAAATTCTTTCTAATGTCTTCTTGAGTTTTGTTTGTGTTTAATGCTATTTGTTTTCATTGAAAATTTTAATAAATTTTCTAATTTTTTGTATTTTTTCCATTTGTATTTTTGTTTTGTTTTTTGATTTTTTGAGTATTTTCATAAGTAAAGTTACTATTTATCATGAAGTTATATAATATTATTTTGGTGTGTAATGGGAGTAGATTATTTAATTTCGTTAATATTCCGTTTATTCTTCTTATCTTTTTTTGAACTGTTTGTATTTTTTCATTCCATCATAGTTTTTCATGTATTATAATTCCCAAGAATTTAACTGATTTAAACCTTTCTAGTTGTTTTTCCTTCTAAGTTATTGACTCCGCTGGAATGTACATTTTTTTTTTATCTACTATGTGAAATATTATATATTTTGTCTTATCTAGCTTAAACGTGGGTGTCGAAAATTATTAAGAACAAATTTCTATATCAGAGTAATGATTCAGTGGCCGCATAAAATGCCGTATGCTGAAAACATTTATCTACAGTACAGAAAATCCGAGTTTGTAACCCGCTGGTAACAAGTGTTTGATAACTTTTCTATCGATTCATATTTCGGGCTTTGATTCTTCAGTCATTAAGGGTTTGGATTCCTCTAAAAACTGTGTGTCTTTGATTTCAGCTTATGCGTTTCATAATAATTCATTCAAAGTTCAGGTATTTCCCTTACATTTTCTCTTTTATTACATTTGTATGGTTTTCAATGAAGGGGAAAACATAAATACCAATTAAAGAATACCCTAAACAATAAGAAAACAATTGATAACGGTCCGTGGGCCAGGAAAGGGGGGCTCGGTGGGCTCAAATCCCCCATTGGATATCAACACGCATTACTCTAAATGATAAATTACTGGCAAAGAGCATAATGATTTCCCTGGTGGAAACTGAACGCACAACCATCTTTCTTTGCGAGTAATTTATCATCTAATATTATCACATCATCAGCTATAATGAGAATTGTTGACTTTAATAAACACTTTATTCGCCTTACCGTTGCATCGCATAATATCCTTTAAAAGCTAATTCACCCCCTCATAATTTTTGAATTGCTATGGCACTGATAACATTGTATAGATGGCATTTCCGTAAATGATGCTGTTGTTACGTTTGCTTAACATTTTAATGCTTTGATGAATATCTACATGAATATTCAAAATCAGGAGCTAATCTACAAACGCGGATAGAAATCATTTCAACGATAATAAAATATTGCGAGTTAGAAAAATATTCATTTTATAGTTTCGGAAAATTTAAGTGGAATGCAATAACTGGCATGAAATTTGCTCGAATTACACACATGGGAGCATGAGTAGTGCAAAAGATCATGTGCCTTATATAAATATAAAACCCTAATATGGCGTATAACTGCTGGAAGAGCCACAGAGCTTTCAGAGCGATTTTTCATATCGTTCATGTGATTGTTAATCAGTTCTTGATGATGTTGATAGCATTCGCATATTAGCTAAATTTAATTGCACTTCTTTCCACATGATAAATTGCGAATGTCTTTGAATATCTTGAATATATAGTTGAATTTTGTGCACCGTTACATTTGTGGGGCCGAATAAATTATTTGCATAAAAACAAAGTCAAACCTAAGTTTCTGGCAGCATAGATGTCATTTACGCCAGATGTAAAGTATACGTTGTAGAAATATACTAGGTTTTATCAGGCTCGTAGCTAGACACTTTTTACAGGGGGCTCTGAAAGTTACAAGGGGGGGTTTCAGAAAGCTACAGGGGGCTTAAAATTCTTTAATATTTTGATGTATTTTATTAATATATTTAATAATACTAAATATCTAAGTAGGCTATTATATTTAACATCAATGAATAAATTTCTTAACTTAAATTTTGCATTAAAAACTTATAAATTTTATTTCACCTCTCAATAATTTCCCTTAATCTTTATCATAAAATCTATGAAGACTCAAACCTCTGTAAAAAAAATATTATGTACATAAGATCTGCTGTAAAAAGCTATTTTGAGTTCATTTTCGACGTCAAAGAACGATTTATGTTATCAAGAACAATTTCATATAAGAAAAAAAATTTGAAATGAAATTCTACAGAAATTTATTTTGAGAAAAAATATTTCCCAGGGGTGCTGACTATATTTCTAGGGGAGTTCAGCCCCATCTAGCCCCAACCTGGCTACGGCTCTGGGTTTTATGCAAGTGTTCGCGCACATCGAAACGGGCCGTGCAAATTTTTACAGCGTTTTTTCTACGACGACAACAAGCAGCGTTGTGGCATTACGATTCCAGGATAGGCAAGAACCCACACCAGCTGAAACTCTAAATGAACGTCCACTGTGTCGAGTTCTAATCCTTAATTATTTCGAGTCGTTCATTATTTTATATTTCATTAATACCCGTCCGACCGCGATTTGCTAGCACATACTCGTATGATATCTACAGCTACATCCGCACAATAATGTGCGCCCGTCGCATAATGGCGTACGCAGGGGGTGTTGATGGGGGTTGTAACTCCCATTGCAATGAAATTTTGTATATTTAACATAGGAATGTATGAGTTGCAGCCCTGTAACGCTCCCTTATGAATTTTCTGCGTACACCTATAGTCCGTCGTAACGAACCCAATTTATAACTTATAACTTGTTATTAATAATTTGGTGTGTGACAGATAAAAAGATATTTATTATTAACATTTATTAATAATAAAGTGCTCTAACATTGCAGTAGAAGCTAATTAATTTAAACTCGCTTAACGCAAATAATTTTTATCATGTACAGTTCCCTGAATCTCCGTAAAATTGTATAATAATACGGTCCTCACCCTTGCTGTTAATCTGAGCTACTTTTAACACGAATAACTGTTTTGTTGCCTTGGGTGTTCGCGTTTACGAAGCTCGACCGTATAACATAAATGGCAATCAATTTGGGACGCCGAAAGCAAAGTATTATCTTCAATTTTTCACACCGACGAAATAAAACTCCGTTGTGATATGAATAACCAAAATATTTATACATATATACGTTCTATTATTTTTAATTTATGTTATTATTTGTTTATATATACGTTCTATTATTTTTAAAGATAAATATATTCGTATTCTATAAATATAGATAACGAGTTATAAAGTAAACAGAATTAACAAAAGTCCCATTATTGCAAACGAAAAGAATACTGCAGTTTTCCATACTTCCTTCGGGTTCAATTTTTGGGAAATTTTTGAACTGATAAAACTAGAAAGAAAATGGATATTTTCTTTCAATTACGTCAGCTGTAGTTTAATAAAAAGGTTTCTGGAGGAGGAATCGATAATGATAAACGATGAAAACAAAGAACGTAATAAAATTCTGGTAGTGGCAAACAAAAACCATTAAACATCTATAAAAGGGTACATATTAAGGATAAAGGTAAATTTAGAGGCTATTGCCTGAAGCATTTGAATATCAACATATAATGAGAAAATTTCTGGAAAAATTAAGCAAATATGCCAACTATTTTCCTGTGTTATTATAGTGTTATAATTAACTAGTGTAATAATAAATTAGTAATATTATTATATCATACATATATCTATCTTATCGGTATCTCCTGATATAAACATACAATGTGAACTTTTAGTTTCTTATTTAATATTAGTAATTGTCGGGTTTTATGCTTAAAACCAATCACCTTCCGTACAAAATCAACTGCTATTTTATTTTTTGCTCCTTATTATCTAAAAGCCAGCACTGAGAAGCTTTCGGCAAGTCTCAAACTAACAAATTTTGAAAACAGTATGTGCCTCTAGTTTAAATGCATTAACCATCCTGCTATCAGTATGTAACTGAAAATTGTCACTGGCATATATAGATTCAATTCAAAATATTAGAATAACCAAAAAAGGCATTGTATTTTCTTATAAAATGCATGATATCTGTAAAAATAAACAACGGGGACGAACGATAAAATTAATAAACGTTCACAATAAACTGACGTATTATATATTATTCACATGTATCTAAAGACTTAATAGATAAGTTTTATAAAAAAAAATGAAATTTTCCAAAAAATTAGAATATTCCCAGCGCCGATTCAAAATATTAGAATATCTGTAAAATGATGTGATTAGTCAGCATTGATGATGAAATTTGCATAAATGGGGCCACTGTAGAGCTAGTACGCATGTAAAGGCTTGTTTGAAAGTCAGCTTTAGTTAGTTGGGGGTTAAAAATGGGCTGCTCGAAAGATATATCGGACACTACTAAGACTGCGATTGTGATTCTGCGCAATAAGGGACTTACTCAAAAGATGATTGCCGAAAAAATGAAATGCTTTCAAGGAACTGTGAGTAAAATTTTAAAAGATTATTCTAGAAATCAAAATTTTAAAAATAATCGTGCAAATAGTGGTCGTAAGCGAATAACCATACTAAGACAAGACAGAATGCTGAAACGAATCGTGACTAAAAACCACTTAAGGAGCCTGAGATTCATAAGTAGAAAGTGGCGAGAACAAAGAGAAGTTGCCTCATCATCTAGCACAATGCGATGGCTCCATGAACGTGATTTCCAATAACGTCTGCTCAAGACAAAGCCGCTACTTACTTGCAAGCAAAATAGGGCCAGAGTGCGGTGGTGCAAAGACAGATTGCAATAGGGCATTCAAGATTGGAATGATGTACTTTTTAACGATGAATCGATGTTTTGCGTTTCCTGCTGTCATCAGGGTATCCGTGTTTGGCGTTGCAAGCAAGAAGCTTTTAATACAGATTACTTAAAACGCGCAATGAAGTTTAGTACCTTTATCATGATTTCGGGGTGTATGAGTACGGAGGGCATAGGAATGCTGCGTATTTTGACAGGAAGGGTAAATTCCGAAGTATGCAAGGAGGTACTTGATAATTTTATGATTCCATAATCGGAAGATCTATTTGAGGATGACTTTATCTTCCAACAAGAGTCTGCATCTTGCCATGCGTCAAAGGCCATCACTGCTTAGCTTAATAAATATAAAATCAAAGTACTTCCTTTGGCCAACAAATTCGCCTGATTTAAACTCCATAGAGAATATCTGAGGTTTAATGAAGAAACACCTTCAGGCTTTAGCTCCAAAGGACAAAAATGAACGAAGGAAACTGTGAAATTCATTTGGGCAACTATCATCAAAGATGACTGCAAAAAATTGGTGTATATTATGCAAAATCCTCTACATGAGGACAATGGAGATGACACTAATTATCAACTATTCACAATATTTTTCGTGTAAATGAATTGTGCTATTTTTTCCATGTTATTCTAATTTTTTGAACCGCTGCGAAAATTATTCTAATTTTTTGAATTTTTACAAAAATGCTATTGTAAAAAACTTTGTAATATCATACTAATTTTTTTATGTTATGTTCATCTACAAAATATGTAGAATGTGGTAGTACACTTTAAAATTCTGAAGTAGTCATTTCTACCGAAATAAATGAAAATTTCAAATCACTATATACTTTCCGCTATATGCCCAAAAGTATCCAGACACTTTGGATTTTTTAATTTTTTTCGAATTTCTAAAAAACCACTCGGCCAATTGTTCTCTAACTTTGGAGGTATATAGAACATGCTTGATTACATACTTTACAATAAAGTTTCGGTGACTTGTGCATTTAGGGGACCACCCACATATTGACAAAGTGAAAAAATATATTTGATCACCCTGTATCATAAAAAGCTGGAAATTATTTGTAACTTTCAGAAAATATTTAACCAGCTATGCTTAATGCCTGTGTGCATTTTTGTAAAATAGACATGTATATTCATGAAGATAGAAACGTTTCTTTAAGAAAACCCAAATTTTGTCACATATTTTTTGCTTATAATATCCACAATTTTCAGTCAAATTTCACGAAACTTACAGAACATTTGTCAACGTACAAAAAAAATATTATACTTAAATTAGAAATTAATATATTGAATACACGATGAGATATGAGCATTTGAAGAAAATAATTTTTTACTGCGCATGCGCGAAAGATATGAATAACTTTCTTTCATAATTTTGTAGTCAATAGTATAGGGCAACTTAAAAAAAATACCAGTGGGATATCTTGAAAATTCAGAAAGTTATCGACGATATAGTGAGCCGTATTTTTCTAATTCTCTAAAACTAACTAGATGATAAGGGGGTTTTCCACAAATTGTCATATTCCAAATTACCAAACACCCCTGTTCTGAAAATGAAATATTCCAGATTTATGCAAATAAGGATCAAAAGTATCTGGACACCTGCATGTTTTGCTTCTCCTTTACAGAAGTCAAAAACCTTGCTTGGTGCAGAATGACCATTGTTGTCCTTGCGCCATAAAAATACAACAAACCAACAAGAAGTCAAAAATTAGTATGAAGTGGGACCACCTTTTGTTGCAGTGATGACTGCCACTCTATCGGGGAGGCTATCTACTAGTTTCTGGAATTTTTCAGTGGGAATTGCATGCCATTCTTGCAAAAGAATATTAGTCAGCTCTTGCGCCAATGTGGGCCATTTTGGCCTAGCTCGCAGTCGACGTTCTAATTCATCCCATAGGTGTTCTATGGGATTTAGGTCTGGGCTCTTATCAGGCACGTCCAATTCCTCAACATCCATGTCAGCAAACCAGCTCTATACAGCCCTTTCTGTGTGGATAGGAGCACGATCTTGTTGAAACAAGAATGAACCCACTCCAAACTGTTGTCACAATGTGGGCAGCGTGGAATTGTCTAAAATGTCGAGATAGCCTCCCGTCTTCAGAGTTCCCTTCAAAGGAATTAAAGTGCCAAGCTCGAACCATGAGAAACCACCCCAAACCATTATGCTTCCACCATCAAACTTAACTTGCGGCACAATACAGTCAAGTAAAAAGCGTTTACCCAGCATTCTCCACACCCAGACTCTACCATCTGATTGCCAAATAGTGTACCGTGATTCATTGCTCCATAACACTTCACGCCACTGCTGCAGGCTCCATGTTTTGCACACTTTGAATCATTGTAAGCGACGCTTGGCATTGATTGCGGTAATGCTTGGTTTATATGCAGCTGCTCGGCCATGAAAACCAAGACTTTGCAGCTCCCGACGAACTGTTTTTGTGCTGACGTTGCATCCAGAGGCTTTTTGAAAATCCGCACAATCGGATTTTCCGTCGATTTCATGCGGTTCGCTTTCACAACTCTTTTCATCACTCTGCGTTCCCTGTCTACTAGACGGAGTGGTCGACCAGGTCGTGGATGCACCGTTGTAGTCCCCGTATGTTCCCACTTTACGATAACATCATTAACGGTGGAACGGGGCACTCGTAACATCACAGAAATCTCACGAACAGATTTTCCACAGCGGTGACAACCAATGACTTCACCACGTTCAAAATCATTTAGCTCGCGCTTTCCTCCCATTTTACTTTTCTAGCTTTGAAATTATAATTGTTAACTCGTCAGACTTCTTTTATACTTGTCTGAGAGCTAGAAATTTGACGTCACTAACAGAATCCACCACGTAGAGGGGTGTCCGGATACTTTTGATCCTTATTTGCATAAATCTGGAATATTTCATTTTCAGAGTAGGAGTGTTTGGTAATTTGGAATATGACAATTTGTGGAAAAAACCCTTATCATCTAGCTACTTTCAGAGAATTAGAGAAATACGGCTCAATATATCATCCATAACTTTCTGAATTTTCAAGATATCCCACTGGTATTTTAAGTTGTTCTTATACTATTGACTAAGCAAATTATGAAAAAGTATTCATATCTTCGGCGTATGCAAATAAAAATGATTTTCTTCAAAATACTCATATCTTATCGTGTATTCAATATATTAACTCTAAATTAAGTATTATTTTTTGTATGTTTATCAAATGTCCTGTAAGTTTCATGAAATTTGACTGAAAATTGTGGATATTATAGTTAAAACATGTGACAAAAATTTGCCTTTGTTAAAGAAACATTTCCATCTTCATGAATATACATGTCGGTTTCCATCTTTCATTTATTGAGGGAGGTTCTCTAATTATCATGAGGATATTGCATAATTTTTATTTAGAATTGTATATATATTGTTGTTAGTTATTTCGCAGAATGTGCAGCATATGGACTACTATTTAAACCAAATTGCAAAGAGACTGATATTAAATTACGTCGTGGGTTCAGGTCCCACCGAAGGCAGAAATATTTATTTTCTTTCGAACGTTTCACCATCTAATCACGCCATACCATCGGCGTTGGTATCACTACGCCAATAAACGTTGATTGATTGACATTGTTGTTTGATTTAATCTGCGTAGTGTTCGATTTATATAAAATAAATACATACCTGTATGCTGCAACGTGCATTTCGATCAATTTAATACCAGTCTCTTTGCAATTTGGTTTAAATAGTAGTCTATGTACTACACCATTCTGCGAAATAACTGGCAACAATATATATACGTTCGTAAAGAGATTATATATTGTCCTTCGTAGCTCAGTGGGTAGAGCCTCCGCCCGGCAAGTGGAAGGTCGTGGGTTCAGGTCCCACCGAAGGCAGAAATATTTATTTTCTTTCGAACGTTTCACCATCTTAACTCACGTAGCTTAAGCACCATCGGCGTTATACTCACCATGCCACAAAACGCTTTACCATCGGACATTGTTGTTTGATTTAATCTGCGTAGTGTTCGATTTATATAAAATGGATAACTTTACAGCTACTTCAAAATCTAATACGTTTAAATTCTAATGCTAACGCCAGCTCCTGTAATACTGAACGTCAAACTTTAGAATTCATGGGTTCGCTTTTCACATTTTTCAACCACTAAAGCATCTCGCCACGTTTGCCAAAAGGGTTGCAATTGGCGCTATTTTACCACACCTTTTAAAAATTTAATTTCTATTTCCAGGAGATATAGCTGCTAATTTTCATACATTAAGGATTTTAATGTGTCTACATTAAGCTCAATTAAATTCGTTAGATTCGGCATGTGAAACCCTGGAGAGTGGGGGTTTACGGTAGAGTTTTCCTGATTTTCTCAGTCTGTAATGTAAATACGAGCCAATCTCCTAAAAATTCCTCCACAAGGCAATCCTTCTTTTCCAAGACGGGCCGGTGCCTAAGCCCTCTTCCCCCACTTCCCAAATCCCGTAATAACTTGAGAAAAAATAAGAAATTTGAATTATCATATTCAAATTTAGCCTTCTTATAAAGACTCAAGCATAGGATGGGGGCAACAAGTGGAAGTCAGGCCCCACCACGAATAATTAATAGGCAAAGTATTTTTACATAAAAAGAGGAATCTTGACTTTGTGCCAGTGGAACTCGTAACGTGTCTTATGTTCAGTGTATCTATTAGATAAAGTGAAAGAAAATACAATGTTTCAGTAACGTACGCAAACATTTTATATAAGGTTATAGGTGTACTGAGAGGTGGGACAGTTTCGGCAATCAAAATGCACAGGAAAAAGGTCAATGGAGTTATGACCCCACCAACCCTCTCCCGTGTGTGCTTTATGATAGTTTTATGTTACAACTACCAAATGTTCAGGGCCGGACATTAGCTGAAGCCATTCCTCTCTCCCCCAAAACCGAGCAGTTTTTAAACACAAAAAGATATACTACTAATGCTAGGTTGTACAAAAAGTGATCGCGAACTTGTTTTACAACTTTGTAATAATTTTATGAAAGACGCTGATTAGAGCACGGCTTGCTTACCCCTCTACCCACAAAAGAGAAAAAAGTAGACGCGTTTGAAACCATTGATTAGTTGTAATATCATCAATCAGATAATAACAATTATTAACGCTGTATTAGGGTAAAAGGTCACTAAATTAAAAATTTACAGGACGGTGCATAAGCATTCCCAGAAAGTGGAAGGGGGTGAGGTTTATTTCAACCCACAATCCAGAAAATTAACCATGTTAAAAAAAATGCACGCTAACACTTAGGCGATGGGGGTCAAACCCCCGCGACCCCCCACCCTCTCACCGTTGGGATAGGCAAATGGGACGGTGTCTAAATATTCTCTAATGCATAATATTTAAAACTGAGGTTTTTTTATATTTATTACTTAGGGAGAGATTTAAGAAATAGCGTTAGGCCGCCAATTCTAACAAACTGTTTATCACCGAGCGTAAGAATATATAAATTTTACTTTCGTTGTTCGTAACACGGTGAAGACAGCATGCAAAGTTGCCAAATGGGGCTTACCCTTTCGCTGATAGTATAGAACTAATGAAAAGGTTATCTTGGAAAAATAAACAACCCAGCATTTATTCGTTAGCGCTTATTGGTGAAACTAGTCCAATCAGTCAACAGATGGCTATTTCAAAAATGTTTCCTAGATGCGATAGATTAAACTGACCCTGTATATTATATTACGTATGAATATTATATATTTTTTCTTTTTTAATTATGTATATTATATTAATTATATAAATTAATGTATATTATAGATATGAAGTTAACAACCGTTAGTAGAACATTGCAATGTAGCCATGTTGAAATATAAAAGCGTTGGAAACAGTATGACATTCCTTATAAAAATAATTGCAACCAAAAATAGTTGCGGCGACCCACAGAAACCTGTTCGCGACCCTCTTTAGGGTCGTGAACCCCTGGTTAGGAACCACTGTATTGGATAATTAAGTAAAATTTCTGCCGTTTAGAGAATTGATGATTTTAACGTTTAACACTTTAAGGCAGTTAAGTGTCCGGTGCGCCCGAACTTTTAACTTGCAGTTACGGATTTTAAGTGCTCAGTCGGGTGGGGTGAGGAAGTCATTTTTAGCAACTGTAAATACCGCCAGTAATGGCGAACAATTTCTTTATTGTAAGCTTACGTTCTATAGTTCGTTCACGAAAAGTAGTCCGATGGTGCCGTTAGAAAATAAGGGGAGCTGACGTCACAAAGGGCATAGCCGATTCCAGCAGAGGGAAGGGTGTCATTTCAGAACTGTTTTTTAGTGAACGTTTGTCTGCGCCAAAAACAAGGTCTGAAATGTGAGTCCTCCTCTGCTGTAATCGGCTAGGCCGTTTGTAACGTCACCTCCCGTTATTTCTAACGGTACCATCGGACTACTTTTCGTGAACGAACTCTAGACCAACAGGGGGTATGGTGGGGATACATAGATATTATGCGCTGTGCTGGTTTGCTAATTGACACATAAAAGCAGATAAAACGAAGTTTTGTCTTTTATATACCCGCCATTTATTTTAAAATTGGACCCAGATTTCTAATTGTCAATTTGCGGTTTCGAAATGCCCCAAGGTATCCTGCCTGATGACCACTGTATACAAATAACTTGAAACCAGCAGAGGTAAGCGGAGGATATCTGGACGAATCCATCATTTTTGCGCCCAACACAAAGCCTGAAATATACTACGTATTATATACTACATAATATGTACTACTATATGGTTTTCGACGATCCAGAGTTGAATGGAATATAAAGACGCTTTCTAACATTTAGTAGACATGTCGCCTCGTTTTACCTACCATGCGAAATATTCCGGATTTATTTCCATATAATTATTCAGGATGACCCCGGCTGCCACACACACACACAAAGGGATCCAAAATCCGTAGTTGCATCCTAAGCGAGGTTTGAAGTTCTCCGATACTTGTAGGTCCCTGTCCGAGATGAAACCCTGATTGGAGACATAAGGTTTGAGAAGTAAAACTAGCAAGTTTACAGCATAAGTAAAGCAAACCTCGCCATAATAAGTAAAATCTCCTGCTCTTTTGTCCTTACTCTCTTGAAATTGAAATTTAGTCCATACGAAATTTAAAATTCAGCATTTCCCTTTACTAGAATATATTTAATTATTTCTCATTACGATTCGTAGAAACAATAATATAAAGAATTGATTTTTTTTTTGGTACAAATAAACATTAATTTCACATTGTTTAGGGTGTTGTTCCTATTGAACGACTGTGGAAATTTTATTCATTTATTTCTCATCGATGCAATTTCATTCTTGTACAATCCCTGGCAAAAATTATCTAACATTTTTCAAAGTGCACTTAATTGTTCAAAAGTGAAATATTTTGTAGAAATATCATCATCATCCTGCTGGATGAAGGTCTCTCCAAATGCTTTCCACACAAGTCTATCCTGGGCCATTCGTTTCCACGTCACCCCAACCTCTTTTCTTATTTCATCCACCCATCTAGTTTGAGGACGTTTTCTAGGTCTTCGGTGGTCTCTTGGAATCCAGTTCAGAATTTCTGTTGTCCATCGTTGATCAGTTCTTCTTGCAATATGCCCAGCCCATCGCCATTTCAGCCCTTTTACTTTAACAATGATGTCCTCTACTCTAGTTTGCTCTCTCACCCAAGTGTTTCTTTTTCGATCTCTCCTAGTTATTCCAAGCATGCACCTCTCCATGCTCCTTTGCGTTGTCTGTAACTTTCGTATTGCTCCAACTGTTAGACTCCATGTCTCTGATCCATAAGAGAGGACTGGCAATACACACTGGTTGAAGACCTTTCTTTTTAGACACAAAGGCAATTTCCCCTTCAGGATAAAACTGTTTCTTCCAAATGCACTCCAGCCAAGTTTAATACGTCTGTTGAGTTCTTTCATAATGTTGCCATCCATTGAAATCAGCTGGCCAAGGTAAATATATGAATCAGCAATTTCTAGCTCAATGTTGTCAACTTGTATTTTTGTTTCCTCTACGAAATTATTGAACATGATCTTAGTTTTTTGTAGGTTCATCTTGAGTCCAACTTCTTTACTTCTAGTTGAGAGCTCCTGTACCATGTCTTGGAGTTCTGATGGGTTCGTTGAAAAAATAACAATGTCATCAGCAAACCGCAAATGATTTAAATATTCACCATTTATTTTTATTCCCTTGTTATTCCAATTTATCTGCTGAAAAATCATCTGTAAAGCTGAAGTAAAAAGTTTTGGAGAAATGGTATCTCCCTGCCTCACACCTTTGCCAAGTTTGATAGTTTTGGTATCTTTATGTAACCGAAATTTTGCACTTGCATTTTTATACACACGTTTCACCATGTCAATGTACACATCCTCGATGTCTGTTGATCTTAAAGAGTTGATGACTGCTGATGTTTTAATAGAGTCAAAGGCCTTCTCATAGTCAATAAATGCCACACACAATGGAAGTTCATATTCATGTGTTCTTTCAATTAATTCTCTTAATACTTGAATATGGTCCACTGTACTGAATCCACTTCGAAATCCAGCTTGTTCTCTTGGTTGAGCTGCATCTAATTTTTTCTGCAGGCGATGTGTTAGCACTTTTGTGAAGATTTTATAAATAGCAGGTAACAAGCTAATTGGTCGGTAATTTTTTAAATCCTCTTTATCACCTTTTTTATGCAAAAGAATTACTGTTGCAGAATCCCATTGGTTTGGTATGTTACCGCTGTTAAGACATTTGGTAAAGAATTTTGCAAGTATGTCTTCTACATATTCTCCAGCTTCTTTTAGGATATCTAATGTAATACCATCATCACCAGGGGCTCTTCCTTTCTTCATGCTTTTTATTGCAAATGAAACTTCTTCTTTTAAGATTTTAGGAGCTGTTCCTTCGACTATTTCAATGTCTTCGTTTAATTCACTGTTACTTTCGTATAGATTTTTGTAGAATTCTTCAACTCTTCTAAGTATTTCTTCCCTATTTCTTGTTACGGTGCCATCCTCTCCTTTTAATGCAATGATGTGTTTCTTCCCAACAGATAAACTTCCTTTAACAACCCTAAGGCTCTTGTTATTTTCAATGGCCTTCCTTACTAACTCACAATTGAATTTTCTTATATCTTCTTTCATGTTTTTGCGCAAAGTTTTGCAAAGTTCTACATACTCGATCTTGCAACTGGTATTTTGATTGTCCACCTTCATAAGTCTTCGCCTTTTCATGAGTTGTTTCGTCTTCTCAGATAATTTGCTATTCTGCTTTTTACATATTACACCACCAATTTCCCCAGCAGTTTCAATTATTGTCTTAACAATGTTTTCATTTGCTTCTGAGATGTCAACTTCTTCAATAAGTCCTTCCAGTGCAGAAAAGCGATTTTTTAATTCCAACTTGAATGCCTCGGTATTTTCTTTCAGTTTCTTTAAATCCACCCTCTTACATACTTGTTTCCTAATGAGCTTCTGCCTTTCTAATTTAGTATTTAAGTGCATTTTACATCTCACCATTCGATGATCACTTCCAGTATTAAATCTGTTCAGTACGTTGCAATCTTCAATAATTGATTTCTTGTTTGCCAGTATATAGTCAATTTCGCTTTTGGCTAATGGCGATGGGCTGGGCATATTATAAGAAGAACTGATAAAGGATGGACAACAGAAATTCTCAACTGGATTCTAAGAGACCACCGAAGACCTAGAAAACGTCCTCAAACTAGATGGGTGGATGAAATAAGAAAAGAGGTTGGGGTGACGTGGAAACGAATGGCCCAGGATAGACTTGTGTGGAAAGCATTTGGAGAGACCTTCATCCAGCAGTGGATAGATAATGGTTGAATATGATGATGATGATATATATATATGGCCTGCAAAAGGGTTGCTGGTATCTAACTGGAAGGAGACCCACACGCTGAACGTATGTGACGATGTGTGGAACCGGCCGGGCCAGTAACCTAGTGTCCTACCCCGCCTTCAAGTGGTGCAGGCTGGGCTTTCTATTTATGAGGCAAATTAATATTTGCTGCACGGATGGAAAGGCGGAAGGGGAGGGCTAATTCACCAACCCGTCTAGCCAGCGTGGTGAAATGATGGCTAATTCCTCCAATATGCTAATACACCAAAAACCATGGCCCCTAGTCTCCAGGTGCTGGAGTGCTCCTGATCAAGGCAGCGGTCAGCGTGGCATGAAAGCAGGGGGTGCTAAGAATCACTGGAATGGCCCAGGCTGCCGTTTGTTATTGACCTTGGCAACGTATAATGGACGATCCCTTGCTTCTGAAGCAAAACTTCAAGAATTGGAAGAAGAACTTGACAAGATCAAATGGGACATTGTAGGACTCAGTGAAGTTAGAAGAAAAGGTGAAGAGTTGGTGGAACTTAAAAGTGGACATTTGTTTTATTATAGAGGAACGGAAACTGGAAGAACAAGTGGTGTTGGCTTCTTAATCAACAAAAGAATTAAAGACTACCTTCTTGAAGTCGAAAGCACGTCAGATCGAGCAGCGAGGCTCGTTGTTCAACTAACCCAGCGATACCAACTTCAGATAGTACAGGCATATGCACCAACATCAAGCCATACCGACGAGGAGGTTGAGGAATTCTATGAAGAAATCAAACAGCTACATACCAAGGGGAAACAACACATCAAGCTCATCATGGGAGATTTTAATGCAAGAATTGGACAACAGGAACAAGGAGAGACATCGGTTGGTAAATACGGATACGGGGAAAGGAATGAACGTGGCGATCAACTCATAGAATTTGCCGAAGCTGAAAATCTTAGCATCATGAATTCATTTTTTAAGAAGAAACTACAAAGAAAATGGACATGGAAACACCCCAATGGAGGAACCAGCGAAATTGACTATATACTGGCAAACAAGAAATCAATTATTGAAGATTGCAGCATACTGAACAGATTTAATACTGGAAGTGATCATCGAATGGTGAGATGTAAAATGCACTTAAATACTAAACTAGAAAGGCAGAAGCTCATTAGGAAACAAGTATGTAAGAGGGTGGATTTAAAGAAATTAAAAGAAAATACCGAGGCATTCAAGTTGGAATTAAAAAATCGCTTTTCTGCACTGGAAGGACTTATTGAAGAAGTTGACATCTCAGAAGCAAATGAAAACATTGTTAAGACAATAATTGAAACTGCTGGGGAAATTGGTGGTGTAATATGTAAAAAGCAGAATAGCAAATTATCTGAGAAGACGAAACAACTCATGAAAAGGCGAAGACTTATGAAGGTGGACAATCAAAATACCAGTCGCAAGATCGAGTATGTAGAACTTTGCAAAACTTTGCGCAAAAACATGAAAGAAGATATAAGAAAATTCAATTGTGAGTTAGTAAGGAAGGCCATTGAAAGCAACAAGAGCCTTAGGGTTGTTAAAGGGAGTTTGTCTATTGGGAAGAAACACATCATTGCATTAAAAGGAGAGGATGGCACTGTAACAAGAAATAGGGAAGAAATACTTAGAAGAGTTGAAGAATTCTACAGAAAGCTGTATGAGGGAAACAGTGGATTAAACGAAGACTCTGAGATAGTCGAAGGAACAGCTCCTAAAATCTTAAAAGAAGAAGTAGCATTTGCAATAAAAAGTATGAAGAAAGGAAGATCCCCTGGCGATGATGGCATTACATTAGATATCTTAAAAGAAGCTGGAGAACATGTAGAAGACATACTCGCAAAATTCTTTACCAAATGCCTCAACAGTGGTAACATACCAAACCAATGGGATTCTGCAACAGTAATTCTTTTGCATAAAAAAGGTGATAAAGAGGATTTGAAAAATTACCGACCAATTAGCTTGTTACCTGCTATTTATAAAATCTTCACAAAAGTGCTAACACATCGCCTGCAGAAAAAATTAGATGCAGCTCAACCAAGAGAACAAGCTGGATTTCGAAGTGGATTCAGTACAGTGGACCATATTCAAGTATTAAGAGAATTAATTGAAAGAACACATGAATATGAACTTCCATTGTGTGTGGCATTTATTGACTATGAGAAGGCCTTTGACTCTATTAAAACATCAGCAGTCATCAACTCTTTAAGATCAGCAGACATCGAGGATGTGTACATTGACATGGTGAAATGTGTGTATAAAAATGCAAGTGCAAAATTTCGGTTACATAAAGATACCAAAACTATTAAAATTGGTAAAGGTGTGAGGCAGGGAGATACCATTTCTCCAAAACTTTTTACTTCAGCTTTACAGATGATTTTTCATCAAATAAATTGGAATAACAGGGGAATAAAAATAAATGGTGAATATTTAAATCATTTGCGGTTTGCTGATGACATTGTTATTTTTTCAACGAACCCATCAGAACTCCAAGACATGGTACAGGAGCTCTCAACTAGAAGTAAAGAAGTTGGACTGAAGATGAACCTACAAAAAACTAAGATCATGTTCAATAATTTCGTAGAGGAAACAAAAATACAAGTTGACAACATTGAGCTAGAAATTGCTGATTCATATATTTACCTTGGCCAGCTGATTTCAATGGATGGCAACATTATGAAAGAACTCAACAGACGTATTAAACTTGGCTGGAGTGCATTTGGAAGAAACAGTTTTATCCTGAAGGGGAAATTGCCTTTATGTCTAAAAAGAAAAGTCTTCAACCAGTGTGTATTGCCAGTCCTCTCTTATGGATCAGAGACATGGAGTCTAACAGTTGGAGCAATACGAAAGTTACAGACAACGCAAAGGAGCATGGAGAGGTGCATGCTTGGAATAACTAGGAGAGATCGAAAAAGGAACACTTGGGTGAGAGAGCAAACTAGAGTAGAGGACATCATTGTTAAAGTAAAAGGACTGAAATGGCGATGGGCTGGGCATATTGCAAGAAGAACTGATCAACGATGGACAACAGAAATTCTGAACTGGATTCCAAGAGACCACCGAAGACCTAGAAAACGTCCTCAAACTAGATGGGTGGATGAAATAAGAAAACAGGTTGGGGTGACGTGGAAGCGAATTGCTCAGGATAGACTTGTGTGGAAAGCATTTGGAGAGACCTTCATCCAGCAGTGGATAGATAATGGTTGAATATGATGATGATGATATATATATATATATATAT
>QLNU02015360.1:101385537-101409037 GCA_006491805.2 Dysdera silvatica
TTATGATCTTAGCACCATATAAATAATGCTCGAATTTCTTTAATGAAGCTATTATAGAATAGGCTTCCTTCTCTATCGTTGGCCAACACTGTTGTGATGCTGTTAATTTTTTGCTAAAAAAAGTGATGGGAATTTCCTTTCCATCAGGGCCTATCTGTGCTAGACAACCACCAATTGAATTTTGACTCGCGTCGCAATCTACAATAAATGGCTGAGAATAATCGGGTGCATATAGTGCCATACTCTCTACCAAACAATTCTTTAGCTTTTGGAAAGCCTCCTCCAGTTCTCGTTCCCAAGGGATTTTTGTTGGTACACCTTTCTTCGTCAACTTCGTTAATAGGATAGCAATTTTTGCAAAATTAGGTACGTGGTCTCGGTAATAATTAAACAAGCCAATTACACTTTTTAATTGTGATTTCGACAAAGGTCGTTGTATTGCCTGAAGTTTATCAAGGTCAGGGCGTATCATACCAGAACCTGCAATATGTCCTAAGAAATGCACCTCACTACGAGTAAATTGACATTTATTCAAGTTCCCTGTAAAACCTAATGATTTCAATGCATGAATTACGGATTGTAAATGTTGTAAATGTTCCTCCCATGTATTAGAAAATACTGCAATGTCATCAATGAATCCTGAGCTATATTCCCTATGGTTTCCTAGAGCTTCGTTTATTACTGCCTGGAAACGACTAGCTGCACATTTTAGACCGTTGGGTATTACCGTAAAAACATATACACCGGTATGGGTTCTAAATGAAGTTAGGTGTTGCTCTTCTTCCTTTAAAGCCAGCTGCCAATACGCCTTATATATATCAAGACAGCTTATGAAGTTAGCTCTCGCTATAGACTGCAACAATTCGGTTTGATCCTTCATAGGGAATGCTAAATCTTCCGTAATAGAGTTTAACGCTCGATAATCAATACAACAACGAAGAGAAGAGATTTTTTTTTCTACACATAGTACGGGGTGAGCATGGCTTACAGAAGCTGGTCGTATAGCACCATTCTCTAAAAGTTCATTAACTATCTCATCGACCTTTGGTTTTAAATTTTCTGGAATGCGATAGTTAGGTATCTTAGTTAACTTAGCACCGGGATTGATTTTGATTTCATGTTTCATAAAATCAACATGTCCAAGTTTCCCTGAAAAAAAAATACTTTCCTTTTCAATTACCTTCATTAATTCCTCAAAATGTTCGGGGGGGAAGAGAAGTCTTTCCTTGTACTATCTGTCTTATGTCAATTTCTTTTAGAATATCAGCTTTAATAGGGATAGGATATATATCACCCATTTTTTCATCGTTATCAAAAATTATTCCCAATGTATTAATTCTATGGTAATACTGATGAATTTTATTCGCGTGTACATTTCTACGTGGACATTTTCGACATTTTCTACATTTCTCGTGGGATCCATCTGCAAGTTCAAGGTTATAACTATGAGGGCTTTTCTTCCTAATAATGGTAGCGGGTCCTAACCATCTAGCTAATAACTTATTAGTAGAGTCAGGAATCAGTACTATCACTTGATCGCCTACCTCAAAACTTTTTGGTTTAGTGTTGAGCCCGTAGATTATACCTATTTACGTACACAGATTGTTTTAATTCAGAATTCAATCCCGCATAATGAATAGCTTCCTTGAGTTTTGTTTCCAATTCATTAAGATAATTTTCTATAGGGACTACTAACCGCGCGGGGTCATCCATTTCACTTGTCCATGTCTCTTTTAAGATAGATATAGAATTCCTCTAGGCTTTCTGCCGTAAACCAATTCATAAGGGCTAACATCGGTAATAGTATGAACTGCTTCATTGTGTGCCCACAGGAGGTAGGGAAGGTGACATTGCCATTGCTTTAGATTTTGAATGATTAGGTGGTGAAGTATTTTCTTTAATACACCATTAACTCTTTCACACATTGAATTACCTTCCGGGTGCATGGGAAAAGTAAATCTGGGGGTAGCCCCTATTCTTTTTAACATTTCCTGGATAAGCGCAGAAGTAAAATTCGAGCCTTGATCTGACGACAAAAAACGAGAGACGCCAGTACGCGAGAAAATTGTCAATAGGGCATCGCATGTTGATTTTGCCGTAAGTGATTTTAGTGGTACAGCCTCGACCCAACATGTTAAACCACAAATAGCAACTAAAATGTGGGTCATTCCGGCTGAAGGCGGGTTCAGAAGTCCGATCAAATCCAAATAAAAAACTTCAAAGGGAAAACCGGGTCTTCGTAAGGACTGGACCGGCACCTTGTCCCTCACACTAACGGGTCTTTTTATTTGACATTCGTGACATGTCCTGTAACACTCCTTGATATTTTCCTGTAAATTAGGCCAATAAAAAGACATTTGTATTCTACTTTTTGTTTTCTTAACTCCCATATGAGATGCAAAGAGACCATCATGTGCCATTTTTAAAATAATGTCTCTGCGATTAACAGGGATAACTAATTGTGTAACTTCTTTTCCAGAGATCGAACATTTTCTAAATAATAAACTATCAGTTATAAAATAACCACCTTTCATTTCTTTCGCCTTAATACACAGATCCTTTAAAGAAGTTAGCTTTGTCATTAATAAAGCGAGATCTTTCGGAGATTAAAGAATCACCATTAACATTTATCGCCTCACCACTGACCAAGGTGGCGCCATTTCCGTTTGGAGATTCCGAAACTAATAGCTGATTAGCGGGCCATCTCCTTTGTTCCATCTCACATAAATGATTACTTATGTTACACTGTATTGCGTCATGTGGAAGTTCGTCATTTCCGCGTTCTTGGTTCTTATCGCCGCTTGTAGAAATGAGTTCGGAAGGTTTATCGGATTGAAGGCTCTTTTGCGCCACCACTTCTTCTGCTTTATTTGTATGTCACATCACCGGTGTCTTATACGATGTTTAAGTATGTGCCCTACAAAATCAACGTATAATAAAAGATGGATTCTACCAGGTACTTCGTAAATGGCATTCAACAAACCTAATACAACTAGAGTCGCAAATTGTGCACGGCGTCTCAGCAAGACCGACTACGCCCTAAGAAGTGGGGTGAAATTCGTTGAAGAGGTGATTGACAGCGACAAATAATTAACGAACTTCCGGTTTAGCACGCTAGTGAAAAGAAGGGAAGATGCCAATATGTTTATGCGGAGGAAGTGTTTCATTTTTACCGATACAACATGTCGTAAAAGTACGGCGACTAAGTACGTAGGGTAACTCCGCATCTTTGACGCCTCGACATACAAATCGACGATTTAAAGTGAGCACACAAAATTAAATGATGGTTAGAAGACGCAAAACGGATACGAAGGAAGAAAATAGAATACCAACATCAGAGGAGAAAGTACAGCATGATGACATAATGAACGAATTAAGAGAAATTAAGAGAAAATGAAAATGAAGAAAGATTAATGAAAAGAGATGAAAAATTAATGAAAAGAGATGAAAAATTAATAAAGAAAATCGAGGAACTGGATGAAAAGTATAATGAAATAAGGGAGGCATTTCATGACTTAAAGAAAGAATATGGTAGAATTATAGATGAAAACGAATCCCTCAGATCACTAATAAGGAAGTGGCAGGGAAAAAGTGATGAAAGGGCTGAGGAACTTAACAAGGAAAATATGGAATTGAAAATGAAAGTCGAGGACTTAGAAAGGGATATTGATATAAGAACAGGAAAATTAATTGAACTAGACCAGCACACCAAAAGAACCAACATAGAAATCGTAGGAATACCCTTCAAGGAAAATGAAAACTGTGAGGAGTTGGTAAGGAAGATAGGTGAACTGCTAGAAATGAAGATTGAAGAGGAGCAAATCAAGACAGCATACAGAATGAAAGATAGAAAAGGAAATAGAGAAGTGATAGTAGCAAGTTTTTTAATTCAAAAAACCAAGAAAGAAATGATGAAACGGGAAAAAATGATGCCAATAAGAATTAAAGATTTGTTGGGTGAAGGGGAAGAAAAGATATATATTAACGACTAATTTTGTCACTTCAAAAGGAGACTCTTCACCGAAGCATGGAAGATAAAATAAGAATATAACTAAAAATACCTATGGACAGTGGATGTCAAAATTAAGATGAGAAAAGATGAAAACAGCCAAGTAATAAACATAGATAATAATCTGGACCTAAATCGAATAATCTGACTTATGAACGAAAGAATAAGGACAAGGAAAGACTACTACAAAAAAGAATAAGTGAACAGCAGTAAGGAATACTTTAAAAAAGGTAGGTGCTGTAATGCTGATGAAAGAATGAAGGACAACAAACAGGATGAGTTCAACTCCATTATGGATAAATCGGAAGATAATTTGATAAGGCAAATTAAAAACAATAATGATAATAAGGGCAATATAGGTGATGGATTAGAATTTAACTCAAGTGTTAATTGTAGTGTAAGTTGTATAGATAAAGTCGATTCAGAGAGTAAGATTGAATGTGGGTATAATCAGGGAGAGTTAATAAATACATCTATAACAGATTATGAGAAAACACGTTGGTTGTATAATAGGGATAGGAATATGATAAGAATAATGCATATAAATGCAAGAAGCATTAATAATAAAATGGGTGAAATAGAACTATTATTGGACAACAAAGAGTACCAAATTGATATTTTGGGTATAAGTGAAACTTGGGCCAGAGAAAGTGATCATATGGAAATATCAGGCTGGTATGGCTATCACTTAATGAGAAAAAATAAAAGAGTTGGAGGGTATCTGTTTATATTAAGGAAAAGCATGTTTAATTTGAAAAGTGGGATGAACTAACATATTCATGGGACGACTAGGAAATCATAGGAATAAAAAGAGGTAAAGGGTAGGAATTATATGTAGAAATCCAAGAGGCAATATAGATAAATTAACTGATTTGAACAGTAAACTTGAAGAGGTAGTGAACAAGAAAATACTAATATTGGGGGATGTGAATATTGATATTCATATAATAAGTAAATAATATTAATATTCATATAATAATAAAAATATTGATATTCATATAATAATAAATATATTGATATTCATATAATAAATAAATATTGATATTCATATAATAAGTAAATAATATTGATATTCATATAATAAGTAAATAATATTGATATTCATATAATAAGCAAATAATATTGATATTCATATAATAAGTAAATAATATTGATATTCATATAATAAGGTAAGGAATCTGGTAAAAAACTTCTTACTGAATGCAATGAAAACAATGGGACTAAAAAAATACAATAAAAGACTATACAAGAGTAACTGCTGACTCTTCTAAAATAATTGATTTGTGTTTTACAAATATAAATGAAATTAGATCAAGTGTTGTAGATTATCAGATTGGTGATCATCGAGCCATAATAGTGGGGGTTTGTGAGAAGACAGCGGGGAAAGTAAACAATAAATTAAGAGTTAGAAACTTCAGCAACGGGAATATAAGGAAATTCAGGGAAGAATTAAGATCTATCGACTGGGAACTCGAATGGGACAATGTCGATAAATATAATTTATTTTAAAAAAGGATAAAGGATTTGTATGAAAAAAATTTCAAAGTGTAAATATATAAAGGGTAAAATAAATGAAAAGGGTTGGGTCAACAAAAGAATAAAAAATGACATAAAGAAAAGTAATGGCATATTTATAAGAACCAAAACACTGGTCTGCTTGGAAAGATTTAAGAAATTAAGGACCAGAATAACTAAATTAATTGCATTACACAAAAAGATTTATGGATGAAAACTTGTCTAATAATGATAATAAATGGAAATTTTTAAATAAATTCCTGGGAAAAGGAACTAAAAAGAGTAAGAAAGAAATTAAATGTTTAATCAGAAGGGACAATAAAAGAATATCAGATAATGGGGAAATCGCTAACTGCTTTAACAATTTTTTTGCTGAAATAGCAGAAAAAATAATAGATAGAGGTAATGAACTGGATGAAGACTATAAAGAATATTTAAAATAAAATTAAGAAAAAACGATGTAAGTAGCACATAGAGACTACTCAGAACAGTTGGGTGAAATAAACAGACTCGATGTAAAAAAGGTGTGTGACATGATAAAATACATGCAAAAATAGTTAGAGAATGTGTAGACCTACTGGTTGAACCTTTGTTGGTCATATTTGATGAAATAATAGATACTGAGGAAATTCCAACTGAAATGAAAAGATCTAAAATAGTTCCTATTTATAAAAAGGGAAATATAGGTAGTATAGTTAACTATAGACCGATAGCAATAATTTGAATATTTGCTAAATTATTTGAAAATCTACTGTATAAAAGAATAATTGAATTTAGAGGAAAAACAGCATAATGAATAAAAATTAATTTGGTTTCAGAAAAGGAAAATCAACGGAGGGATCACTGCTTAGAACAATTGAAAAAGTACAAGAAGCAATTGAAAATAAGGAAAATGGAATTGGCATATTTTATGATTTAAGCAAGGCATTTGATGTAATAAATATAACGATATTAACAGGAAAATTGAAAAATTATGGATTAGGGGGAAAAAATCAATAATTTCTTAAGTAGTTATATAAGGGATAGAAAACAATTAGTTTGTGTCAAGTGAATAATATCAGAGCTACTGACAAATAATTATGGAGTACCCCAGGGATTCATTACGGGGCCACTGCTATATTCGTTATATGTTAATGTTATATATCGGACACATTATCTTGTTCGCAGATGACACAGCGTGATTTTAACTGATAGTGACTAAATGAAACTGATGGAAGTGAGTATAAGAGAAATTTAAAAATACGAAAAATGGTTTAATGTTAATCAGATGAAGCTAAACGTAGAAAAAACCAAAGTAATGCCATTTTCAAGTAAGAATAAAATGTACATAAAGATATAAAGAATATTTGAATTACAGATAATAATAAAAAAATTGAAATTGTTGATAAAATTGAATTCTTAGGAATTCAATTAACTAATAAATCGAACTGGAATGACCATATAGATAAAACAGCAAACAAAATAAGTAAAAGCTTAGGAATTCTAAGAAGAATTAATACAACAATAAGGGAAAAAACAGCGTAGAATTGTATTATTTATTGATCTACAGTCATCTGACATATTGTACTCGTAATTGCGTATGGTGGAACTTAGGCTCGGTAAATAAAAATATGTTGAAAAATATTCAGAAAAAAACGTTGAAATTAATTAACAGTGATGAAAGACTAAACTGGAAAAACTTATTTTTCAAGTACAATATATTACCAATAGAACATTTACACGAATAGTGTCTTGGTAAAAATGCATGAAAGAATAAGGGAAGGCAAGCACACTGAACTTATCAGAATAAAATTAAATGAAAAATATAGAAATACACGTCGTAAATACAATGATCTATTACCTTCAAAAATAAGGACCGAAGTAGGAAGGAATAATGTAAATTAAAAAGGTGCAAAACTTTGGAATGAACTACCAGAGGAATTCAAAAAATTGAAAAGTAAAGAAACATTTAAAAAAGTCTAAGAAAATATTGGATATAAGGTAATGGAAACTAAAAAAAATGGAAAAAACATAAGGAAAGGATGAGTGATTCACAATTAGTTGTATGTCATCTTTGGAACCAGATTGTAATCTTAAGGTCTCAGGTATGTTATATCCTTGCTGATATTTTCTTGAGACCTTTCATTGTAGAGTCTAATATGATGTACTTTTAGTATATATTGTCTGTATTATCGCTGTAGTTAAACAGTATATTGTTATTATGACTTTACAAATGAAGAATAAATAAAGCAGTGATATATTTACCTATTTTTTTTTCAAAAAATTCAGAATAATTTTGGTATATCGATTCATTTAAAACAGAAACTTGCATCTAATTTTTCTCCATTTTTATGGTATTTTTAGAGCAAAGAAATATTTTCAAAAAATATATTTGTATTGTAATTATAACATATGCTACTAATAATATGTGGATACTGGATAGCTTATCATAATACAACATGTAGGCTTAGTAATTTCCAAACCAGTCCTTTTATCCGAAGTTTTGAGTTTTTGACTGTTTTAAATGGTTAAACCATCGTCATTGATTTATGATATTCTGCTTATTGAATTATATAAACATCTTGCATGTTACTTATATAATTCCAAAATCATGTGCTACCTTCTTAATGGAATTAAAAAGTATATCTGCAAATTTAGGGTTTCACCAGGTACCTTGATGAGATGTCAACGATTTCAATCAAGAATTTTTTTAAAAAAAAAGTATTATTGAATTAAAATTTATTTTGTAGATTTCAAATTCAATGCTTTAAGTTGAATTTTTTTAATTTATTTATTAAAATAAGTTAAATTATTTTTTAAATAAATCAGTTATTTAAAATCTGATTTAACTGATTTTTCATTGTCTCATGAAAATAATTTAAAATGAAAATTACTTTTTTATCATTTTGTAAAAAAAACACGTGTAAGTAAAAATAACTTTTCTGGTAACTTCGGGACAGTTGTTTACATGCAGTTCATGGTCAACTATTTCTGAAGATCAAGTAGTATGCGCTTATTAGGTATTTCCTTGATATAACAGAAGAGAATATATTCAAATCAGGAATGTGACGGATAGTAACTTCGCTCAATAGTCAAATATAGGTTTAGCTTCAAGGATGGATACCAAATATTTGGTGACCAAATATCAACTTCTTTTAAATTTCATTAAAAACGTAAACAAATTGTATTTGTCACGTTTTAAATCAAGAATAAAATTAAATCCTACTTTTTAATCCTTTAAAATTACTTTTATTGTTCATATGCTATACTTTGTATAAAAAGAACAGTGCCAGCATAGGCGTAGCCAGGGGGCAGTTTTGGGGGTTGTAACCCCCCATTGCAATGAAATTTTGTATATTTAACATAGGAATATATGAGTTGTAGCTCTGTAACCCCTCCCATTAAGAACTTTCTACCTAGGCCTATGGGTGCCAGCATTCCAAGAAAACTCATTTCACTTATGGAAACTATGGACACTGGATGTAATGAACAAATACAGATAGTTTCAAAAAATTCTGGAAAGCATCAAAAATCCTTGAATTCTTTTGGAAATTGCTTTTCTGAGATCAGGAAATCATTAGTGCCAAACAAAAACAATCAATTAGAAAATTCATCACATACACTAGAAGCGAAACCTTTCTTGAACAGTCACTTTTAGAAAAGACGTAATGTCTACTAAACTGGTGGAAGGCAAATTCAAAAAACTTTCCCAGACTTGCACACTTGGCTAAAAAAATACCTTTCTGCCAATGCAAGTACAATATTCAGTGAATGTTTGTTTTCAGAAGCAAGCAATTCAGTCGAACCTCGTTAAGAAGAATTACTTTTAATACAAACTTTTTTTTGAAGTCCCGTCGGATTGTATGGCATAATATCTTTTTCAGATAAGACGAATTACTTTTAATACGAACATATTTTCTGTTCCCCTTGGTGTTCGTCTTAACGAGGTTAGACTATATATATATAAAAAATAATAATAGTTATTTCTGAAAATTTGAAAAGGTACTATTTTTGCATCACAATTTCAGGTTGTAGCTGAATAACTAAATAATATATATAATAACTGAATAACTCACTTTGTCACAGTCATAAGGTGTATGTTGGACAGACGGGAAGATCGATACGTCTACGAGGGAAGGAGCATATGCGTGCGGTAGCTAGGGGAGACGATTCAAGCCAGTTGGCTGAACATGTCTTCAGGGAGGGTCACGAACCAGATTGGCATTCGATGAAAGTATTACATCAGAATGTGACGAATCTGGGGAGTAGACTTTTTCTGGAATCATGGGAAACCTACGGTTTGAGGAGTCGTGCAATAAACATCGCAAAACCTCTACCAGAACCTTACAGGATTTTTGCAAAACCTCGAGTTGGGGGTGTTCATCTGACATCGTCGGGTGCGGGGGCTTTCCCGGCGAGGGTTTCCCCAGCTGGAACTGCTCCGCACCAAATGGCGTCAGATGGGGATTCCCAACATGCGGGTATATAAGCTTAGGACTTTCACGAACTCTTCATTCTGCCTTCACTTGACAAAGGGAGCAGTTGGCTCCCGAAACGTCGTGTTTTTAAACCTTACGCCAGTGTCAAAATAACTGTTTGTTATCATTAACACTAGCCGTCATTATTTCATTTACAGAAGTCCTTTACCTTACCCTTTTTATTGCATATGACAAAACCAAAGCATAGTAGGTTCAATATAAATGAACTAAAATATATAATGATAAGCAATCTTTATTACTACTCATTTAAAATAATTAAACAGGCATTTGAATTTTTAATTATCGGATTCTACTTTTATCGACTTTTATTAATCCTAATTTTTAAGTTACAGTTAACATAAAATGTTAAGAAATAGCTTTATTTCATGCCAAACTTATTAAATATATAATCTGAACATAATACATCCTGTTTTGAATTAGATTATTTTATTTATCCTCAATAGATATGACAATTGTTTATATAATCATTTTTTGAGTATATGCAGAGACCCAATTTTGTGTAAATATACATAAAACTTTCATCTCGTGATATTTCAAAATTTTAGCATATGAGCATAATTGTATCTAATTTGGAGATTAAACAGAATAAATTTGATTCTCTGCATGTACTCAAAAATGAGTACATATGGGCATAATTATATCTAATTTGAGACTAAATATTCTTAAATTTGATTCTCTGCATGTACTCAAAAATTAGTACACATGGGCATAATTATATCTAATTTGAGACTAAACATTCTTAAAATTGATTCTCTGCATGTACTGAAAAATGAGTATAAATATTTCAAATGCGAAACACAATATACTTAATAACTTGACTCTCTGCATGTACTCACATATAAAGAGGAGGTACTCGAAAATGAATACATGTTTTTTTTCAAAATTGAATCCGAAGTATTCGGATCTATGATAAGCCTGGAATGTACTCAAAAATGAGTACGTTTTGCTTATTTTCAAGTACCCATTTTTTACAGTGTATGTATGCTATGGCCAGGAATTCTATTCTTTAAGAAAAAGCGCGTCTTTTTTCTAGCAGATTTAGTTTTTTCTCTAAAATCTTGTTTAAAATCAATAGATAATACATAATAAAAATTCTACTCAGTTTTTTAAATGAAATCATTTATAACATTATTTTGATTCTCTTAGATACATTTTCCTAATAGAAATGATTAAGAAAAAACGTTTGTGCAATATTTGAGGCAAATTCTTGTCGATAATGCGATTTCCCAATTTATGCTACCATCTTCTCCTGGCGCCACAAAACTTTCTGATTTTAATCTGAATGGATCTGGGTTTCCTTGGTAATTGCCGCGGACCCACTCTCTTCCATCTTAAGCTTCCTTTTCCCCCGATTTATGCAAAACTAAATTTCAATAAAGCTGTTCCGGTCCTAAAACAAAACGAATGTTGATTTTTTAGAAGTTACAAAAGCCATTTTCTGTTATCGAAAATTTTAAATAACATCGTCTACACAAACAAATGTGTTCATTAAAAAATGATGTGTTAAAAAACAATATTTATCTATGCTTAGAAGATACGTTTATAATAGTAGTGAAAAAAATAATATGTGCCTAGGTTTTAAAAGTAGCGAGTCCTTCCTCCCTAATAATTATGTATTTGAATAGGGATATATAGATGTTAAGCGACTATGTAGGACTACTCAAACAAAACTATGACTTGCATTAATAAACAATTATAAATAAATTCATATTTATATCATGGTATTTGAAATTGACGAAAAATGTACTGTTTCAAATTATAGTTAAAGAGAATAACAACAACAGAAACTTTATTTTTCCATATTTAACAGTCATATATGTTTTTTTAATGTTTTAATGGATTTTGATTTATTTAACATCCCGTGGTTAGAGATGAACAATCAGTAAAACGATAATTCTTATTTTCTGTATAAAAGCGTGGAAATTAGGGAGATAGATCTATGAAGCTTGTATTTATAGTTATTTATACAATAATAATAATAATGCAAAAAGCCAGCTAATTACAGAAATAACATTTTCATTAAATACAATTATTATGTTTTCCATGCGTGTATTCAATACAGTATCGAATATTCAGGAAATAAATCTTTAAAAGAATATTTCTTTATGTAATAGGGCATTTTTAAATGTAAAGAGTTAGAAACCATAGGAAAAACTTTCTGCATAAATGTTTGCATCTATTAACACCTTTCCAGGTACACCCAATATCTTTCCAGCTTCACGAACAGTGCTACTCCACTTGGACGATTCCGCATCTATACCTTTGACAAGGGCTTCCACGACAGTGATGCGGCCCTCCGCCAACGAGGAATTTGCACTTCATGACCGATCCTCCAAACGGCCCGTTTCACCAAACCGTTTAAAAAGTTTCAGTATCCCAGAACATAACATGGTGCCATTTCCAATCTTCAGTTGCTTCGCCGTGCGAAATTTTCACAACGCAGTGGTTGCTGATTCACTGTTCAGGTAGAAGAGCTTCACCAACAACGTTTGATCTAGTAACGATAGCATTATCCAATTATGTGGTACTGCCGGAATCGAATAAAAATTCCACGAATATCCACGACTTTCAGTTCAATCCTAATTTGCATACTTCTGCTGAATATATTGCATAACAGTGCCATCTACAGGTGACTTTTTGATCTAAAAATTTTTTTGCTACTAAAAAAAATCCGATTTTTCCAGAAATCCTTTCGTGTAAACCGCACCTCTTTATAATTCTTTTTTCTTTTTCATGATTTTCTAAAGTTTTTCGAACTTTCTGCGCTCCCTGTACTTTAAATAAAGTGTCACCATTTATTTCAAATTTATTTCTACAGATAGCGAGCAAATTTATTAGTATACCATTCATGTTTCTATATTTATAGCCCAATTAGTACTTAAGGATCCTTTTATTGATTTATATATAATAAACTTGTACATTTCTCAATGAACTGAAATATTACATGTTTAAAATGGAATAAAATTATATGTTGAAATGAAGTATCTGAAGTATGACTTATTATATATGCCTGTTGAGTTTGGTATGTTTCCATAAAGGATATTTGTGTGCATTAAATGTACTTGATACACATTAATGTAACTAAAGGGAGCTCCGAATAACTTAGCCCCCACCAGCCACAAATTACAAATGAATGTATGGAGGATTTTGGTGAGAGCTATAATCCCACCTCAAATATTGAGGCTGTACACGCCAAGGGATGGATTTAAACTTAGCAAAACTCTATTTCATCCCAATAAGCTCAAAATACTTGTGGTAATCATTGAATCACTGAGTACGAAGTATGCATAACTGCCATAAGCCTACGCAGAAAGTTTATAAAGGGGGGGTTATAGGCTCAATGGGGGGTTGCAGAGCTACAACTTACATATTCCTATGTTAAATATACAAAATTTCGTTTCAGCGGAGGGTTACAACCCTCAACACCCCCTGCGTATGCCAGTTATTAGCTGCTTACATGTGAATCAAGAATCGCTCATACAGCGGAAAACATTTGCTTTGACTCAGTAGTAAATAATCCAGAAAATAGAAGGGTAAAGGCAAAAATATGAAATAGTAATTGTTATTATCACGTCTACCTCAGTTTTATTTAATTGGCTCCTATTAACAGCGATTTATTTCGGAAAATAGCATTCTAGACCAGATGCTATATAGTAGTGATGGACCAAACTGTTATTTTTGAATAACCTGTTCCAACGTTCCTGTTCCAATCACGTAACAGGTTCCAATCACCGGTGACTGGAACGTACGCGTTGCTTCACAGGTTATAGGAATTGAGGAACTTAACGATAACACATTTCAACGCACAATCCGTAACAGTACTTCGCGTCAACCCTATAAAAATAATAAATCCTTTGGAAAACAAATGCACACGTACGAAATACAAAAATAAAGGGGGGGGGGAGAATAAGGTTTTAAAATACTGAATTTTAGATATTTTAAAAAATACACGATTTTAAAAATCAAAGAAAGTTTAAAAAACTAATTCTAAGTAATGAAATACAGCAAAAAATATTGACACTGCTGTAAATTAATTGGTAAAACATACTGGAAGGTTACAATGTGGAACTAATTAAACAGGATAATGATAAAAAAATTGCATTCTCAGACTTGTACTCTGATGTAGTTATACACATGTATGTATTCAGAATTTTTCATGTGTAAAGCTCAGTAATGTAAAAATATTAATACTTGTACTAATTAATATACATGGATAAAAAATCTATTCCATTAAATATGAATTGGCATTTAGGAACAAAAATCTTTCGACATGAAAAGGCCCCAACCGCTTTCTTCTACCCGTTAGAATTTTACCGGCCTTTAAGAAAACTCTTTCGCAAGGCACTGATGCTGCTATAAAGTTGAATTTTCTTTTCGCTAAATCGGATAGATTTGGGTAGATTAAAGAATGCGTTCTCCACCATGGCAAAGAGTCTCGATTCCGTGGCAAGTAATTATCAGTTCAGATACACCACTTTACTAGTTGTCATTGATGTGGGAGTACCTAACAATCTAATATTAACTAAATTGAAACTTAAAGTATATTAAATAAAATTAATCAAATAATTAAAACAATAATTGATTAATTGAAACAATAATTGATTAGTGAAACAATAATTATTAAGTGAAACAATAATTGATTAAAATAATGATTGATTAATTAAAACAATAATTGATTAAAATAATGATTGATTAATTAAAACAATAATTGATTAAAATAATGATTGATTAAACAATAATTAAGTAAAATGATGTTAAACAATCTGAACGCTAGTGAAACTTAAAGCATATTTTGAAAATGTGAATATAGGGGTAAAATGAAATTAGAGTTAAGAAAAGTCGTTCGTTATATTCGTGATATTTCATATATAACTTAAACTAAACTAACCGAAATCATATTATTTATATAAATCGAACACTACGCAGATTAAATTAAACAACAATATTAATCAACGTTTATTGGCGTAGTGATACCAGCGCCGATGTTATGGCGTGATTAGATGGTGAAACGTTCGAAAGAAAATAAATATTTCTGCGTTCGGTGGGACCTGAACCCACGACCTTCCACTTGCCGGGCGGAGGCTCTACCATCTGAGCTACGAACGACAATATCCAATCCCTTATGAACGTATATAAAGACTATTTACTGATCAATCATTTTCTCATTATAGACGTGAACTCGTTATGTCAGTGCTCATTATGACTAAATTCTACTGTACACAATATAAATAATAAAAAAATAATAAATTAACCGAATTTAAACTTTAATTTAAATATTAATATCTGTTACTAAATAATTGTTGCAACTAAATGCGACCTCTTGTAATATCAGCCCTGGCGTCAGCTGGACGAACCATAACGGAAGTTATTGCGATAGCTCGTTATCTCAGCACGTTTCCTGTGTGATGAAAACGCTGAAATACGTTCCTAGAACAGTGATTTCTCGATCAACGATGATTTTAACTTTTACTTCAAATAAATCCTATCCCTAGTCACCGGTGATCTGAAATAGCAGCTGTTATTTAAGAACAGGGTTTTCAGAGGAGCATACTATTCCTGGAACAGTGATCACTCGGTAACAGGTGATTTTTAACAGTTACGTTAAATAACTCCCATCTCTACTATATAGTGAAACCTCGATAAGTTCAAGGCAAAGAGATATTACTTTGGATTATCGAAGTTCAAGGGAAGCTCAAGAGGCATTGTAATTACTTCAATTTACCGTGAACTTCAAGTTATTGAGGTAGTGTCAGTTATTCTTAATGGCAGATCATCCACTACTACCACTAGCAGGAGACATTAAGGAACTGAGGAGGAGAGACAAAATCTTAAAAACGTCAAATAACTTTTAACAATCACTGAATTGAAGAAACTGTCAATAATCGAGGAAAGTGTGCAAATTAATAAAAGATCTATAAAAATTAATTCTGTAATTAATTCCTTCACAATTTCTTCCCCTTAATTAAGGAGCCTTCCACTTCGAGTGAAATTTTTACACGCTTACAAATTCACCTTAAGGCACCGGTGTTCTTAAAAATATTGTATGAAACTCGTAGTATCAGAATTTAAGAAATGCAAATGAAAAATATCTTCTGATCTCCTATTAACTTAAAAAAACTGACTTGTGGTATTCTCAAAACATCTTTCGAGCAACAAATGAATTCGCTGATGCAAATACGAATTCTGGACTAAGAATTCATACAAATATTGATCATGTCTCCTTTTGAGTTATTTTTGGTTATATCAGACTTAAAACTTTTGCTATATAACCTTTATGCTTACCTACTTATTTTAAAATTATTTTGAAGCGCGTGTAAGCTTGTCATTCTCCCTAAGTATCTCCTTCCAAATAACTCTATCTAAAGTGCTCTCTGCTGCTTTCGTGTATGTGCTCCTTTTTATAGATAACCTCAAAGTATTATAAATGAGCATAAATTTTCATGTGATACTACGCGCTATATTCAAGTTGTAATATACGCTCATAAAATATTGCTTTTTTTATTTGAAAACATTGTAAAAATTCCACTGACTGGAAAAAAGGCTGTAGATTTGAGCAGGAGGGTGGGAGCACAAAGTTTAGAATTTATAGTGAATAGAAACATTTTCTAGACTTAGTATTTACTTATCTTCCTCTAACAGCAACAATATTCTCTAAGTATTCTTTTTTCTTTTCCATTTAGTTTCTACTGACCTTTCAAAAAATATATATTTTCCGCTTATATTTTATACAAATTATACACCAAATACACCCAACATGAAGTTTTTGATTTTATTTAGATGTCGGTTTTCTTATATGCAAATTCTAATATCACGGAAAAAGGATCTCTCATTCTTGTGTTGAGTCAAGCGTCTCTGCAGAATTCTCGGAATTAGCGGATTGCCCACAGCCATTCCATTTATTTGTTAGAAAAATTTTCCCGCAAATATAAAATCCGTGTGCATAACGTAAGCTGCGGGTTAAGGAAGAGAGTTCCTTAGTTTCGGGTTGGAAGAATGAAATTCTTGGAGGCGTCTCCCATAGCAGTCGAGAGCCCCTGTAATTGGAATGTTGGTGAACATGGAGTTCACGTCTAGAAAGGTCGTGATGCAATTGTTTGGGGTGAAATTCCGGAGTTTCTGCACGAATTCGAACAAATTTTTTACGGGAAGATATTAGCGGAATTGAAGCGAGAGAGAAGATGGAAACCAAAAATTCAGCTAGTTTGTAAGAACAGTCCCCATATTCGAAATAATGGGGAGTAAGGGGATGCCAGGTTTGTGAATTTTTGGTAAAGCGTAGAAATCTTGCCCGTGTAGCACAAGAAGAAACGAGTTGCTTTTTTTGTTTCCCATTGAGTAGAAAGAATATGTTAATTTGCTGCCTGATTTTAAATGCAATTTTTCGGTTGGGTCACTGCGAAGAATTTCGTAGGGACTAGATTCTAAAAGTTCCAAGGTGCCTTCAGCATATTAAGTCTTATTGAGGACAATGGTCTGTCCGCCTTTGTCGATTTTCGTAATGATTAGATTTTGTTGCTTAACACAGTCTTCAAAGCGTCACGTTCATGCCTTTTAAGAGTTGGTAACGGTCTTGACCAAAGTTGTGATTGGAATGTGTGGCAAAGAAGATGCAACACGCTTTGTGCATAACGTAATTATTTTCAATTAGTTACTTGAGAATTTGGGATAATACATGTCACGATACGTTTCGTTCTTAGGAATCATATATATATGTACTACAAAATGTTAAATTTGTTGCTTTGAACTAAAATATTTTGCAGGTGTACCATCTTTAAATATTTGCTGTTAAGTCTGAATCCGCAACGTGTCGGTTATGTTCGTGAATTTAGATTTTCTCTTCTGTATTTACAAGTTTTAAATAAGTAAAAGCCTGTGATTCTTGACAGCAAGGAAGAAATAACAAAACAGATCCTTAAAAATATTAGCAGCAAATGCAACATATTTTTCAGACGTTTTTTCAAGCGTTAGTTGAGCACTATAAAATAGATAATTTACGCACAAAAATCAGACAAAAAAGTAGAGCTTCTTAATTTAACATAACGCGTAATGAAAAACATTCAACGCCAACTGAAATAGCATATATCCAAATGCACACGCATAAATGGCATTGTCAATTTCAACAAGTATGTTTGGAAACGGAATAGACAATGCAAAAGATAAAAAATAGTTTTAATTGTTTTGTGAGTGTTCTTCTCAAAAAATAGAATTCTCAAAGAGAAAAACATCTAAAGAGTAAATTTCTTCAGTTTAGATCCTCAAATTTCTTTCATGTCACTGAGAATCTTTGAGTTCAGAAAATCTTTTTATATTTTGTAGTTCTTTTTGCGCCTAAAGGAGGTTTTATTCGGCAGGGAAACACCGTGTATGAAAATACTTTTGCGAAACGCTAAATTTTACATTCACGTGCCATCTTCTGGGTAAGGGGGGACGAATCGTTATTTTTTCGGTTTCCGTGCCATTTCCTTTACTGAAGTTTTAAACTTCCTAGCAACAGAAATTCGATAACCGTTGTTCTCTAACCATGGAGGGAATCTTCTAAACCTTCATTGGACCTGTTAGCTGTTTGAAAAGCACTGATTTAAGTTGCTGCTTAAGGGGCAATGATAAACTATATAATCTATAATTACGAGCTGAATAATATGTAATTGTATCTTACGGAAGTATGTTAGAAATTACTGAGACAAATTATTTGAAAATTCCATATAAAGCAAATAAATATTTTCCCCTGATATCTTGGTTCTCGAAGTCTTATGTACTGAGATCTCAGTACATACGACTTCGAGAACTTATTCCCAAGCATACCATTTGAAAAGTTGGAAAACGTTCTAAACACCTACTTCGTTAAATGTCAACACCTTCTTAAAGGCATTGAGGGAGAATACTGTCAAAACTTGCCAAAACTTGCCATCTGCAATAATTTTATCTATAATGGCAAGCACGTATATAAACAAATTTGTGGCATTCTACAAGGAACGCGCTGCGAATTTATTCTTACACCAATACGAAAAAAATAGTCCTGAATATCTATGCAATATATATAGATACATTGATGACATTATTGCCTTTAACAACCAAATGTTTGAAGAAAATTTCCAATATATCTACCCCAGTGAATTAAAATTAGCAGAAACGTCCGTTCAAAACAATTCTATTCACTTCCTGGACATCGACATAAAAATCACTGATAAGAAATAAATTAACAAGCATCATTTACGACAAAAAGATGGACTTCACCTTCCAAGTTAACCACCTCTCTAAATTCACCTCCAATATTTCTAACGTCGTCTTCAGGAACATCATTATTACCATGGGAACTAGAATATCAAGAATCTGTGATACTAGAAATGACACAAGGAATAGTCTTCAACAATTCACTATTCTCTTAATTAATAACAGATTTCCAAAATCGTTCTACAATAGATAAATTCAGAAAATTCTCATCTATATTGCTAAACAAAAAATGTTTAGCATATGCATAAAGTATTTGCATGTGTAAATACTTGTTCTTCACGCCACCATCATACATACTTCGCCAAAAGGCTACCAAGCTATAACCCTGTACAGAGACGCTTCAGCTGGAGCATTCAATACGAAACTAAACAAGTCGCCATCTTAGCCTGGATTGCTTATATCCTTTAATTGTTGAATATGTAATCAAGCAGTGTCTATAGAAAACTTTCCTTATTACGTAAGTACCATTCACTATACATGCCATTACTGCATTAACACTAAAAATTAATGGTGTAAAGGCAATGGGATGCAGACTTAGCTTTTCGAAAAGATTTCTTTGAAAAATTTTTTTTTTTTTTGAAAATATTCGGCTCTGTTTCCACTATTTGAGCATAAACCATTTTCGAAAAGCGTTTGTATATTTATATTATTTTTTACACCTCTACATATTTCTATTTTGCATGTATCAAATGTATCTACGTATGATTTTCTATTTTATTGATTTTACGTTTAATGTGCCTATATTGTATATATTAGTGTTTATACTGTAATATTATTTGGATTTGTACCTCCTGTTTTTGTTTTTTTTTACGCTTTTGGGCCTTGGGTATCTCGCTGAATACTACTGACATATCTGATTTGCTTGTATTTAGCGACATGCCTTCAGAAAATGCGCCAAGCATGTTGTCCTAGAAAAGGCCCCTGACGACGGTTCTGGGGCTGCGTGCTGATATTACGTCGTATTTATATGTGTGTATACATATATTTGTATGTTTATATTTGTATGTTCATATTTGTATATATATATGTCTATGAACAATGTTATTTATATTAATCTTTTCTCTTATCTTAATTCTTTTCAACCTTTTTTATTTAACTTTCCCCCCCCCCTTTTTTCTTCATCTTATATATGCATTTGTTATTTTGCACTATAACTTATCTATTATATAGCAGCTGTTCAATGCGCTCTATACTTAGATAATTACACATTTATTTCTTCTTTATATTTTTCTTTAATATTCCTTTCTCCAATTCTAAATTTACTATATTTGAAACCTCTCTCTCTCTCTCTCTATATATATATATATATAATATATATGCAGGATAAACACAATAACCCTTATGTATAAAAACACACTTAACGCTTTCTTTACCAAATTGGTTGCTTGTACTAAAATAGTAAGACCAATACATCGTTAGAACTATATAAAATATCTAATCAGATTATTCGGGTATCCTTCAGAACGTGAGGAAAAACACTTGCTTTTAAAATTTTACTTAGCCATTTTTTCCTACTATTGTTAAAAAGGAACTTTTTCATCTAGTAAAATAGCAACTTTTTACCATGATATTATATCAGTAAAGATAGTTATATGAGAAAAGGCAAATAATACAAAGTGTGTAAAGAAAGGTTTTAAAATATGAGCATGTCTACTTAAAATAGTACGAAATTTTAAGAGGATAAAATAGATGCAATGTTGTTTAACAAATAATTATGTTGATTTATTTAACAACTTAAGCACACATCAAACTGTAGTTTTGTAAAAACAAAATTATTTGATCCAATTATCCTTCCATTAGCTACTTAATTATATTTAATATAGGTACTATTATATAGAAATAGTATTGGAAAACATATGAAAACTCTTACATAAAAAAATATTATTTAGAAAATATTATACACAAAATATCTTTAAATTTTTTTTAAAAAAATGGAAAAACAATACAAAAATTCTGTACTTGAATAAATCCTACACTTCTACCTCTAAAAGATAGAAATTTGTCACTGATTCGTATTCAGAAAGAATGGTTGTCCAAGAAATTTCGAGTTATCGATAAATTTTAAACATATAGTAATTTCTATTGCGAAATAGACATCGACAAATTTATACTCTTAATTTATTTAACATATAATCTGAGAAATCTAAACCATGTACAAATATGTGAATGAAAATATCGATAATGCGTAAGAATGAAACAAACATTAGCGGTAAATATAGCATCGCGAAACACGCATATCTATGTATGTATCCTCGATTCGACTCCGGGCCAGTGTCTTTTTTCTTTTCTACAAAAAAAGCTCTAGTTTGAGCTAAAACTTGTGTATCAAAACTACTATGCACGTTTATATGTAATACAATAATTAATTAATGTATTGTATGTGTAACAAATAATACTCAATATGCTATAGAAAAATATTAGATAAAAGGAAATTATGATAGATTCACTAACAATTTCGCAATGCATATTCATAACAAGCATGAGAATATATTTATTATCACAAAATTTACTCCTGTTTATAAAAACCATGTATAAGTTTATTGGATATATATTTTAGACATCCAGTCTATTTCATTTGACTGCATTGCCATTTTGAACATTTCATTAGAATAATTGTTTTCATGAAATTCGCTCGTATGAAAATAATAAAAATCTGCCAATATTAATTACAACTGCCAAGTCGGGGATACTTGAAAGAACTTCCAAAATATTTTAAATTCTCATTTGATAATAATCTTAAATTTGGAATGGATTTACGAAGGGATTTATTCAAATTCTTGACACGCTTGATTAATTGCATTATATCTCATTTTCTTTGGGGGTTGTATTCTCTGAGTTTGGATACCCACGTAACCGAATCAACTTTATTTGGTATAACGTAGAAATAATTGCCCGTAATTTTCGAGAATTTTTGAATATTAATATAAACTAAAAGGGCTACGAAATTCCAGTTTTATTAGAAAATAAAAATCTCATCGATTTATGAACGAGCTGTCATAAAATATTCGATGAGAAATTACTGTCGTATAAATAAATAAAATACTCCTGTTAACGTTCACGAAATTTTAGTAACACATTTATATGAATAAAAACATTGGGTTAAGAGAGAGAAACAATTAGCGGTGTTCGAAAAGTCTTAATCAACAATCCCCTTTTCGGTATCCATGATAACAGTGCTAGCACAAGCTAAAATCTCACCTTTAGTACACACTTGAAACAAAAAAGACAAAGGGGTCATTCCATGCTATTTCAACAAAGGGTTGTTGCTGCACCATTTCTAATAATTTTTATATTTTGCACAGGTATTTATATATGTTTAGAGAGTTCAAAACCAATAAAATTAAATTTCCTTATCGTGTGACAGAGAGGTCACCAGATGGCGCTTGAAACATGTACATTTTTGTGATTACAAGGATTTGAGGAAAATTGTATAACTTTCCTCCTAATTTGAGCAAATTAAAAAAGTTTAAAAAACTTTTTACTCCAAATAAAGTGCTGATAATTGTAGTTCAACTTTGTTTCATTATTTGATATAATTTTGCAAATTTAATGATAATCAAAATGTGCCGTTGAAATTTGCATTTACTCATTTTGCGAGCCTGTTTTTCACTGGGAAAGGGACAATACACTCAAACCAAATTTCTTTTGCAAGTACTATAGTAACAGTAGATTTTACATGAAGGGGGAAAACTGGAGTGTTTTAAAGTCTTCCAACAGTTTTTCCCTGTTGAAAATGAGGATTTTCCAAAATTTCCGATTTTTCAGAAGCTGTATCTCCAGTGGGGTTCACAGTAAAAATCTGAAATTAATAGTACTGAGGCTTCTACTAGGTAGCAACAACATAATAAAGTTTGGTCACTTTGTTTTGCATAGTAACAAATATATTTTATTTATTTTATATAAATCGAACACTGGGGGAATAATCCCCTATTAAGAAGAATCTATGGAGCAAAGCCGCCAAATTGGGAACATTGCAAGCAGATAAAGAGGATGATTAAATCAAGGAGTTTTCAAGGAGTAATTTTGAGGAGTGTGTGAAGGAAATGAACACTGTAATTCGGTCTAACACTTCACTTTTTCACGTTTCCTACTAGAACCTAAAAAAAACATTGTTATATTTAAATTTTATAAAATGAAGAATATACTTTCAGAAATAAGCTTTTTGTATGGTAGGTTTTGTGATACAGGCTTCGTCAAATCTCCATATTACAAAATAAATTCCATAAATTGCTTAATTTTAATAGCAATTATTCATCGATACGACATA
>QLNU02015360.1:101425014-101448177 GCA_006491805.2 Dysdera silvatica
ACTCCAAGAAATTATAATGTAGGGAATCGAAACACAAAGTCAGATAAGTATTTTTTTTTCGTTGTCAGCAAGTCGTTGAACATGGTAAAGGATGAATATTTACAATGAGGACGTAAATGCTGTTGCGACAAATGTAGAAACTAATAGAACATGTCTGAAACTGTCGAATTTATCCAGAAACTGAAAAGTTCATAAGGATAACGTGAACAGTTACACTTATTACTCCTGTATGGCCAAGACCAGCAAAAGAAGCAAAGCCAGATGCATAGCTACGTGTTTTAAGCGATGGGGTGCAAATCAGGGCTCATGCGCTGTTCTACGTCCCGGCTTGGCTTTACGCTGTATGGATGCCATAACTTCTAGTTACATGTGAAAAGGAATTTATAAGAAAAATCATATATTTTTATCTGCAATTAATATAATTCTTCTATGCAGAACAGGAATGTATTAACAAGTACATTATTTCAAATGAAAACTTCAAAATTTTGAAACCGCAAACTCTTCTATTATGTCATTGACACTCAACTGTCTCGTCAAATCACTTTCAGTAGAAATCAAAGAACATAAATTTAACTTTTCGTCTGTCATTTTTTTGCGTGCTTCATTCTTAATGCGTTCCATTTTAGAAAACGATATTTCCTTTTTGCATTTGACACTTGTGAAGTGCTAGGAATATCCTAAATGTAATGTCCACATTCAGGAATTTGGAAACAAGGTCATTCTTCTTTAGTAGTTGATATACATTTGTAACAGTAGGATTATCTATTTTCTCTTTTATCATATGTACGAATTACATGAATTCTTCTGGAAAAGTATCGTCGATATCCTCATTATAGTCAGGGCTGTCCTGAAGAAAATTATTGAGAGTATGCGGTGCTATCTTCACGAGTATCGTAATTGCCGGGTTACTGGACTTGGTGACATCACTGCGCCGCACTGACTGGTCGTCTACCCAAGCCCGAGGTGGCAGTTACCACCACTGGCGTAGCATAAGGGGGTGCTACCGTGGCCAAAGCACTGAGCGCAAAATTTCAATACTGGACTGTTGAAAGAGTGTGCTAATGGGTTTTAATGGGCACAATACTTAATTTTCCCCGGGATCTAGCAACATACGCTACGCCGCTGGTTGCCATTTTCATCAGTTTTTCATTCCTCTCCTGGTCGTACGCAGGATATTATTTTGAGGCCTGGGGGATTCACAGGAGTTTTCCTCATTTGTTTCCATTCAAGTTTGTAAATGACTAGAAAAAAAAAAGGCTGAACTTTGTTGAAAGTTGCCCCAAAAGCGCTCTTCGTTTCATTTGGGAAAATCTTGCAGATCTTTTTTCTTTTGCTTTCAGTCAGATACAATTTATACGAAGATGCATTGTGCCTTCTATCTCATTGAATTATTCTGTTAGATTTGACATAAACTTACGTAGTGATTAAAAATGATCAATTGCACAGCTCAGTTACATTGAGACCTATTGTAAGTGTTGTGTTGTTGCACTGAAACGTTCAAAAATCACATTCCACATGATGTATGTGAACTGGTTTTCTGGCACACGGAGTTTTTTGTACAGTTGCCTTGCCTACGTACACGTTTCGTTTCTTTCTTACATTAGGTATCAGTTGAGATTTTAAACAAACATTTTAGAATCGAATCAAAAATTAAATGTAGCAACGTGATCTAGTTTCGCATAATTTTTTCACGGTGAACTTCCTTCCATATTCATTTAATAACAAGGAATTTGTCAATTTTTCCCATCTATGCGTGGAAACAAAGAGAAAAAACCATATAAAAGCTTCACTAATCTAAAACAAATACACATCTACTCTGCATGAATGGTCGGCTAATCTCCCTATAAGATATAGTGAGTGGGCAGCACAAATTATGCAGACTGCAAATTTATTGCACTGTGGTATTCTAGCCTTCACGTCATTGTATTTTCTAGACGTGTTTGAGGCATTATCGTACGTTTGTCTACGGTAGTCAGACATTTATTCCATACTTTTTTTCAAGCACTTCAAACACATTTTATTTTTGCACTTCAGACGCATTTGTTAAATATTCACCAGTATGGGAGTAGATGTGAAGGAATTTTAAGAAACGTTCTTCCGAATGGTCGTCGGCATTTACGTACCTTAACGTAAAAGAAAATTATCATATTAAATATTCATATCAATATTTAGCTTTCCGTACTTTCCTTACTATGCTTTCACACACTTTATATATATATATATATATGTCATTAGATGATTGAATTCATCACATATGGTTGATGAGAGTTACGAGGCAGCGCCTTTTCCTTTATTCCCATACCAAAGAATCTAGTTATATTGATATTCTTTGGCATTACTATGCATTAGCATGGCGGAAATGTGACTGCAAAAATGACTATAACATATTTTATTTTCAAATGAAAATTTTACAAATACATTTTTTCCCTTTTTTTTGGACAGCTAACCGACAATGACATATTTCAAGGATTTGGCGTCCCCCCGGTTTGAGAGGCCCTGTGCAGTCGCACAATCCGCACTTCGGGTAATCTGCCACTGGCTGTAACAAAAACTTTTCCTTTTACTTATTTTCTCAACAGAAAATATTATACAGGCTTAATTTATGCCACAAGAGATCCAGAAAAATTTGTCTATGGTCCAAAAAAACTTTAATTCGACCCTGGTAAAAGCTATTTTATAAATTATTTTTTTAAGTGACTTATCCGAATCGGTGGTTACATTTTGATGGAAGACTTAAAGACTACAGTGGTCATGCTGCGCCGGGACCTGCAGTTTTCCGAGGAATTCGAACTCCTTAAGGCCTATGGAACCAAACCACAAACTATATTGAGCAGTGCGATCTTTATGAGATCTCTGAGTAAGCGTTCTTTGCACTGCTGGGAGTCGAACCCGGATTAGCGGCGCACTAGGAGAACGCGCCACCGCAGGGCAATGGAGGAGTGCATTTCTTCTGCTAAATTGTTGTGTACTATTTGGTTGCTAGTCTGATGCTATATAAGTATGTAAATCATATTCAAAACGAATAAGTATTTAATACAGTACTACGTTTTTTTTAGTTAAAACTGGTTTAATGAATGGATAGGTTACAGCCAACAAGACAAAGAGAATTATGATAATATGAGTGTAGTACATGCTATGAAGAAAAGCTTCTGCTTCTTCATATTAATACGTATCACATTTACGAACTATGTGATTTTAAACAAAGAGAAAACCTTGCGAGCGGAAACCTTTTAAGAGTGTTCAGATCTTAACATTAGCATTTATGAAGCAAGTCTTTTATGGGAAGCTGTCCATTAGTTCTTCATATTTATACGCCTTTTAGCATTTTCCAAATATTTGCTTCCAAACAGTCAAATCGGGACGTTTTGCGCGAGGGTACTTAATCATAGCTCCAAAGTCAGCTAAATACGATTCTTTAGAGATACATTAATTCGTAGGTTACTGGGGGCAGATATTCTGTCCCCGACCTTCTGAATTCTCAAGATACGTCCAATTTAAAAACAACGAGAAAGATAAAAGTTCTAGAAATATTTTAACTAGCTAAAATTAATTGCTAATATTTTTAAAACAAATTTTATTTATTCCCGACATGTTTTTCATTAAAAAAATCGTAAAAGAAAATGTTCATTTTGCTGAAGGATTTTGAAATAAGGGGATATCCTAAGTATATAAAGAGAAGGAAGATTTTTTTCAATTTTTGCAGACCAGCTAAGTACATGTGTGAAATACAGAATTAAAATTTTTCTGTTACTAGACCGTTTTCATTCTTTGTGATGCGGATACAATTACTATATAAGCCGTAGGAAACAAATGCTGATGCGAGTGAATCTGTGAATGAAATAAAATGTATAATTTTGTAAAGAGCTGTCAGCATGGACCCAAATACTTCGAGGACAAATGTTCCAGCAGTTACCGTTTGCATTTTTATCTCGTCAGTTTGAAATATTTATTTGTATTTTACGCTCCCATCGCTTTCTTCTGAGTAGTGAAGAAATATAGAAATCTGTACAAACGTTTGAATATTTCAATGCTTATTGAAGGAAAATATTTGAAATTTTATTCGCCCTGATATTTGCTGTTATAAGCACGTTTCTTAAAACCGGGCTCTCAAACTGCACAGAATGAACATGATCTCGTATTGTTCGTCAAATGTGAGAGACCGGCATTTGTGAGAGTATCTTAGTTTACACATAGACAGAATCACACACACATAGACTGAAATTCTTGTCCCTTCTTTTGGCGTCATCCAAATCGCGACGACAATGATGTGTCTAACGACTTCTGTTCGGCGTTCGGGGACCGGAATATACAACACCGGAATCGTTTCTTGAATTCATTGTTGAACCGTTCCTGAAACAAAAACAAAAATAAATAAAATCAAATGAAAAAATATGCTGAGTTTCACGTGGCTTAAGTATGTTCAGCACATACACACAAATATTTTTAATAATAAAATTATACTTTAATAGTTTGTATCATCAAATAGCATGACACACATATACGTAGTTAAAATAGTGTGTGTGTAAATCCATTACCAGTTGGTATTATTCCCCCCTTAGGAATATTAAAGAAAGGTATGGACCTGACGTCTGATGATGTCCACGAGGGAAAAAAATGCTAATGTCATATCACTGGTTCGAAGTAAGGAAATAGGGACAGGGACAAGGGGGGGAAGTGCCTAGGTGCCCAGCTCGGAATTTAAAAAAAAATATATATATATATAATTAAATACAATTCCTTATTAAATGTAATTGTTCGGGTGGCCCCAAGCTGTTAAACTGCCTTGGGATATGTAATCTTTGGCCCCGGCTTTGTAAGGAAAAGCGAAGGAAAAGGAAACGGGTTTCATTCTTCTAATGGTTCTGCAGCATTACGATCATTTCATGCTTAAACTATTTCATTTTTAATGGCGTAAGTTTTGGAACTAGAGGGTTTCTTGTTTTAAAATACAAAAGACAAGTTTTTGAAACTGAATTCTGCTGACGACTTGTATAATGAAGAAGCTTCGAAAATTTCTCATAAAATATTTTATTTCTTTCTGTTGTAAAAACTCTCAAACGAAAATTCAATTAGCAAAAATCTGAATACTTTTTATGGTTAAATATATATAAAAAACAACTTATAAAGGAAAACATCTCGAAATTGAATATTCAGTTGGTTGTGAAATTTCTTTTACAATATTCACAAAACTAATGCTTTAAGATTATTTTTGAATTGTTTTAATTTATTTTTCATAAGTTTCTTATTTTGACCTATCCACATTATAAAGATGTCTGTAATTTTTTTGGGAGATCAATGAAAATCTTCCATATTAATAATGAAATTGCATATTCCTGCACTTTGTAACAACGCTATGCCTGCGCAGGTTAATAATATCATTAAAAAAATGAAAACGAAAATAAATGCGCAGTCTCCTGGGTTTAGATGGCCTGGATGACTAGATAGGAACAAATTTAACTCAACACTAAGGTTATTTTTCATGTATCTTAAGATGCCAGCCCTTGAGTGTTTTTTCTCTTTATATATGTATTTCGCTTCATTCCATAGAACCAGATTACATTTGTTTGCGGGCAAATTAAAATTTAGGAAAAAATGCTTTCCCATGTTGGAAATCATACCTGCTACCCTGTGTTGAATGCATAAGGCAGTTTAATCTACGATACTTCTTAAATTACTCGCTCTTGAACGCGTTTTCCCTTTCCATACACGCACCGCTTCATTTCACAGAACCAGACTGTATTTATTAGGCGGAAAATAAAAATTTGAAAAAAAAAGGGAAAATTATGTTCCTCTGTGGAGAAGCGTACTTGATACCTTGTGCTGAAAGTTAAAGACGGTTTTATCTGTACTATTTCTTAAAATATCGGCCTTTAAACGTTTTCTCCCTTTCTACTTATGTATCGCTTCATTTCTCAGAACAGACTGCATGTGTTGGGGGAAAAACTAAAAGTAGAAAATGTGCTTTGCCATCACGCGAAACTTACGTTTAACGCAGGGTAGCAAGCAAAAGAACGTTCTACTAACGCCGCTTCTTAATATACCTGTTCTTAACCGTTCTTTCTCCTTAATTATGTGTGCCGCTTCATTTCACAGAATCAGACTGTCTTCATTAGGCACATATTAAAAATTGGAAAAAGAAAGCTGATAAAATGCATTCGCATGCCGCGAATCGTACTTATAGCCCTATTTTGGAAGTAGAATGCTGGTTTTTACGCTGCTTTATAGAATGCCAGGCCGTGAACATTTTTTCCCATTCCATATGAGTATCGCTTGGTTTCACAGAACCAGTTTTTATTTATAAGTTTAAATTTGATAAAAATAATTGCACTTCCATGTCGGTAATAGCGCCTAAAAGTAAAAAAAAAGGCTATTTTATCGAGAATGTTTCTCAATATGCCTGCTCTTGATAGTTTTTTCCCTTTCTGTATACATCTACCTTCATTTCACAACACCGGACTGTATTTATTGGGCGGAAAATCAAGGTTTGGAAAAAAAAGTACATTCCTATATCGGGAATCGTACGCTCTACCTTGATTTGGAAGCAAAAGGCGGCTTTATCGACGCTATTCCTTAAATGCCTGCTCTTGAACGCTCTTTCCCATTCTATATGTGTATCGCTTCATTTCGCAGAAAAGGACTCACCTTATTGGGCAGAAAATTAAAATTTAAAGAAAAAAATGATAAAATGTGTCCGCGTGTCGGGAATCGTACTTATTGCTCTATGTTGGAAGCAAAATTCTGTTTTACGGCGCTAATTCATAATATGTCTGCTATTTAACGTTTTTTCTCATTCTGTAAGTGTATCGCTGCATTTCACAGAATCAGAGTGTGTCTTATAGGAAGAAAATTTAAATTTAAAATAATAGAAAAAATAAATATGAGCTTTCATAGCTGGTATCGTATTTACCATCCTGTATGCAATTCAAAGGCGGTTTTATCGATGTTGTCTCTTAAGGGGACATGGTACTTTTCAAACTAGAGAAAAGGCTGTTCTGAGACATAAAAAAAAAAACATTTTTAAAAAACTTTTCAATCAAATCAATTCATTTTTAGGGCTACTCTGCTAGGCTTCAGACTATACTTTAAATTTTAAAAATTTTCAATATTTAAAAATTTAACTTTACATGAAAATTACTTTAAAACGTCAAATTTCAACGAGCTACGGCATACATAAAATACTTTCGCGAACGATGCAAAATAACACTAATTTATATAGACAGAGACTATTCGTTCAAAGCAAAAATTAGTTTAAATACGTATACTTTTATATTCAAGCTAAGAAACAAGGTGAACTTAAAAAAAGTCTTCTGTAATATTTGAAATATTATATTTCATTAAATCCATATTTCGAGAAGTGAAAAAACATAATAATTAAATGTTCATAAAATTTGTTGACAAACTTAGCTTGAGTTTAATAGTGCCCTCTAAATCTCCAAAAAATTTCGTGCAATTTTATCTCATACTTTTTAAATTGTCCTGTGCGCACAACATTTAAAAATACAATTCTGAGAAAAATGCGTTTAAAGTAAATTTAAATGCTTCAAATTGAGCTTATATGCTATGACGTTTTTACTTACCGCGAGCGTAAATATTGGAATATTCTACAGAGATTAGTGTTGGCGGGGGGTTGACTTAACTAGCATCGAGGTAAAGGGGGGATATAGCTTAAATCTAAATGCTCTACACGAAGAATTCATTTGGATTTTTTGTTTTCCTGGTGAGGGGGTATTTTTTTTTCTTAGGAAGGGCTAAGCTTAAGTTACGTTGCATAGAAACATAAAATCTGAAAAGCATTTTTATCACAGAAGTAAAATGAGGAAAAATATAAAATTCGTTGAAATGTAGAAGCAGTTTTAAGGCGAAGCGAGAAACAAGTGAGAAGCGAACATTTTTTTAAACGGCTTGGTTTGAGGTATTCCTCAAAGCTTATATTTATTTCATTTTTATAATCATGATAAAGGAAAACCGTTTAAAGAAAAACTTTCTGTTAGCCAATATAAAGCTTCACCAGGAGAATACCTAATAACTTTTATTTTAGCACAGGTGTATTTGAACAAAATACAACGTTTCGGGAGTTCATTGAACCCTTTTTTCTAGTAAGGCAGCGAATAAGAATAATGGAGCCATACATATACAGACACACACATATATATAATCTTCAACGTTTATATAATAGTCAGTTATAAAATCTAAAGCATATTTATGAACTGCTAAATTTGCCATGTTATATGCTATCAATAGCTCTATGCGCTCTAATTTATTCACGAAAATACGTATGACGGTTTTACGAGGCAAGACTTCCTCAATACTTTCTTATGGTTTACTCAAGTCCCCATTACTCGTTTTAACGCTGTGAAAGTGCATCGTCAGGAAATGACTCTTTTGAAGGTTTCAAATTATAGGAAAAACACGTTTTCTGTGATTTGAAGTTCCTAAGAATGTCACTTGCCGACGTTGCAACTTCAAAACATTTACATATTCGTAATCCGCGTTGAAATTCTCTCAAATAGTGGTGATAATTTTTGATAACTCTCAGAGGGAGTTCCAAGTAGCGCAACTACAACTCTTACAATGAGAGTCTGTACTAAAGCAAGTTTTCTACAATTTTTGGAAGGGATACTACAGCTAGCGTTTAATTAATTTCATTTTTAGATAAGAAACTAAGAGGATTACAATTTTGACACACACGTTTCTTCCACTTTAATCCTCACAAAAGCATAGCCCGATGGCTTCATATATTGACCTATTGACAAACGTGTTAACCCTAAGAAGGGTAGCAATACATTACAAGAAACTAGAAGCTATGCTGCGTTTAATATACCCAAATTAATGCTCGTAAAATATCGGGAACACGCTCAAATTCACCTTAAAATAATAAGTAAAACATATTTTTGAAGTTGAATTTGGTAATATTCGTGACGTTTCGCGAAAAGTAATGCATGTGCGTTAGATGCAGCATAGCTTCTAGTTTCTTTTTCAAGGAAAAAAGAATTGAGATTATCTGTAGTTTACTTTACTGAGATTTTAGAAATACATTTCTTCCATAGATGCCCATTGTAATCTGAAATCCCGAAAAAAAATCACTTCTTGACATTGCACACTCAAAATCTTTACAGATTCTTAATCAGCTTTTACTTAGTGCTAATAATTTTTAATCATTTCCAGTGGGGACTGGCTACTTGGAAGTGGAAATCACTCTTCATATTTTTTTCGAGTTGTATTACTTTTGTTGTGGATGTGCAATATATATATATCAAGTAGCGAAAATAGTCCACCAGAAATTGGCAGCGAATGCTGGCTTTCTGACAGAAAAATGCCCGTACTACAAATATGAGCCAGAGACCGTGCATGAGAACGAAACACACAAGCTTTACTGGGATAGAGCAATCATAACAGACAAGACAGTCCCACATAACCGTCCTGACATAACCCTCGTCGATAAATCGAATAAGACCACGTACTTAATCGACATAGCAGTACCCAACACCAATAACATACAGACAACCTACACAACGAAAATCACCAAGTACCAAGATCTCAGACATGAAGTACGAGATATATGGGGTATGGAAAAGATCCTCATCATCCCGTTAGTCATCTCAGCAACAGGGATAGTACCAAAAACGCTTGCGACGAATTTGGAGATACTCAACATTGACCCAAACACCTACATTGAAATACAAAAAGCCACAATCCTAAACACGTGTCACATTGTCAGGAAGTTTCTAGACATGGCACATTAAGAAGTGATGTAAAAAGAGGCTTGGGAACATGGCGCTCTGCCCGTCCCAAAGCCTGTTTCCGCCAAGAATGGGCGAGGAAAACCTTATATATATATATATATGTGTGGTGTTGGTGGTTGCAATTATAGAAATGGTGACTGGGTTGCCACTTGTGGAAGGCTCCGATTGTAATGGTGTTACCATGCGGTAACAGGGCCGTCGCCACTAATTTAAATGTCGGCTGTTATGGGACCGATAATATGCGGGACCTCTACAAATATGATTGGTTATCGTTCTTTGATAGATTGAAGAACGATGGGGTGGCGATAGACTCCATAATATCGCCGATAGCTTACAAGTCAAATCAGAAGGAGTTTAGCTCCTGCGACAACTCACGTGGAATGTTACCCTGGAACCTTATCTCAGTTAAGTCAGGGATACCAAGAATCGAATGAACTATGTAGACAGCATTGTCACTCTGGGTTAAACAATTTATTCACAATCAAGTAGAAATATAAGTTAAATTGTTACGATTGAGAAATAACATTATCATTATGCGATATTACGAATGTCATCCATGAGTAGCGTGCCCATCTCGTTGGAAGTCCAAACGAAAGAGTACCATTGCCTGGTGTTCGCCTCATCGTCTCTACACTCGCAATGATCTTATTGGCTGTTCACCCTTTTCATACGCAAATGTTCATTGGTTACCCCTTTAACACTAATTGACGATATGTTAGTCACAGATTCGTGACGTCACACTCAAAGGGTCGTAATCACCATGTCCAGCAGGGATACTTATAAGCAGGAAATACTTGTGAAGGAGTTTGAAGAAATACAATTAAGTTATTTTTGCGCCGTACCAAGTTGTACACTAAACTCAATCGTCGCCTGCAGCCAATGTCTTTTCCGTGGCCGGGAACACAGCGAACCGCTGATGAGTCGGTCCATCTGGATTCTGGATGAGAAAAGCGTATGTACGGGGAAACAAAATGGTGAACATTAAATCATGATTAAACCTTTTGGAAATGTGGGTTCATGTATCAATGATCATTGATTCATGAGTCCCTACATATAAATACCCATTTTTTTTATTACCTCAAGTTCAAGTGATGCAATTTTTCTGCCTTCACAAGAAGCATGTTTAATAAAGGTTGTGATTGATTACATATGTATGACGTATAAATCTAAAGAGCATGACATAGTTAATATTATTATAGCACAAGGACGGGGGATAATTTGTTTAGTTCGTTTAGAATATGAAATATTATTGAAAACATGAAAATTAGAGAAACTTGGTTTAAAACTTAATACTCCAATTTCAGTTTTCTCCAGCAAAAGGAATTTTTTTAAATGGATCAAGATTGCAACGAAAAATGTGTCATTATAAACTTAGCACCAGTTTCCAAATTCCTCAGGAATTAGTAGCAAAAACCAGAGATTGTATTTCTGTAAGGAAATGGTTCTTAGTGGTAATTCTGCTATATTCTTGTCCTATAATATATTTGCATGTAGGGCAATAAATGCAAACATTTAATAAAACGGGTAGATTTTACTGGCAATGTAAACTGATTAAAATTTAATCAAAGGTAAAACCAGTGATAAATGAGTTAATGAATCAGTGTTAGTTAGTGATTAATTAAAATATTAATGTCGAGTAATTTTCTGATGAGAAACTGACAACAAGTTGCTACGTTGCAGTTGTTAAAATTTTCAGTAGATAATACGTATGCTGAGAGAGAGATGTTGGGCGATAATTCCCATTTTAAAGACAAATGTAACAGAAATATGTTTGGTTACGTTTTACAACGCAAAAACCGATAATACCATACTGCATTAGAACCATTGTTTTCGGAGAGTTCTAAATCTTGTCGTCCAGGAAATTGATTGATTGATTGATTGTTTGGCTTTTTTATGGCGCAAGAGCATCTGGGCTATACTGCGCCAAGCCAGGAAATTGAACTCCGGAATATTGATTTGTCGAAAAATAGCAAGAGTTCATTTCCAGGAAAATTCAAACCAGGGTTTTCTGCATTGCAGACAAGAGACTTACCTCCACTCAACAATTGGCAAGAATGACTTTAATCGTAATCTAGTTCCTGCTAGAAAAGTTATTTTATTAGAAAAAAAAACGAGAAGTAAAGTAAAGTTAATCTCAATAAAAGAATTCTAGAATCAAGAGTAAAAAAGGGCAGTGAGCTACTTTCCAGGAGCTAAACAAAAGAAATTCCGGGAAAAACAAATTAAGTGCTATCACTCCCACAAACTTAGGTGACAGAACTTAATTTCTTCAATTAATTCCTCGCCAACCTCAGTTTCAAAAGGCACGTTTGAAATTCCCATAAAATATTTTCGCACTCCGACACATAAAGGACCAGCAATACACCAACATCAAGACAGGGCACAGAATACCCCATACGTCCGATTATATCACAATTGTAGATGTGCTCGATCAAGTGTTAAGGTATACTTGTGAAAATGTAATGGCCTGCAAAAGGCAGACAATATATTTATGAAATCAATGAGTCTTACCTTGCAAAAATAGCTTGCTTTTTATGTCATCAATCAGTTTAATATTCCCTTATTCGACATTATTTTAGTAAATATAGAGAGAAGTGCAAGAAGAAAGCTAGGTGCTTGTTTTCTCTCGTGTCTTTGACGCAAAATAATTCTATTGATTTTCAATGAAGCAAAACTATCCTTTGCCTCACTTAGTTTTTGATACGTTGTTTACGAAGAGAATACCGTATATAGATTTTTTTCAGCAGACAGTTTGTTTCGGAAAGCGTTTTGCAAAAGAAAGTATATTCCGATTTTTTCTATTCCACATTTTTGTGTGCTGAGTTCACGTTTTCCATTCTTTTTCATTTGACAAAATCGTATAGATTTTTTCTAGATAAGCGGGCCCTCAAAACGCATTTGAGAAAAACTCTTAGAAAGGGTTTTACATTCACTAAAGAACAAAACAGCTGCTACTAACATATCGATAAGACGAGCTTTGTTTCGTTTGACTTTAATTTAGCCATTTATTTAGCTTCAGAGCCGCTTATTTTTTTAGGTTTTAAATAAGATTAAAATAACGTATTTACTTTTAACAATTAATTATTTAAATTCCATTAACTTTATAACGCTTTATTTTAAAAATTTATATATTTATTTTTAAATATTTATAAAAGTTAAAATCAATATTCTTTGGAATAATCATCATCATCATATTCAACCATTATCTATCCACTGCTGAATGAAGGTCTCTCTAAATGCTTTTCACACAAGTCTAACCTGAGCAATTCTCTTCCACGTCACCTCACCCTGCTTTCTTATTTCATCCACCCATCTAGTTTGAGGACGTTTTCTAGGTCTTCGATGGCCTCTTGGAATCCAGTTGAGAATCTCAGTCGTCCAACGTTGATCAGTTCTTCTTGCGATATGCGCAGCCCATCACCATTTCAGCCTTTTACTTTAACAATGATATCCCCTACTCCTGTTTGCTTTCTCACTCGAGTGTTTCTTTTTCGATCTCTCCTAGTTATTCCAAGCAAGCGCCTCTCTATGGTCCTTTGTGTTGTCTGTAACTTTCGTATTGCTGCCGTAAGAGAGGACTGGCAATACACATTGGTTGAAGACCTTTCTTTCCAAGCATAAAGAAAATTTGCCTCTCAGGATAAAACTATTTCTTCCGAAATCACTCCAGCCAAGTTTAATACCTCTATTGAGCTCTTTTATACTGTTGTCTTCCATTGAGATATCACTTTCATCAATAAGTCCTTCCAGTGCAGAAAAGCGATTTTTTAATTCCAACTTGAATGCCTCGGTATTTTCTTTTAATTTCTTTAAATCCACCCTCTTACTTACTTGTTTCCTAATGAGCTTCTGTCGTTCTAATTTAGTATTTAAGTGCACTTTACATCTCACCATTCGATGATCACTTCCAGTATTAAATCTGTTCAGTACACTGCAATCTTCAATAATTGATTTCTTGTTTGCCAGGATATAGTCAATTTCGCTAGTTCCCCCATTGGGGTGTTTCCATGTCCATTTTCTTTGCGGTTTCTTCTTAAAAAATGAATTCATGATGCTAAGGTTTTCAGCTTCTGCAAATTCGATGAGTTGATCGCTCGATGATGAGCTTGATATGTTGTTTCCCTTTGGTGTGTAACTCTTTGATTTCTTCATAAAATTCTTCAACCTCTTCAATCCTCTCGTCGGTATGGCTTGATGTTGGTGCATATACCTGTACTATCTGATATCTGAGCCTTGCTCCTCGATTTGACCTATTTGCGACTTCAAGAAGGTAGTCTTTAATTCTTTTGTTGATTAAGAAGCCAACACCACTTGTTCTTCCAGTTTCCGTTCCTCTATAATAAAACAAATGTCCGCTTTTCAGTTCCACCAACTCTTCACCTTTTCTTCTAACTTCACTGAGTCCTACAATGTCCCATTTGATCTTGTCTAGTTCCTCTTCCAATTCCTGAAGTTTTGCTTCAGAAGCAAGGGATCGTCCATTATACGTTGCCAAGGTCAATAACAAACGGCAGCCTGGGCCATTCCAGTGATTCTTAGCACCCCCTGCTTTCATGCCACACTGACCGCTGCCTTGATCAGGAGCACTCCAGCACCTGGAGACTAGGGGCCATGGTTTCTGGTGTGTCAACATAATGGAGGAATTAGCCATAATTTCACCACGCTGGCTAGACGGGTTGGTGAATTAGCCCTCCCCTTCCGCCTTTCTATCCGTGCAGCAAATATTAATTTGCCACATAAATAGAAAGCTCAGCCTGCACCACTTGAAGGCGGGGTAGGACACTAGGTTACTGGCCTGGCCGGTTCCACACATCGTCACATACGTTCAGCGTGTGGGTCTCCTTCCAGTTAGATACCAGCAACCCTTTTGCAGGCCACACACACACACACACACACATATATATATATATATCATCATCATCATATTCAACCATTATCTATCCACTGCTGGATGAAGGTCTCTCCAAATGCTTTCCACACAAGTCTATCCTGGGCCATTCGTTTCCACGTCACCCCAACCTCTTTTCTTATTTCATCCACCCATCTAGTTTGAGGACGTTTTCTAGGTCTTCGGTGGTCTCTTGGAATCCAGTTCAGAATTTCTGTTGTCCATCGTTGATCAGTTCTTCTTGCAATATGCCCAGCCCATCGCCATTTCAGTCCTTTTACTTTAACAATGATGTCCTCTACTCTAGTTTGCTCTCTCACCCAAGTGTTTCTTTTTCGATCTCTCCTAGTTATTCCAAGCATGCACCTCTCCATGCTCCTTTGCGTTGTCTGTAACTTTCGTATTGCTCCAACTGTTAGACTCCATGTCTCTGATCCATAAGAGAGGACTGGCAATACACACTGGTTGAAGACTTTTCTTTTTAGACATAAAGGCAATTTCCCCTTCAGGATAAAACTGTTTCTTCCAAATGCACTCCAGCCAAGTTTAATACGTCTGTTGAGTTCTTTCATAATGTTGCCATCCATTGAAATCAGCTGGCCAAGGTAAATATATGAATCAGCAATTTCTAGCTCAATGTTGTCAACTTGTATTTTTGTTTCCTCTACGAAATTATTGAACATGATCTTAGTTTTTTGTAGGTTCATCTTGAGTCCAACTTCTTTACTTCTAGTTGAGAGCTCCTGTACCATGTCTTGGAGTTCTGATGGGTTCGTTGAAAAAATAACAATGTCATCAGCAAACCGCAAATGATTTAAATATTCACCATTTATTTTTATTCCCTTGTTATTCCAATTTATCTGCTGAAAAATCATCTGTAAAGCTGAAGTAAAAAGTTTTGGAGAAATGGTATCTCCCTGCCTCACACCTTTACCAAGTTTGATAGTTTTGGTATCTTTATGTAACCGAAATTTTGCACTTGCATTTTTATACACACGTTTCACCATGTCAATGTACACATCCTCAATGTCTGTTGATCTTAAAGAGTTGATGACTGCTGATGTTTTAATAGAGTCAAAGGCCTTCTCATAGTCAATAAATGCAACACACAATGGAAGTTCATATTCATGTGTTCTTTCAATTAATTCTCTTAATACTTGAATATGGTCCACTGTACTGAATCCACTTCGAAATCCAGCTTGTTCTCTTGGTTGAGCTGCATCTAATTTTTTCTGCAGGCGATGTGTTAGCACTTTTGTGAAGATTTTATAAATAGCAGGTAACAAGCTAATTGGTCGGTAATTTTTCAAATCCTCTTTATCACCTTTTTTATGCAAAAGAATTACTGTTGCAGAATCCCATTGGTTTGGTATGTTACCGCTGTTAAGACATTTGGTAAAGAATTTTGCAAGTATGTCTTCTACATGTTGCTATAGCTGCCTGAAGCTAGAGAACATATAGAATATATATAAGACCACGTACTTAATCGACATAGCAGTACCCAACACCAATAACATACAGACAACCTACACAACGAAAATCACCAAGTACCAAGATCTCAGACATGAAGTACGAGATATATGGGGTATGGAAAAGATCCTCATCATCCCGTTAGTCATCTCAGCAACAGGGATAGTACCAAAAACGCTTGCGACGAATTTGGAGATACTCAACATTGACCCAAACACCTACATTGAAATACAAAAAGCCACAATCCTAAACACGTGTCACATTGTCAGGAAGTTTCTAGACATGGCACATTAAGAAGTGATGTGAGAGGCTTGGGAACATGGCGCTCTGCCCGTCCCAAAGCCTGTTTTCGCCAAGAATGGGCGAGGAAAACTTTTTTTTTTTTTTAATAATGTGCATAATTAAAGTTCACCTTTCGAAAGGGTGTAGCTAGAAAACTATATATTTAGGCAAAACACTTCGTATTTAGCACGAGGATACCAGTGGTGATGGAAACATATTTGGCCCAAAAACAAACCCTATTTACGAAAGTTTTGTTAGGTTAATAATACGTGGCGCTGCAACACTATAGTGGAAAACACAAAACGCCATAAAACTTGCAATACAAACAGTAAATTATGGGATTGCAGAAGTTCGTGTTTAATATGCTAATTTTCGTTCTGGACAGGTGATGCTTTGAAATGGCATGCTCAATTCTAAAACGCAGTCTCACTCGGAATGTTTTGGATATAGAGTGTGCTGACCTGAGGACCATTGTGCTTGCGATAAAGTCTTTGAGAAGCCTTCACGGCCAAAGCCGTATTAATAATTAGACATGATATTACGTAATTACACAACGTGTGTTGTGTATCGTAAATTCTGCGAGGTTTTGAGTTATAAATTGTACGTTAAGGAACAGCGGCAACTTTCAGAATAAACATTGGATTTTGGGACAAATACACTTCCATTACTATAGAAATTCTCATATTAATTATGAAATTATTCCCTTATATGCGCGAGTAGTGTATGCTACACGAGTCACAGTTCCGAAATGTAAACTCTAAATTCTGCATACTCTGTGCTACATTGTGATAAAAGTTGAATGTTGTTTACGATTCTCGATGCACTTTTGTAAACTCAATTCCATATCTTCAAAACCCATTTTATATCTTCTAAATTAAAGCTGGGTCTTTTAACGTATTTACTTTTGATAACCTGCAAGTCCTTTGGACTTGTTCTTGCTTTAACGCCGGGAAACAGCGATTTAACTACCGATTTAATACTGCAGTATGTCAAATGTTTAACAGGGTGTGACGCGTTCAGTAATCGTTAAAACTGGGTGTTTTTCCTCTCCTTCATAACGTGCTGATGAAACTAAGCTATACTTTACGTTGGTCAAGGTCGGAATAGTAAGAAAACATGGTCACATTTATGAGTAAGTATACCACAGCTTGGAGATAATGTTAAGTTACTGGTTGTGTTTCTGTCAATGCGTGGGTATTTTTTAAGAATTAATTGTAATAATAATATAATAGATTCGACTATTTAAAAATAAGCAGACTACTTGAATTTACAGAAATATAAATATTAATTTAGTGGTAATGTTGAAGCTTGGCAATAAATATCAGAAATCCTAAATGAGAAAAATTCGTGACGATAAATTACGGTACCAGATGTGTCACCCTGGTACTATACTGTTAATATCACGGAAATTTATACGGTGGTAAGTTTGTGAGGACATCTAAAATGACAATGAGTCGCGCGCGCTAGAAAGACAGCAAGGGCTTAAAACATTAATTATTAATGCAATTTTATTAGCCAAAATCACCAAACTTTATGCATTGCATTAATTATGCAATAACCTAATATATACTCTAGAATTGTCGCCCTCCTACTCATTATCGTTTTTAAACCCGCGCACCAAATTAATGAACAGAATTGGAAAAGACGCATTAAGTTTATAACAAACAGAAACATTTATTATCCACTAAACTACAAAGAAAGTTAAGAAACAAATATCCTCATTTAACTACTAATTACGCAAATGGAGTAAACAATTCAAGACAGTGATATTATTAATATAAACTAATGATTCAAGGTTAATTACGAAATCATAAATAACCTTTTGAGCAACATACAGCAAGAGCAAATCAATCATAAGTTAATTCACATGCTGTGAATACATGTAATTGCATCATAAATAGCAAAGTGCTCTTTTCGCATTAATTCGATATATATTTAATCCCATTTTTGTTTTCAATATGTAATCTTATAACTGATACTTTAGGTTAAATAAATACCAATAGCCTTATTGCAATTAATAATCATATTGTCTGAAACGAAGACTTAGCTGGGACAGAACCTGACTAAGAGATACAGAGTTAAGGATATACATGCGCATGGTTGGCTCGCAATCCCTCGACCTCAAAAGTTACTGGGCCCTTAGCCCTTCTAACGGGACCACAAGGATCCTTCTCTTTCCGGTTATATCTCTAGGCCCTCTTTCTACTCCTTAGCCAATTTCAAGTTTCTCTTTCTCTCCTCCAAATCATATTCTAACTTTACCTTTCTAAAATTAATCAGCGCCCCCTTTTTCAAACTTTCAAATAATTTGATTGGTCAAGACCAAATATAAAAATTGGACTATACTGTATCCAATCAGAAACTGAAGGGAGATTAAAACACGCGACTTTTAATCCTACCAGATGGTCACTAATATTGGCCTTTATATTTCTTATGTGATCCCTCGCGCTTGCACTTGGAGGAGATATTCTTCCTAACTTTTGAATTACATATGGTTCTGCTGTAATCGCGAATCACTATTACACATCCTTTCGAAAAGGCAAACCTTAATTGCCAAGTTCAAACCCACGTCAAATGTGCCGCACTCAGTAGAAATACGTAATTTTAAACGAATCACGCAAGTATGTATAGCCCACCTTTACTTTAACAACAAGGTTGATCTGAAAACGCTTTCTTTTATATTTTGACAATTTAATCGATATGTATCGTTTTTCCCAAGGAACATCCGAAACTTTTTATCTATGGCACTTTTTCTCAGTTTGGATAACAAAAACACTGTTATTGTGTGAACTATCTTAAGGCTACTTACATCGTTCGTAAAAACTCTTTGAATTTATAAAGCCCAAATATTGCTGATATGATGATCATATTATATAAATGTTAGTACGATTTCATAGGATATATGAAATAATTTTTCGTAACTTCGTTCATTTTGCTTATGTGAAAAAAATTCTATATTCTTGATATTGACAAATTTGTGTAAGAACTTTATTATACAAAGCGTCAATATTCTAAAAATGGAATATATCTAAAAACAAAGAAAAATGATGTTCTTTTGAAATTTTAAACGTTTCAACACGTGGAATTACTCTCAAGAAACATAAATGCCAAAAATATATCATAAATAAAACCTGTCGTTTTTAGTTTGTCATTTAAACGGCTTAAAATACGGTTAATTATAAGATTGAAACTATTTTTTCGTTCATTGGTATATTACTACATAGATAATTATCTTAAAAATTTGTTAAAAACACTTAATTCGTCATCACTCGCGACGTATCTGACAGATGTGCAAGTATTTTATTTCCCGGCTTTTCACTTAGTGACGCCAGATGGTGAAATGTAAGCTAGTTTCCTAAATAGTCATGCTACTTCCCATCAAATATGTTTATTTTTCCATTTATGTTTCTAGCTGAGATACAGTAAGGCGAAATGTTCTAAATAAATAAAAAAATAATTTATTCAACATGTATATAGTTATTGTTGATACATCTGTTTCGATATTATTCTAATGTTACAATTTAGATTTTTGAGATTTAGAGAATATTGACATGATTAGTTTAGAAACGGAGCAGAGAAGAATTCGATAGCTTGTTCCGAGTATTTTCTGTAGTTTAGTACCGTATTTTATAAATCACAGTTTCCTCGATTCAGTTGTCTCGATTTACATTATTTCATAGAATTACTGAATAGGAGAATAGTAATTTTCATTTTCGTTTGACTATAAAAAACATTTTTTATGAAAATTTACAGCCTTATTTGAGAAATTGTGATATTGAGCAGGATGAACCATTGAGTTGATGAATGCATTTTATGTAGATAAAGAATATTATATCTGCCTTTAAACACCGAAGAAGAAACATGTTACTTTTCAGTAATGTTAATGTACAGTCAGAAAAAATAAAAAGAAGCTTTTCTGCACATGTGACCAAACGATAGATAACCATCAGAAAACAAGTGCACTTTTGAAAATTAACGTTTGGTTGTCTTACCATTAGGTCTAATAACCTCAAGTACATGATTTGGCATTTCAGAAATAAAATTTGGAAAAGTTATGGTGGTGATTTATACCAAGATTCGTAAATTCCCTTTTCTTCAGTTCCACAGGGCTTGAGAATTGTTTTCCTTCTGTACACCATCCTTTCTAGTGCAATCCAAGTATTCTGAATTGGATTCAGATCCTGGCTTCTAGACAGCCATTCCATAACTTTAATATTATTGGAAGAAAACCACCGTTTCGCAGAACGTGCAGCGTGGATAGTAACATTGTCTTGATGAAATATGCAGTCTGGTCAGCTAAGTATGCTTAAGCATGGATGTAAATACTGAACCAGTAAACGCTGATAGTCCAGAGTGGTATCTTATCTAGGAACAAATGCTATTCCTGACCTTCCATCGACGCCAAAACAAGCCCAAACTACTACAGATCGACTTGCTTGTTGTCGACTGAAGAATTGTATTGGTTTCTTGCGTAAATCGTACCATTAACACTTTAGGTCATCGGGTCCATCTAAATAAATCTTTTTTTTATCAGAAAACAGCACAGAAATCTATTCATCACACCATGACATAGCTATGCCTTTTGGCCCTATTCAATCGAGCTTCTTTATCCAGTGGCGTTGAAGGGAGTGGTTTTTTTCAATTTAGTGCCATTTAAAAAACTCTTGTCCCTGGAAGTCTTTTATGAATAGTCGACTTAGAAGCTGTGATGCTGGAATTAAAAACGCTTTGCCGGATTGACATTGATGATTCAGTAGTCAATACCACTATATTAGTTCGCTCGGCTTTATTCAACGTACATTTTGGACAACCTGTACATTTTTTAGGTCCCCATTTTGAACCTTTTCTTAAACACTGCATATTACAGGGAGAGAGCTATTTATTCATTTTCTTTCTAATTTCTGTCGCTAACAAGCTCTTTGCCTTCAATCACTGGCGTACACAGGGGAGGTGTTGATGGGGGTTGTAACCCCCATTGCAATGAAATTTTGTATATTTAACAAAAGAACATAGGCGTACGCAGAAAATTAGTAAGGGGGGGGGGGTTATAGGCTCAATGGGGGGTTACAGAGCTACAACTTACATATTCCTATGCTAAATATATAAAAATGTCATCGTAACAGGGTTACAACCCCATCAAAACCCGCGTACACCAATGCAAAGGAATATATGAGTTGTAGCTCTGTAACCTCCCCCACATTGAGCCTATTACCCCTTTTATGAACTTTCTTCATACACCTATACCTTCAATAACAACATCGTAAGGGCTTCTGGTGCGTTTATTTGTTTGTTTTGCACAAGCCATCGCAAAGAATAACTGATATTTGTTAAAAATTTTGAAAAATTCCAACCTGCTGCACGTGTTGAACTTCTGAATGATATGAAAATGAAAATATTATGTATTTGTAATATAACTTTCATAATTAAACCACCTTATTCCAAAATTCTGTATCTTTTTGGGACAGTATGCTACTACAAATTTTAAACACTTTTTATCAGATTTTTCAAATTTTCCATATTTTCAAAAACACGTCACACAAATGTGCATATTCCGGTATGGAATTGATATGATAAACATCCAGAATTTCAAATATATTTATGCTATTATTATTATATTATTTTCTATTCTCTTTCTATTATCTATCATTTTGGGACAGAGTGTATATATATTAGTGGCGTAGCGGAACTTCAAAAGTTGGCCTTCTCCGACTGTTTATCATCCTGCCCCCCCCCAAAGAAAATGTGTCCTAATTACCACATATATGATCATCATTATTATCACCATGATGATACATATATATATATTGCGACTTTTACATTCAGGGGAATGATAAACAAATAGAGATGGTCCGACTTCGAGTGAAGCTACGCCACTGATGTATATATTTATTTAATATTTTAATATAATTAGAATTACAGTAATTTTTGTCATATATACAACTTTTAATATCATCAGTTCAGCCGTGGTCGATCCAGTGCTCCCGGTCTACGAGATGAAATTGAATTTATGATTGCGAAAAACATTAATTCATACCTAAATTGTTTAATCTCTAAAGTTGGCCGCAAAAGTACAGACCGTATACCGTGAGCATACAACACATGAAGTAATTAATAAATAAGCTAAACGAAATTTAGGTCAGAGAGGAAAATAGTAAACGTAGTAGCATTTATTTAACTCTGAATTTCAAATACATAAGACAGATAAAAGCGTGGTGATATAGCGATGCTACTGCCAATAACGAATAAAATAGACAATAAACCTAGTCGGTCGCATAACATTAGAGACCGCCATATCAAGTACCGGAGAGGTTATCCCGAAATTAAATGAACTTAATAATAACCTAAATCACCCTTACTAATGGGGATTAAACGAAGGCAATTATTTAACTGTATTGAGGATAATAAGGCCTTAATACTGGAAAACCCATCACTTACCAAAGCAGATATTTTAGTTACGCTCAGCTTCATATTTGCTCCTATTATTTGCTGCTATTATCCAGCCCGGGACTTGGGCAAACCTTTTTCTTTTTTACATTTATTCGACTGTCAGAAACTTTAACCCTTTTCGCTCACATCCTCTCCTCACCTATCAGAATTTTTACCCCGTCTTTTTTCTCGTTTTTTAGGCTCCTTTTCCCACTATTATACTTTTTGTTTCCTATCTTAGCGTCATCTTCCTAAACTCCTCAAATTTTCACAGAGGTCGAAATTTTAATAAAAGAAACTCATTTTCGAATCAGAAATGGGGGATGGGAAACCTCCTACTTGCTTTGACCTTTT
>QLNU02015360.1:101448277-101473917 GCA_006491805.2 Dysdera silvatica
CTTAGAAGCTAATGGATACGGGATAGTCTTGAAATGTTATTCGTGCTGCCGCTAATTCTATAAAAGTGTAAAAAAAAGTTATTTCTATACCCTAGAGTAAGAAATATTAATTTATTATTATATGGATTGAGAAGAGACAAACATTTTTATTCTGCAGATTCAAGTTATTTTCATAGACTGAAAATCCACTGTGCAATCGTTATAAATATGTCGTCTTCAGGAAAAAGAACGCATATCAGTAGTGCCGAAAAAAGATAAAAAGAAGCAAAGAGAGAAAAGATATGGCCCAAAAATTTCTAAAAGTATTTTCTTATTTTTCAACTGAAACTCTAGAAAACCAAGTTGCTATGACAATCAATGTGCATAGAGCAGCAAATAATTCAAGAGTGTTCTGAAACTACAGATAAAAACCTTGCAACTGAAACAAATATTTCAAAAGTATCAGTTGAAAAAGAAAGTATATTTCTCTTAAATATGAGCTATCCTTCTAACCGTTGACCAGTGGCGCACTGATAACCCCCGCAACCCCCGCAAGGCGGGGGACCCAGGGAAAAGTGGGCCTCCTTTCATCTTCTTTTATTTTCTATAAAATTTATAACTAAAAAACAAATATCGCAGTTTTTAGTTAATAAGGATTTTTTTTAATCTTTAGGTAAAATATAAAAAACGAAATTTCCAACGGAAATTCCAACTGCAGTAAACTCATTACGCCTGTTTACTTTACCTGTTTTGATTGCCATTAAAACTGAACTGAATATCCGAAAATTACAAAATCTAGAAGAGTTTTGAAGCTATACGCTTTGCGTCAGAACCCTACGTCATGAAACGGTGACTAATAGACATGTGTTCTGTTTAAAATATTGGAATGCATCGCTGGTAAATTTCTTATAGAAGACACAACACTATTACATATATATATTATATTTATATATATTTTTTTCATGTACGCATATAGAAATTAATTGTCGTTAAAGGGGGCCCCCGAGATTTTCCGTTATGCCACTGCCGTTGACATTATCCCCTTGATATAAATGACAATATTTTGAAAAAAAAAATTAATTTTGGACCTTGTAAACCAAAAGGTCCTTTTCCATACGACGAAAAAACAGGTGCTTCTCGGATATATACTATTACAAGAAAACCACTGATCAACAACCCATTTATCGTTTTTCGTTATGCTATTCTCCGAAACTGAATAGTGCTTATTATAAGCCTTGTTGGCTTTTTGCCGATAGAGAATCCATTTATTATAATCCAGCTTTGACTAAAGGCATAAACGATTGGCAAGAATTATAGAAAAATGCTAATCAGCACGAACTTTCATATTGCCATTTGCAAGCATGTGTTACGTACGCTTCCTGGAAAAAAGAGACTCTGCCGTCAATATAATTTTAGACTTGGATTTAAGGAAAGCGATCAATTTTTGGAAAGAGATTTTAAAGATGGTTATTGAAGTTACTCTTACTTTAGCTTCGCAAGACGTAGCTTTTAGAGGACACTCGAATGTCGACCATAATTTGGTTTTTCGGCTATAACTTTTGAACAAATCATGATAGCGTAATTTCGTAAATGTACAAAATTTCACAGCCTATCCACTGGTGTAAAAAAAATCGTTTAAGAAATATGATGAATTATAAAATTCAATTTTCATATTTTTCCACAGGGGAAGTAGCGCGTAGGGGCGACACTTTCTTGTGTTCACAGCAGCTATGCCGGGAAGTAAGGTAATGTAAGGTGCAACACTTCTCTTGCATGCATGGCTGTACGCAGGGGAAGAAGCGTTTAGGGCGACTTCAGGTCTATTTTCAGGTGGAAGTGGGGAAACCCCTTTCACAGACGAAAAATAAATGACGTGATTATATGTACAAAAAAAAAAATCCCTTCAGTGAATCTAGGTATCCCCTAAATATGAGCTTATTAAGTCAACTGCTTCTGGAGATATAAATATTTACTTTCAGGGAGATTTTCGTGGGTCACCCTATATCATGTACTATAATTCGCCGTGTATATGAGCTGTGTTGTCTCTAATTATGAAATTTATGGCATATATTATACGTCTGTCCTTTGATCCGTAAAACTTAAAAAACCTGTAGATCTGGTAAATGTGTTTCTCTAACAGGTCATTGCGTATTAACTTTTAATTACCCTGCATCTGTTTCAATTTCCTTTGTCTTCCTATTTGTGAGTATTTTACAGTTTCGTAATTAGAGACAACATAGCTCATATACACGGCGAATTATAGTGCATGATATAGGGTGACCACGAAAATCTCTCTGAAAGTAAATATTTATATCTCCAGAAGAAGTTGGCTTAATAATCACATATTTAGGTGTTAACTAGAGTCACTGAAGGGATTTTTTTGTATATATAATCATATCATTTGTTTTTCGTCTGTGAAAGCGGTTCCCCACTTTCTCCTGAAAATAGACTTGAAGTCGCCCCTACAGGCTACTTCCCCTGAGCACAGCTATGAATGCAGAAGAAGTGTTGTCCCTTACGTGCTACTTCCCGGCATAGCTGCTATGAACACAAGAAAGTATCGCCCCTACGCGCTACTTTCCCTGCGGAAAAATACGAAATTCGAATTTTATAAGTCATCATATTTCTTAAACAATTTTTTTACACCCGTGGATAGGCTGTAGAATTTTGTACATTTACGAAATTACGCTATCATGATTTGTTCAGAAGTTATAGCCGAAAAACAAAAATATGGCCGATTTTCGAGGGGCGGGTTCACCCCCTAAAAATATTTTTTAGCTGATAAAAAATACGTATCTAATGTTTTTACACCTTCTACAAGTCCACAAAATTTAATTAAAATAGGAGGGGAACACATGGGTTGCTTTTCTTGTAAGCGCTACTTCCCCTGCGGAAAGAAACAAAAAAAAAAGAAATTTTAATTTTATAACTCATTATATTTTTTATACAATTTTTTTACACAGGTGGATAGGCTGCAAAATTTTGTACATTTACGAAATTACACTATCATGATTTGTTCAGAAGTTACAGCCGAAAAAAAATATGGCTGATTTTCGAGGGGCAAGTTCGTCCCCTAAACATATTTTTTAGCCGATAAAAAAATACGTATCCAATAATTTGGCTTCCTCTACGAATACACAAAATTTAATTAAAATTTGACGGGAACACATGGGTTAGTTTCCTTGTTAGTGTTGAACGATGCTATTAACATACCTCAAATTCATTTTGTGATTATGTTCAAAGATTATATAATTTCTTTAGCTAGAGCATTAAAATATGGGAACTTTTGGAAAACAGAAAAGGGTCAGCAACAAATTCCAACTTCGAAGAGATTATGTCCAACTCGATGGTAATCAAGGCAGGATGCTCTTTTTGCTATTCGTTTTAGATATTATGAAAGCCTTAATTTACCCCATAATAACGTCAAAAAGAAAACAGAAGAAAGAAACGAAGCTATTGGCATAAAAAAATATATGCAAACATATGAATTTCTCTTACACACCGTAATTCAAGCAAAAATATTAGAAACAACAAATTTTTGTAATTAAGGTTCTTCAATCACCAGGCGAAAACCTAATTAAAGTAGCCGAAATGTTGGGTAAAGCTGCAAAAAATTTCAAGCATTATTGGAATTGTTTCGGTAAAGCAAAAGAAACCGCCAAATTCCTAGCTTCCTGTTGGGGCGTCAAATGCCAATTTTCAAAAAAAGACAAATTCGTACTAAAAGACGTTTTAGTGAATTAAGTGAAGACTCGCGTCTTAATGAACTGGAGCAATCTTTTAAAATTTACGTACTTTATATAAACGTAGATATTATTGTCTCTTAAATCTATGAACGGTTCACTAGCATGAAAGGCACTTTACTTAAATTTGAGTGCTTGTATCCTTTAAATTTTGTTAAAAAAATGACGATGAATTGCAGAGTTCTGCAAAATATCTTGCTAAAGAACTCTCTGCTGACATTTCCTCCGAATTTCCCCAAAAATTACTTTTAATGAGAAATGTTCTTAAAACAGATATATTAAAGATTTAGCTGAGCTTTTGATTATTAAAAATACATTCTATACTCAGTATTCCAGATGTTTCAACTGCACTGAAAATTTTTTAACTCTTTCCGTAACATTGGCGAGTGTAGAGCGATCGTTTTCGAAACTCAAATTAATAAAAAACTATATTCAAAGTTCAATGACACAAAAACGACTATCCGCGTTAAGTGTCATAAGCATTAAAATTAATCGGGCCCCGAATATTGACATAGATTCTTTAGTAGAGGAGTTTGCTGAAAAAAACTGTAAGGAAAAAAAAAAAGATTTTTACAGTAACCAACAAAAATAAATAGTAAGGACAAAAGTGCCAGTACTAACAGAATAGCACTTTTGACGGTTCTTCCTAAATACCATATCAGCAGTGGACGAACTAAACATATTTTTCAATAAAATATGCGTTTGCCTTTCCTCATCTCCCTCCCTCTGAAAATCCAACAATATATTGTTGGTTTGGTGCAAATAAATGTGGAGGTAATATTTTTTTTTTATCATTATCTATTTTCATATATGTACATAAAAATTAATTTTCATACAAGGGGGCCCCAAAAAGTGCCTTTACGCCACTGTTTGGACATCATCAAAATTTTGAGTTCCACTGAACTAAATTTTTCAACAAGAGAGCACTACCCCAGGTTGGAGTCAAACCAGCAACCTTCCAGTTAAAACCAAGAAAAAGATGTGCTGTCCATTGCCACCGAAGCCATGGGTGCGGTGTTCTTTTTTCGGTATAAACAGTTGAAGAAAAAAACTCTAAATACATAAAGTGTGTGGAATGTGGAAGGATTAAATAATTCGAATTATTTTTGACATCACCAGTGGTAATTCACCACAATTTTGAGTTCCACTCATTGGCCTACGCAAGCGCGGGTCCCGACACACATATAACTAAAACAGCCTCAATTTTTCAATTTAAAAAATATAGAACCTATTTAATTAAGCAAGAAAAGAGTTTGGTGATTAATGAGTTAAAATAAACCCAATATTTTTAAATTGGTATATAAATATTAATTCATTTCGGACAAAATGACAGCTTAGAGGATATTTTTAAATTGCAATAAAGTATAGACAGGGCCGCTAAATTTCAGAGCCGCCAAAAAAGTGTGGTGCAAGCACCAAAAAATCAGTTTTTAGCGGCCCCATATACTTTCGACAAAGTATTTGGTCAATTGATCTTTTGCGCGTGACGTCATACTTCCCATAATGCAACCTCTAAATATGTGGTCAAAAGAAATGCATATGTCATAAGTCAAATGCATTAGCTTATGTAGCCTATGTAGGTTATCATGTTTATTGTGGTGGTCTATGACCACTGAAGACAGTCTTGGTTTCCGAAACTTGGCTGCATAAAAAGCTAAAACAATTGAATCGATCATTTTGAAAAGGGGTTATGTTTCATTGTTTTCCTATGGAGTTGACCCCTTTTCAAAATGACCGATTCAATTACTTAATTCAATTAAGTTCTAATAGTATAATAAAGGCGGCTGTGTTCTTTAAGTTAGCTTTTCATTAATTCGTTATAATTTAATAATTATAGTAATAATAAATTATAATGATTTTAATTAATTTTATCTCCTATTTTTAATTTAACTTCATTATATTCTCTTTATCTTTACCCACAACGTTTAGACCAGATTGAAGAACTTGTAATGCTAAAGGGTGGTCAATCTTTTTTCGTTGTGTTATGTCAAAGTACTTTTAAGGGCTTCTAAAACCTGCTTTTCCCAGGGCGCGGTATAGCCTTTTCCCTTGGCGCAGTATAGCCCAGATGCTCTTGCGCCATAAAAAAGCCAAACAATCAATCAATCGTTTTCCCAGGGCCGCTAACACCGTAAACACAACCCTGAGTATGGAAATTAAATTGATCACAAAGAATCATCTAAGAAACGTTAAAAAACTAGTGTTGGACATTTTTTAGTGTGTTCACCAGAGGGCGCGAAGTACGTTCCGAAACTAAAATGAAAAAGGACGCGTTGTGGTTCTCGAAAATGGCGGTAACGTTCAATCGCATATGTGTAACGTTAAGATAATAAAGTTGATATTGTGTTTGTGAAACGCATTGGCGTACGCAGGGGGTGTTGATGGGAGTTGTAACCCCCCATTGCAATGAAATTTTGTATATTTAACATAGGAATATGCGAGTTGTAGCTCTGTAACCCCCCATTGAGCCTATAACCCCCTTACGAACTTTATGCGTACGCCTATGGTGAAACGATACGTGTGTTTAATTAAAACGGGCTAATGACAAAGCCCCTCCACCGGAACGACCACCGGATAGCAGACGACCTGACACATGACATGTGTGGGTATGTGTTACAAAAACGACGAAAAGAAAGAAAGTAGTTTTCCCTTTTCAATACTCGCTTGGAAAGGATTTTCCCTTCGAAGCGATTTTGTACTTTTGTTAGAGTCTATCCAGCTCTTAAGAACAAGAGTATTGACGAAAACCGATGTATGGTTCGTTCACGAAAAGTAGTCTCATGGTACTGGGTTTTAGCGAACGTTTGTCTGCGCCAAAAACCAGTTCTGAAATGACGTCCTCCCCTCTGCTGTAATCGGCTAGGCCGTTTGCGACATCAGTTCCCGTTATTTCTAACGGTACCATCGGACTACTTTTCGTGAACGAATTATAGAGGGTTAAATATGCTCAGGCGATTTTTTGTTGGCATTAGATACTTCGCATTGACGTGAACTTCTAGTGTCACGGTCTATTTCATAACCCGACATTGCCAATTATCTAAGTGTGGAAATGTTCCTACACCTGCACTCCAAAAGTGTGTACTCAGGCCTTGAAGGTAAAAGAGAAAGTTTCCTCAAATAAAGAACATAGTCGAATAATGCGAACCATGCAAAAGGCATAGATAGAACGTACAAAGAGTGATACAATTTGGAGAAAGTTAAAACCAGGTGTAACCCCTTTCTACCTAAAAAAGGTAGTTTAAGAGGCTAACAACCACCTTTCCAAATGTTGTCCTGCAGGCAGTAATATGTGTGGTCTTCTAAACATTAGTTTTTCCCTTACGTAAAATGTCATTCAAGATATCCAAGAAAGAACTTTTCTTTATAACAAAATGTTTCCTATCACAATAGTGGATCTAAAACTGGTTGTCTGGGCATAGCAAAAGTTAGCAGTAACTTGCTGATCTGAAGAAAGGATACGAGAAGTAATATTTTCTTATTGTGTGCGATGCGGTTTTAGTTTGCTAAACCCGTCACCAATTAGACGTCGCTGAGCCCCAGATAACGCACCTGCAGAGGGGAAAAGCAAAGGGCGTTTCATCTCCATTCCTCCATCTGTGATTTGAGGGTCAGTGTACCTTATTAAAATTCTTCACGAATTGAAAAATTGGTAGGCAGAGGGCACTAAGATAGAAAACGTAAAAAAAATAATTCCAGGAAAAGAGAGAGGGGGGGGATTAAGTTTTTCTCCAGCGGGGACGAGGGACGATGATCTTGAGTAGAAGAGTCGAAGTTTATTCATGAAGGAGATTAGGTCTTTCTCGTACGAGAAAGAAAAAGGGACGATGATTGGGTCTCAGCCGGAGATAGTTAACTTAAATAGAACTTTTGTGAGTATGCGAGTTTTTGCCGGACTATGAGACGAATGACAACGTTTATGGAGCAGAGAGTTACCATGAAGTCTGCCCTGGTGAGTGATCTGTTTTTTAAAGTGTTAAGGCCTTCTTACCTCATGTAGTAACTTGACGTTAAGGGTTAAATTCCGATGATTTAATACTACTTAATTTTCAAGATAATTTCTCCCGTATTTCATAATTGTTATTATTATTAGGGAAAATGTCATTAGTAGTTAACACGACCCAATATGTTTCTCTTTCTATTAGTGAAATTTGTGTTGTGCTACTGTTTTTCCTATATTCCATGTATGAAAATGTTAATAAATAATTGTTTGTTTTTTAATTTTCCTCTCTGAGCTCATTTACCCGTTTGTCGATTATCATTTAAGAAAAACCTTTTCTCACGGTCCATGAACTATATTATCGTGGCCAATTTTTTAGCGAAACCACTCGTAGTTTTTTCACAATTTTTAGTTAAGCAATGTTACTTATTTTAGATTTAACAACCGTAACGTTTTAAGGTTATCCTGATTACTTTCCATGATCACAATTTAAGTTTCAATACCGTGGACCGTGATACTAGAAAAGCAGAGGATTTAATTTATTTGGGATAAATATAAAAGTGATAACCACTTTGCATCGAAAAATTAGGTAATTTATTTCTTCCAATTATTTTCTCGGCGACGTATTCAATACAGAATGAAATCTGCGGAAATGTGTTATTAGGAAGTTTATCAAAACAATTTGAAAAATATAGTTCATAAAAAACTTAAATTATCCGTAAAACGATGCTGTAATTAAAAGCTAACTTCAAATTAAATCAGTTTTCGGGGAAAGGTTTTTATATAAAACCTTTCGGGAAAACGTTTTTATATAATCGCTATTATTATTAGTAATGAGTAATTCCCATTGAAACTATATGTGAATAATGGGGCACTATTAATATAAGATACGTATATCGTTAACAAATATATTAAACCAAACATGCATTATTTAGTAAATCATTAATCGAATTTTTGAGCAAGGAGAAGTCATTACCGAAGATTTTAAAACTGGAAATAATAAAAATCATGAAAAAATCATACTTTTGGAAATCTTCATAGCTTTCTTTCTCTATAGTTTTGCATTTGATTTTTGTCTTTACAGTCAATATTCTAGAAAATGCGATATTTGGTGTATCGATTGACACTTTTTGGCACTTTATAGCTCTTTTTTCCTTCGTTGAACCAAACACAATTTCGAGTAGCCTGTGACACGATTCTTCTTCTAGTAGACATATTTCTCTCATTTATCAGCGTCAAAAATATGTCTTCGAAAATCCACTGATGGTTATAGGTTGATCCATCTGTTTAGCAATGGTTTCAATCAGTGTCATTTCTCATTCAATATTTTGTAACTTTTTCTCATAAATTTTAGATTGCTTTCCTGTCCTTTTCTCTTTCTCTCTGTCTCTTTTTACCGAACTTTGATAACCTTTCGACAACAGACGACGTCTGATTATTACTTTGCAGCATATGTCAATCAGTCAAAGTTCTGCAATAGCAAATTTTAATTTGCCCATTCATTAGTAAGTTCTAGTAATGATAATTTCTAACGAAACAATACAGAGTTTCACCAGGAGATTCCATAACAAACAGTTATTTCGACACTGGCGTAAGGTTTAAAAACACGACGTTTCGGGAGCCAACTGCTCCCTTTGTCAATTGAAGGCAGAATTTCTGCCTTCACTTGACAAAGGGAGCAGTTGGCTCCCGAAACGTCGTGTTTTTAAACCTTACGCCAGTGTCGAAATAACTGTTTGTTAATGATAATTTCTGAACATGTAAGTCGTATTTTGCTATTATTTTGTTTGAGGAACATTTTCTCTCGTATCATCAGTATCCAAATTTTTAAATGGTATTTTAGTATATATTATGAATTAAGGTTCACACAGGAACCTATATTTGGCTAATAACAGCTATAGAAAAGAAAATTTGCAATACTCAGGTTGGATTTAATCAGCGATTATGAGTATTCAGGCTGGATTTAATCAGTGATTCTGAGTATTCAAGTTGGATTTAATGAATTGTTCTGAGTATTCAGGCTGGATTTGATCAGTGATTCTGAGTATTCAAGTTGGATTTAACGAATTGTTCTGAGTATTCAGGATAGATTTAAATAGCGAATTGTAGTATTCAGCTTGAGTATGTGGTAAATTTTAGATTCGGTATCTATCATAAACCAAAACTTGGTTTTGTCATGAACCTTAAAATGTAGAATGTCAGACTTAATCGCGAAGAGATATGAAAGTACTCAATAGTTTTTTTATGAATAAACAGGGTAGTTATTGATAAATCTGCCTCGTAAGACATGCCTGTAACTCGAGGGTTTAATTGTAAATTACGTGTTTTAATGCAATGTAGAGGAGCGTGTATAAGGCTAATATTATTGCTGCATAGATAAAATTATGCAAAAATTTATCTTTTTAAACAAATTAAATTAAATATATTATTAAAATCATTAAAATAACCCCATAATCTGGCCATGCACATTTCTTTTAGCACACAAATTAAAAACGCATAAATTGCAAGACAAAGCATTAAAAAAATTGTATTTTATATGCGCTGTCTGCCTTGGTCGTTTGTTTATTTTTCGGGTGATTTTCAATGTACGACATCATTTATTAAATGCCTTGATATGACAAATGATGTTGCAACTCAAAGAAAAATCTTATGCCTAAAATGAAACCAGCTGGACTTATAATGCACTTGCACAATCAACATAATAGATGTGACGCAGAAAAAACGGGGTGAGTCTTTCTTAATTCGAAATAAACTTATACGAAGTGAATTTAACTCCATGAACTGAACTTTATTTTTGATCAAGATAAGAGGATATCGCTTGTATCAAGAGAACAAAACATGGCTGTTTCATGAAGAGTTGTTAAACATAATTATTATTTTTCGGTTATTGTCACTTACGGAGAAACTATTCATTTGCCGAAGAGGCTTCTTTTTTAGACAAGAATTTACTCGGATAACTATTGTCATATTTAACTATTTATTGCAAATTTTTGTTTAATCCATTTGGATCAATTTAATGAAGTTATTTTGTCAGATAAGTTTAATATTGTTCAAGGCTCCTATTTGTCATTTTCTGTCCAACTCTTCCAGCTATAAATCTGTGTTAATATCAGTTGTATCCACTCACTTTCTCTATTTTCTTATAACTTCAGTTTTCTTCAACTCGCCCCTATCTACAAGTCCCTTAAAATTTCACAACATCAGTCCCAAAATTTTGCCCTTCACTCTTAAGTAGAGGGTTTGTTTTCCCTACCACCACCTGCAGCCTATTGAAAGTTTCAGTATCCGGCCAAAAATGCACAAGATCTGCAGTTTCACAGTCAGCACCTTGTCAATAAATCTATGAACTGCAGCGATAAAAGTGTGTATTTGCACGTGTTTCCCATGGCAAAACTGGACATCTGGCAGAGAAGATTATACACTAGTGGCGGCAAACCTTGCAATATGGAGTGCAGCTGCGTGCGGCCTTGTACACGCTACTACTCTCCACTCTTCATCTACTCGCAAGCTTGTAACCTTGGCGAACAAAGAAAATTGATCATTGATCCGTCAACTGAGATTCATAGTGTGGTCACTGTTTGGAAGGATACGAAACGAATAACATGCAATTTCTGAGCGTCTCTAATGACAAAAGAGGCCTCCATTAGAGTGCATGGCCGGCAAAATTTATTTCAACTCATCTGTGTGAGTTTAATTTTAATTCCCCTTTATTTATGTATATCACGGAGCTTTGCGGGATATTCCGCTGCGTCTGTTTATTAAACACACTTAACGTTTCTCTCCGTGCTATGCTAAGCATTCTCAGAAGTAATTGCCGGCCAAGTTTCCCTCTGCAAAATGCAAGACTTTCGCTTGGTTGCTTGGCAGAAAATGAGTGAGTAAAAAATATGAGACGTATTTGTAGTACTATTTCACTGGCTGTCCCCTGATTGGCTGACTCATTGGTTGTTGGATGAAGGTTGTCTCTCATTGACCCAGAGGGTGGCGAGTTTAGATTGGCTGAAAGAGGCTCGAATTTTTAGGCAGGAATTCCAAATTGATGGAACGATCATTCTCACATCGAACGCCAACGAGGATGGAAGCATCTGAAGACGCTCAGCACTGCTGATACTGATTGAAGATTACGCCGCCAGTTTGGACAACGCCATTTTTAGCCTGGAAGCATCGTCTATATGCAAACCAGTTTAAGCTTGTGTTCTTTCAACGTTTGCAGTACGTGCCAATTGTTCACGATCGTAAAGAAAGCGGCGGGCTGAGGGACTTCTCGTTGGCCTCAAGTGGAGCACCAAATGGGTGAGTCATATTTTGTCTTCGTACTAACTTTGCCTTAGAATTACCTGCTTAGCTTTTAGTTTTTAGTGTATCTAGTAGTTAGTGTTAGGGAAAAGTCATTATGACTGAGAAGTTAGGTTTATTAGTAAAGCCGATTGGCATTGTGGTCAACGACAACCGATTCTGTAAGGCGATCAACGCCTTGATGTTTCAAGTAGGGAACTATATCGGCTCCCATATTACGCGTAAAACAAGAGGATTTCGTAGCCAACGATCCCAAACTAATCAAAAAATGGGCCGAGTTGGCAAAAAATATTGACACCACGTCCCTCGATAAAATCCTCGCTTACTTTAAAATAAATTTGCTCGAAGACCAAATTTGTATTCCGATTGAGTTAGTGATAGAGGCCCATACCAAGTTAATGGAAGTCAAAGAGGAGCTAGATTAGAGTATTGGAACTCCACCGGAGAACAGGATAGTTTTTTCTTTGCAAAGCCAGAAGATGGTGATTACGACGAGGAGACTCCCCAACCCTGGACCAAAGAGTACTGAGTTCCTAAGGGAGACAGGCGCGGTAACTAAAGCTACCTCCCCAAGAAAAATCGTGCGAGAGCCAAAAGCGCCTACGAATTATCAGAATCCGGGGGAGATTCAGAAATCTCTGAAACTGCCTAGCCTAGATTACCATGTTAAATGGGGCGTTAAAAGTTTCGTTTATCCCCAAATGAATGTAATTAAATGTTGGGTAAAGTGGGTTGGTTGGTTGCTTTTTGGTTTTACGGCTCAAAGACTACAGTGGTCATGCTGCGCCGGGACCTACTGTTTTCCGAGGAATCCGAACCTCTTAAGGCCTAGGGAACCAAACCCCGGACTACAGTGAGCAGTGCGATCTTTATGAGATCTCTGAGTAAGCGTTCTTTTTGCACTGCTGGGAGTCGAACCCGGATTAGCCGCGCAATAGGAGAACGCGTTACCACACTGCGCCACCGCAGGGAGGGTAAAGTGGGAAAAAGAAGAAGAGTTGCATGAGTTGGTGGAATAATGGGGGTATTTTAGGAAGTGATTCGAGGAATTCATTTAATCTGTTGAGGATGATGGACTCTGCAATTTACGATAGGGAAGAAAGTAAGGATATTGGTCGATAACTGTCAAGTTGGGGTGAGCTTTTAAGTACAAGAGTAATATTGGAAAGTTTCCAAGGTTTTGGGAAATATTGTAAGGATAGGATTTAATTTATGATGTCTGTGAGTGTAGAAATGGCGGTAGGTGTGAAATGTTTGATAGCTGTATTTGTGACACCGTCTGTGTCAGGAATCTTTCGATTGTGGAGATTTTTAATGATCTCAGTTATTTCTGTGATGTTAGTCAGGGGGTGGTTTGGGTGTATGGCATGATTGTTAAGGAATTCATTATAAGTAGACATGATAATTATATGGAATTGAAGGTGATGGGGGAGGATGTGTCGTGAGAATTTGTTTTCAAAGGAGTCAGCAAGAATCTCTGCAAAATCGGTTGATTGGAAAAATGTTCCTTGTGTGGTAACAAGTTTGTTGATCTGTGGCTTTCTGCCAAGGAGAACCTTGCGAAATTTCCAAATCGAGCAGTCATGCACTGAAAAGTTATGGATTGTTTTTGACTACCTACGTTGGGTAAAGGAGCGGATTTCCTTTGAGACACGGGTATTAAATGTGGCGAAGAGGAGTTTATCTGCCGTTGTGCGTATACTTTGGGCGATCTTGAGGGCCCGATTTCTACTGCGGATAAGCTCCCTTATGTGTGAAGGGAGGGAAAAGGGGTTTGTTACAGGGCGAGTTTTAGTTGCTAGGGAAACGCAATCAGCAATAGAATGAGTGCAAAATAAAATAAGTTGGTCCAATTCTTGGTGAGTAGAAATAGGTCGGGTGAGAGGTGAAGGAATAAGTGTTTTAGCGGAGAGTTAAAAGGAAACAAAGACAGGAAGGTGACCAGATGTTAGTTGATTTCCCACCGAGATCAAGGAGTTAACAGGCCGAAAGTTAGAAATGGCGAAGTCGAGGACGTCTTGGCTATTTGAGGTTGAGCAGGTGAAGGTGGATGGAGCGGTGAGGAAAAAGTGCGGGTTTTGGTTGAGGAAAGAGAAAAGCCTGAGGCCATGTGTATTTATAGTGGAAGAGTTCCAAAAGGGGTGCTTGGCATTAAAATCACCAGCAAGAAGTATACGGGTGGGGTTATTAAGAAGAGTGGATAAATATGGGATTGGGTCTATTAGTGGAGCAGCAGATTGAGAAAATGTTAATGGGGAAGTTGGCATTTCCAATAATTTGAAGTCCAATAACTTCAGCCGAATGCAAGCCAGGGTTTGGAAGAGGGAAAGCCTTAAGGATAGATTTGTAGTAGATGGCTACTTCCCTCTTGGGACCACGTGAATTGTGATAAGGACGATCTTCACGAATGCATTTATAATTTGGGATGTTATGCGTATGAATTTGTTTTTAAAATGCTTCTTGGAGTAGCAGAATGTTTGGGTTTTCCTGTATAATAAAATCACGAATATCGTGGATTTTGTTCGTTTGTCCATTTATGTTGAGGAAAACGACAGTGAGGCGGTGGGAGTTCCTAGCCGCAAGGCCGGTGATGGTTAATGGCGTTAGCAAAATCGTGGACAGCGAAGTATACTTTTTTCAGCGTGGTTGCTGCGAGTATGGTGTAATCTTCAGATGGAGCGTTAAGAGATGTGGCAAGCGTTTCTTGCAAAATATACCAAACTTGTAACGTTAGGTCGGGCAGGTCTGAAAGACTGAGTCTGAGATGGTTTGAGCTTGGGAGAGAGGCAGTTCTCGTGGGGACCGCAACGTAGGCATAAGAAGAATTGGAGTGAGATGTATGGGATTGATCAGCAGTGTCATGACTGTTCTCTTGAGCTGAGAATGTCATGTGTTGGCGATTGGCTGCTGAGGTAGAAGTAGTAGGTGGAGGCGGGCGTACTTAAGGGGGCACCAGGAGGTTAAGTTGTGTTGGAACGGTTTTGGTTTTGGAACAAACTGGGGGCTTTCATATAGAAAGGGCAGCCTTTGAAACCAGCAGGGTGAGGATCCTGACACTTTGCGTATGTTGCAGGAGCGTCGGGAGGTTTTGTATAAGTGTGGGTGGGGTGTCCAAGTCCATATTTGACGCAAGGGGCTTCAAACCGACAATTCTGGGCTCCATGTCCAAATCCTTGGCAAAAATAACATTGCAGTAGGGGGCGAGCGAGAGACATTAAAGGTTCAAATGCAACAGTGTGGAATAGTGAGCTAATGTTGAAGATGATGTTTAACCCTGTCTTGTTCTCAAGAGTAATAACGTAGAGAGGCATGGGGTTGCCGTTTTTAACCATCATTTGCCTAATATTAGAGATGGGGAGATGCGAATTATTCAGCTTATTAAAGATTTCTTCGGTGGTGGTACAAGACGGGAGGCCAAGGAGGACAACTTGCGTCTTGGGAGCGACTGTGAGGACAACGTGTAAAAATTAAATACCCTCTCTCTGTCAAGAAATTTCGTAGCAATAGGATGGTCTGAAAGGGAATGCGTAATTCAGGAATGAAAACGGGGTCCTGTCACAAATTCGTAGAACCCAGTAAGAAGGGGGCCCCAGCTTGAGTGATGATGGGGGTACTGAAGAGTATTTTGATAGGAGGAATGGTTTGAGTTGGGCAACCTGTAAGAATAGGATGGTGGCTGAATTGTAGAGCTGGAACCGGCCTGTGGGCTGGGTGCATGCGACTCTGGGGGTCAAACAATATCCACAAAGGGTTGATGTAATATAGTAGGTCTGTGGGGGGAGGGAGACGTCGAAGGCATAGCAGAGCCAATCCTTTACGCTGCGGCGGAGGAAGAGATTGCATGGAGTTGGGGGTTCCTTTTGGTGGCAATTTTTTGAGGGGGCAGTCATTTTGGACATAGTAAGTTAAATACAGGAGTGAGCACCGTATGGAAAGTACAATAAACTCTTACCTTGAAAGTTTAATAAGATATTGCCGGAGGAACACGAAAGCTATTTTGCAAACTGTAGGAAATTGTGAACGCAGAAGTTTAAAATTGGCTAACTGAGCATAGGAGCCGACTCTAACACCGTTCGTTCAATGGTGTTTTATTATAATAAAATATATACAGCCGGCAGTGGACAGATTTCGGTAAACACGAAGTAGCAATATGTTACAGATAGCGATCAAGTCCCGTTAATTCTGAAAATACATACGTAAATTAATTTTCGTGATGATGAATGATACGGGTAAGTTTTTCTTAAAAAAAAAATTTAAGCTGTTGGATACGGAAAAATTGTAGTTTCCGTAGAGTTGAATTTTTTACAAAATTTGCCGTGAGATGTCAGACTTGTTCCAAGTCCAAACTTCGTCATGATTAAGGGGCACCTAACGATAAACGTTTTATCCCCAAGTTGAATGAAGAGAGTTGAGGTTGGGGTATGAGAAAAAATGAATGGTGGAAGGAATTATAATTTAAAATTTTGGTCGAAAGTGGAGATGGGATGAAACTTGGAATAGCGAAGTTTAAAATTCAGTAAGCCGAAACAGGTACTGGATTTTCCAGTATTTGGCTAGGAGTTCCGAAAAGAGATTGAAATTTTGAAGCATTTTGAAGTCTCGACGAGATGAGGGAGAAAAATGAGGTTGAATTGACGAATATAAAAATTTCGGTCAGGCAGCCAATCTGTGAGAAGAACAGATGACGTCAGAAGATAGGAGTTTGAAAAAACAAACGAGGAGAATAATTGGTATAGTCCAATGAGAAATGCACTGAAGGTCCAATGGGAGACGAGAAGAAATGGTCAGGTCGATTAGATTCCAAAAATAGAGAAAAAGTCAGTTCTGCTCCGGGGAGGTTGTGCGGGTTTCATTGGGAAGGGTGGCCGCCGGGGGCGGCGCTGTAATCCCAGACAGGACGCTTGAACAGCGTAATCAGCCGCCGAGGCGGCTGAGGGGGAGATGGATTGCCGATCAACACGGCATTCATAGATGCACGTTCACGTAAAGTCGTCATTCAACGCACACCGAAACCAGCAGCCGTTGGAACCGTCACGGGGAACGGCCACGGCCCAGGCAGCAGGACCGGAGACACCCCCATGGGCCAGCCGAGTAACCTACAGGAACCGGCCAAGACCGGAAAGGAAGGTGTTTAGCACAGCCACGGAGGCAGCGCGAAGGCGGGGGGATCCGGTGGGATCCAGGAGGTCGGACAGACCTGGTGGCGAGGCGAGGCCTAAACGGCGGCGGGCGAGAAGGAGCTCCTCCCTGAGGTAGCCGTAGGCCGGACACCGCAAAAGAATGTGTTCCAGTGTTTCGTCAGCACCTTCCTGACACTGGAGACACACAGGCGACGGGAGTTGCCTAATGCGGTGGAGGTACTTGTTGGTGAATGCACAGCCAATTCTGAAACGATGCAGCCTGGTCTGTGCCCCCCTTGGGAGACAATCGGAAAGAAAGTATGGCGACTTTCGCACCTCGAACAATGATCGGAAGTGCCCCGTAATGTCTCTTATCAAGAGGTTCACCATGTCACTTCGAAAGGTGTCCTTCAGACTCCTGATACGGCAGGAAAGGGAGGGGTTGTGCGGGGAGGGTCTGTTACTGCAGGAACCGTTTACGTCCTCTAGGGCACGACTTGCCTTTGGCAAGGGACAGCCGTTAAGGCAGTGACGATTTTAGAGAGTTCTTGAATCCCCTAGCAAATTCGGTCTTGCGATTCCATTTTGTTAAAATGATAAATTGACGGAAATTGGAGTTGAAATGATCCAAGCGTACAAAGTATCCGAAAAGGTTGATCGGACGTCAAAGAAGATCATTTGCGATGAAAATCAGAGAAGAGATTTCAAAACGTCCGTTCACGTCAATTTCGAAGTTCCAAGTGATTACTGCTGGTAACCCTATGTGTCCTAAGGAATATTTGCTGTGTCTACGCCCATGCCCAGGGACAATTCAGCGAACCAATCAGAAGCACTGGTCGCCATAGTGAGTGTTGTTCGCAAGAAGTGTAATGGGAAAGGTGGCCGCCGAATGGGGCAGCGCTGTATTCCCAGACTGGCTTTTGTCACATAAAATGACGACCAGTGGACCGAGAAGGGCCACTGGGGGGGGGGGGGCATTGCAGGGGATTGTCGATCGAAACAGGCGTACAGAGACGCACAGCTCACATGATTGTCGTCATTCAACGTCGACCGGAGACCACCCACGATCAGTCCGCCCCGAAGAGCGGCCGAAATAGATGGATGGCGCGGAAGAACACCCCGGGCCGGCCGGTACTCCTACAGGAGACCACCGGACACCGTTGAGTGGGTGAGGTGCCGCGAGCGGCAGCGAACAGGCGTAAAACATTCCCCGCAACCAGGGCGCACGAGACCAGCATAGTCCGGACAGGCATTACATACCAAATTATCATCCACTGTTTGCGAAAGCTGGCCCCCAAGCGATCGCAGCGGACGAAGACAATGACGAACGCCCGTCATGGACAGAAGGCCAAGCACGGCCCTAGCGACGAAGTCCGAATTACGAGGGAGGGCGGAGTCCGGTCCCAGAATAGCAGAAGCAGGCATCCATCCACCGCCGCCCGGCGGCCAAAGTGAATATCCCAAGCACTCCGTCTTAAGCGAGCTGGAACCAACACCCGCCAGCCCGGACAGCAGACAGACATCCGCACGCCACCAGAGCTGAGACCGAACTCCCAAAGGAAAGTGTGTGTGTGTTGTTATGCAAATGTTTATTGGGACTGGTGGCCGCCGAAGGTGGCGGCGCTGTGATCCCAGACAGGACGCTTGAACAGCGCAATCAGCCGCCTCGGCGGCCGAGGGGGGGAGTGGATTGCCGATCAACACGGCATTCATATATGCACGTTCACGTTAAGTCGTCATTCAACCAATGCAAACAGAGGGGAAGGCAGAAGTCCCCACCCACTCCAATGGAGGAGTCGAGGCCGTTTCAGAAAAAGGTCACCCCCTCCCCCACCACCACGAAACGAGAAACGAAACTGAAGGTACAGGTAGGATAGGGGCTCCTCGCAAGACGCCAGAAGGCGAAGTGGCTGTCAATGCGCTTATTCGGAAAACTAGTAGACGGGGGGAAAACAGATAGGGAAATAGAAAGGACCCGTCCCTCCCACACACCAGGGGTCAGACAACAGATACAGGGGGAAAAGTATATGGACGCAGATGGGAAGACACCAATTGGAAGGAAAAAGGCGAAAGTAGGGAGCAAACCACTCCGAAATTTCGAATAAGCCACCCCACCCTCCACCACACAATCACAGACGAATAAAAAGGGAGGAGTGTGTAGTCCCGATAAACAATTACGGTCGCCAAGACCTACCAATTTTTAAATTCGACAGCGGATCCACGACCTTTTTAGCGCTCTTGGACTCAGGGGCGGCCATATCATTAATCTTTAAGGCCCTATTAAAGGAATTAAGGAAAGGGCAGGATTTGAAAAGAAGAGATCTAAATGTACAATTGTAGGGAGTATGTAACTCACCCGTTAAATATACTGGGTCATATTTAATCCCATTAAAACATGAATAAGGAGATGAATCACAAGGTTATTGCCTCAAAAAATATCTTATCCACAAGCTATGACGCAATATTAGGGATAGATTTCCTAAAAAGATGGGAATTAATTTTGGATTGCAGAAACAGAAATCATTCAGGAAATGGTTTAGTTATAAATATTAACTCATTGCATCAGGAAGTCATGCATTGGGAGAACAACAGAAGTACAGGAGAATATAAGGAGCCCGTGAGAGTACAATTAGACAAAATTCCGCTCCCAGCGAAAACCTCCAAACTAATCAACCTAAGGCAGACAAGCGACGGGTTAAAAGAGAAAGAGGTAATTATCTCTCCAAATGTTAGCTTACAAAAGAAAGAGATATATATAGAGGCAACGATAAATGCAGTAAACAAAACTTTCGGAAACCCCTCTGTTAGTAACAAACGCAAATGACCGCCCTTTTATTTGGACAAAAATAAAAACATATGCACTATTGATGAATTTTGTGTGAAGAATGTGATGCGAATTCTAGTCATAGAAAACAATGAAAGGCCACTAGCGAAAGAGGACTTCAATCTGAGTGACTTGAAGCCCAAGGATAATTTATTGAAAATTCTATTAAGGAACTGAGATGCCTTTGCATGCAATTTGAGTGAGTTAAAAAGTGGTAATATTTTTCCATTACAAATTCACTTGAAGGACACAAAGCCAATATTCTCGAAGTTTTATCTAGTTCCGATTCATCTTAGAGATGAAATGAAGCGTCAAATAAATGACCTTCCAAAAGCAAACATCATCAGAAATAGCCACTCCCCTTTTGCCGCGCCCTATTTTCTCGTTAAACAAACTAACAAATACAGGTTGATTATAGATTACAGGAAACTAAATGGGCAAACGAATTGGGACCCATAATTGCAAACCTCACTGAAAGGTACATTACAAAATTTGAGAGGTGCAAAATATTTCACTTCTTTGGATATGTACTCAGGGTATTATCAGTGCGCAATTGACCCAAAATACAGACATTTAACTGCTTTTACGTCACCGTTCGAAAGGGGCGAGTTTAAAAGAGTTTCTGTAGGATTAAAAACTCGCTATCCTGCTTTAATAAAACGATTGGCTGTGTTTTACAGGGTTTGGGTGAATACGGAGTTTCAGTCTATTTAGATGATATTCTGATAGTGAGCAGCAGCATCGAGGAGCATTTAGAAAGTCTCCAAAAGGTCTTTGATCGGTTAGGAAAATTCGGTTTAAAACTAAGCCCCTCGAAATGTAAATTTTTGAAGAAAAGATTAAAATATCTAAGACATGAGATATACACAAATGGTGTGAAGCCCTCACAAAAGAACATAGAAGCCATACAAAACTTCCCTAGGCACCGAACGGTAAAACAAACGCAGCGATTTATTGGAATGGCACATTTGTTTCGAAATTGCACGACCACTTAACGACCACCGACATAAGCAAAATACATAAAAAATTCAGATGAACAAATGAATGCGAGGGTTGCTTTTATAGCGCTAGAAGAAAGCTATCGGCTATAAAACATCGGCCACAGTACGTAACTTCCTAATTTATCCTAATGGTAGATGCGAGCTCCATCAACATAGGTGGGTTCTTAGCCCAATTTTATGACGAAAACAATCTGAAACCGGTCGGGTACTTTTCTAAGAAATTATCGCCTTCTTAGACGAAGTTTTCGTCATACGAACTAGAATTTCTTGCATTAATGTCAAACATATATTTCTTCAGGGAATATTTAATGGCAGCCCCGAAATTCTATATACTGAGTGATTGCAAATCACTTATCCACATCTTGAAACAGAAAAAATATCCGAATAAAATCCTAAGATGGATAATAAACCTCTCGGAGTTTAAATTTAATGTGTACCACGTGAAGGGTTCGGAGAATTTAGTGGCAGATGCGCTAAGCCGTTGTATTTTAGAAGACGGAGAGTCCGAAATAGAACACCCGCTCATTGCCAGATTCGAAAATCCAATTAACGCGCTCTCAGAATTTTATAGTGGTGGGGAGGATAACGCAAATGAACCGAACACTTCAGCAGATAAAGTAGCCCCCCTCCCTTATATATTCAATTTAACGAACCGAAGGATAATAGCCGAATTACGAAGAGAAGATGGAGAATTAGCGACGCTAATAAAAAATTTGGAAGCGGGAAGATTGAAGGCAAAACAGGTAAAATAGCTCAATTACTATATTGACGCAGACGAGGTCCTAATGTATCACGACTTAGAAACAACAAAAAATACGCGTCTATGGAATAATGAAAAAATCGTAATCCCAAAGTCGCTGAGAGCTGAGATAATAAAGGCAAAGCACGAAAATACATGTGCACATGGAGGCATTCTAAATAACTTATCAAAGATTAAAGCACGATTTGTTTGGGCAAATATGAACACAGGTATTCGAAATTTCGTATTATCTTGCGAAACCTGTATAAAACGAAAAGGTTTCAGGCATCAGAAGAAGTCACCACTAATTGACGTATTAGAAATTCCTGAGCCTTTTTCAAAATAGTATACAGGTATTTGCGGCCCATACCCAGTCTCAAATGGATATAGATACATACTGAGTTCAATCGATTATTTTTCAAGGTATGTGTAATTAATTCCACTAAAAAATTGCACTACTACGGGGATCACTAACGGCATCATCTCCTCGTAATCAGCAAGCACGGGATACCACACGAATTGGTAACGGACTATGCAACGTACTTTCAAGCCTCAATTCTCTAAAATACGTTAAAAAACTTTGACATAAAGCAGATATTGACAAGTCCGTATTCTCCGCAGTCAGCGGGAGTTACAGAAAGGTCACATTCATCACTGAATGATCGATTAGCCGTTTTATGCACAAATAGCGAAGATTGGTACAACTGTCTACCTGCCGTGCAAATGGTGCTTAATTCTTCGATAAATTCCAATACGGGAGATAGTCCCCATAGCATAGCTTTCGCTAGAGATATGTGGCTCCCAATCGATTTATATCAAAATCCCTGTCCCGCAAACTATTTCAATGAAAATCATGACCTAGCAAGAATTCACCAAAAAAGTGTACAATGAGGTCACAAAAAATTTGAAACTGGAAGCCGAAAAGCAACAGGAAGTTCAAGGGAGGAAAGTAAAGGTAAAAGGTCCTCAAAATTGGGGATATCGTTTTTATGAACTCACCTGCATTGACCAAGGGAATAGGTTCGAAACTGAAATATTCCAATGATGGACCTTTTAGAATAGTTAAGAAAACCACTCCGGTAAGCTTTATCCCCACGCGAATAGCTGACCCGTCAAAGACCTTACGAGCACATGTCAATCGTCTCATACCAATAACAATGCGTAGAGACTATTTACTATTTAAATTTTAGGACCAGACAAGCGCGGGACGAAAATGTATAGGACACCCGCTCCTCCATCCAACTTACGATTCTGAAAGCGAAGAAGACGAGGAAGAATATTTCACTCTCCCCACGCCAAGCGAAAATGTAAACCAAAGCGAGCAGAGCAGCCAGCAAACAAGGTGCGATCACCCCTCCCCAAACCCCTCGGGCAGGCACAATGAACATTACAATTTGAGGTCCAAAGTAGCGAAACCACAGCGTTTTCCAGATACTTGCGTCAAAGCTATCTCCACATAGGGCTTTGGTGAATTTGGTAAAATGTTTGAGATGAAATTCAACGAACTATTGGACTAAATTGCTCAATTTATTATAAATAAATTGTCAATTAATCTTAATCGAGATCGGAAAGAAGAAAATCGTTGCAATCGTGGTCAAAGCAAAGATAAATTTAATCAAAAGCAAATTACTGTGAGTACCTTATAGCAGCGCATGCGCGATAATAGGGATTTTTCAAACGAAACTGTGTGGGAAAAAAATCATAAATTTACCTGTTGGGGAGGCAGAGGAATGTCAAAAAAGGAAAGATTGTCAAAATTCGTTAAAAATCAGTCAGGGGTAGCAATCTGATATTAATAAGGAGCAAGACTACATGGATGCAGTTTGATAGTTTAGAATTACGTCAATACAAAACTATAAATTAGCTTAACAACTAAGTGTTAGTTTAATAATGTCTATCAAGAGTGATTAACATAATTTGAATACAGTAGCAAATCAGGCAAAAATCAGCTTAACGTAGTTAGTTCGATTAATTTAGATATTTACTGCAGATTTATATACTGCATATCATTTGATTACGTAACTAACGATTAATTTAACTTGTAGCTTGTAATTGACTAACCTTTGTTTAGTGATCGTGCGAGTTGAGATTAGAAAATTAAATGTCAGGTACAGAAACTATTAAAGGAGTATAGATCGGCTTAATTTAACGTGGCATTTTAATGATTAATGTATGGCAGATATCGGTTGATGATATATAGGTAACTATGTAAACACGAGTATGCGGAATTGAAGGAATCAACCCACACAGTCCAGTTTGTCCGGTATGCAGCACGAGCGGACTCCACAGCCAGCGCCCCCTCACTCGCCTCTACAGGGGACAGCATATTCCGCGACGAATTGGAATTTCCTTACGGAATAAAAAAACCGAAATTGAACAGAAGTCCTAGGCGCAGTGATACCAACGCCGATGGTATGGCGTGATTAGATGGTGAAACGTTCGAAAGAAAATAAATATTTCTGCCTTCGGTGGGACCTGAACCCACGACCTTCCACTTGCCGGGCGGAGGCTCTACCCACTGAGCTACGAAGGACAATATATAATCTCTTTACGAACGTATATATATTGTTGCCAGTTATTTCGCAGAATGGTGTAGTACATGGACTACTATTTAAACCAAATTACGAAAAGAAAGAAAATTCGTCGTCTGAAAAAAACAAAAATTGTGTAATTTCTGAAAGGCATGAACCGAAAATGAGCACATATTTGGAAAGAGCATACAAAGTCCTATAAGGTGACAATTCTCATCCGGACCTCTGAATTTAACGGCGAGCTACAAGCGCTGAAACATTGGCGAAGTACAAAATCGAGTTGTCGCAAAAATTTGTAACTGGCAATTCCGTAAACACCCTTCTAGCTACAATCGGTCAAATTCATCAAAAACTTGTCCATTCTACCAGCTTTCGAATGAACCTACAATAAACCATATCGGTATTCTAATTCAGGAGAACTTCAATCCTTTGTCTACAATACGTCACTGAAATCGGCGTTCATCGAAAAACGCATTCGACGAACATTTTCAGATGTCTTTCAACCTTCCTGCGCGCGTATCCCACATGGCCACCTAGATCAACAGATCTGACTCCAATGGGCTTCTTTGTTTGGAGTTTCCTGAAGCAAAAGGTTTACTGCACAGAATTTGTCAGTTTGTTAGACTTTAGTATCCGGCTCGACGAAGCAATAGTAAAACTGAGGGATAAGCTTCCGAGAGTTACGGTGATTTCAGTTCTAAGCGGTAAGGCATGTATCAGTTGGGACCAGCGTCGTCGAAGGGGGGGGACCATGACCGACACCCCTCCCAGAGCCTTAAATTAAAAAAAAAAAATATTGATTAAAAAAATATCTACTTTTTCTTAATTTGGTGTTTATATTTTACTTCTTCTCGTATTTTGTTAAAACAAATTTCAGTCCACTAAAATTTTATTTTTACTTGATACTTCGTTTATAGTTTAAGGAAAATTCCTTTTGAAAGGGAAAATCGTTTGGAAAGGGAAATTTCCCTGTCGCCAGGTAGGCTTAAAAAGAATTTCCTGATGTCATAAGACTTGTCTTGTTTTGGAAGCGGGTGTTGAAAAATAAAACCTTTCTGTTTTTCGATCCAGGGACCTTTAATATGTTCTTTTATACTAGCAATTGTATAATAAATAGCAACAAACGTAAGTCATGTGAGAGCAGAATATTCAATTTCTTTAAAAGGGAAAAAAGAAGATAGTGACTGTAATGAAAATAAGTTCAAAAATGTTGAATGCTCTGAAGATGACAGTGCAGAAAGAAAAACTCCAATAGATGTTGGGACATCATTATTTGCACCATTTAAAATCAATTTGAATCCCAATGATATTGGGTTATTCTTAGGAAAAGGGGAAAGGGCTTTTATTATATATAGTTGTCATAATAGATCATAAATATAATTAGCTTAAGAGCATTTGTACTAAGTTATAAAATTTTATGAATAATAATGTAATTTAACTATATAAATTTAAAAACTTGTTAAAGAAATC
>QLNU02015360.1:101474017-101499327 GCA_006491805.2 Dysdera silvatica
TGAATTTCTGATTAGGGTTATCCATTTTGTTGTCCAGAAAAATAAACATAAACGATTAGTAATAGTAATACTTTATTCCTTATTATTTTATACCGCAGGAGACCATACAAACGATTTGCTTGGGAAATGGAAAGAGAGCAGTAGCGATGCTAGTAACGGGGCTCTCTTTCCGGAAGACAAAGCAAGGGATTTCTCGTATTCTGCAAGAAACAACAAAGATATTGATTCGCGCGTACAAATCCGCATTGTTATTAAGAGATTCACATTCGCTGGAATATGACATTTACAGAGTTTATGAGCAGAGTCTTGACTCGAAGATGTTACAAGTGAAGGTTGAAGTCCAAAGGTGGAATCTTTGTGGGCTGCAGAGTAAGAATGTTTTTCCTTGTAGCTTGGACTGAGAGAAGTATGAGAAACAAAAATAGTAGAAAAATGTAAATGAATTTTGAGTTGACCGTTGCGGGTGCAGTTTTAAAGGACATTTATAAGGAAAGGCAGACAAAAGAAAAATGGAAAAGGAAGAGCAGGGAGAGCAGAGGAGGGGGAAGAACTGAAAACTAAAAGGAAAGAGTGGGAAGGCAGAAGTAGCAGGCAGAGCATACTTGATTTAAGTACCAATCAAAGATTTTGGCTTTAAGGGTGAGAAAAGAGAGATTTAAATTCTTGAGGAATTGAATTCCAGATTTTAGAACCCGTAACGGAGACGCTATGGTTAATTGATTGATTGTTTTTTGTTTTTTTTTATGGCGCAAGAGCATCTGGGCTATACTGCGCCAAAGCCCAAGAACTCTACGTTGATGCTGCAGAGATTCCCGGTTTCCGACAAAAAAGAACTTATTGCAAAGTTCTGAGAAGCAGAAATTTATAATTACGTTGTACTGGTATTTCTTTGTGTTTATAATGCGGCCATAGACATAAATAAAACTTATCAACAACATCGAGGTGGATCCCTGGCGTTCTTCCCAAACGGCGTATTTCCCAAAGCTCCCGAGTAGCACGAAAGTTTTTAAATTTTTTTTTCTTTGGCATGTAATTGGTTAAAAATGTGAGACGCCCACATTTTTAAATTTTTGATATTATAAATTTTTAAGTAATACACGTTTGGGAAGAACGCCAGGGACCCTGTCGAGGTGATGGAAGGATAATTAAAATAAAATTCTTAAAATGCGATGGACTTAAAAAATAGCTATAACAGATTATTTTATCATCATCATTTTTTTTTTTTGTCTCCGTAAGTAGCGTATGATTTAATTGTTGGAACAAATATATCGTATACCATAGATCTCATGCCGTTACTTTTATTCACCGTAGTCCAGCGTTTGTTACTCTAGGCCATAGGCGTAACATTGAGGGTTAAATATAATATAAACTGGGGGCAAGTGTCTCCCTTGCCCCCGCCAGATAACGCCTATGCTCTAAACGGGGGTTTGGATAACTCGGAAAACCGTGGGTTTCGGTGTAGCTTGACCTTAATTGTCCTTGCGCCGTAAAACATACTACATGTACAGAGTCCTTATGAAATGTGTTGATATTTTATCAAATCGCAGTAGAACCTGCCTAAATTAACCACCCTTGGGACTGGATTGCAATGGTCACCACAGGCAGACTTTGGTACAAGGGCGGATCAAGCGAGGGACGAACCCCCCCCCCCCGTCAGGCTTAAATAGGAAAAAAAATTAAAGACGATGAAGAATATTTTATGTGTTGTTTGTTACAACTGTAATAAATAAAAGTCTTACACAGGCGTCCAAAGTCTCCAAGTCTTGGAGAAATGCGATCCAGACGTTTTTCCACGAATCTTCAAGCTACTCGTCTTTCAAACTACGTTTTCAGTAAGTGTTGCTTCAGCAAAACGTAGTTTTTTATCCTTGAAGCGCCGTTAAACTTGGCTTCGAACGCGGATGACAGAAGAGACTTTTAATACACATCCATAGAGACATTCATATTGATGTAAATAAAGTGATTGACAAATTTTCAAAGAAACCAAGATGGCTAGACTTTGCACTATAAACTTCAAATTTTTTAAAAAGTTGCTTGTTATAAAAAAGTAAAATAATTACAATGTTTTTATAGTTTAAATTTAAACTTGTTCTATTAATTACATTGTAAATTATCGTTTTGGTTATTGTATATGTCTCCTTTGCTAAGTTATCCTTCTGTCATACTTAACTATAATCATAGGCGTACGCAGAAAGTTCGTAAGGAGGATTATAGGTTCAATGGGGGGTTACAGAGCAGCAACTCCCATATTCGCTGAAACCGGCAAAATTTCATCGCCAGGGGAGGTTACAGCCCCATCAACACCTGCCCAAATTGCGCCAATGATATATCTACCTAAACCATATAGTTTAATTAAAGAAAAGCCCAGCTTTAATTCATTGTCGTAAATTAAATATTTTGGTGAGTATAAAGGAAGGCTAGTAATATAACAACATTTACCTAAACTATTTAACAGTCAAAAACTAAAAATTTTCCGTAGTCGCCCAGGCCCCCATAACATCTTGGATTCGCCCTTGCTTTGGTATAGGCATGTTGAAGACAGGTTTTCAGTTGCATTTGGACGTTTGCCCCCCTTCAATGTAACAGCCCTAGACATGTATCTTTTTTTGCCTATGCCACAACCCGTATCTGGGTACGACGCGTAAAAAACTTTTGACAGCAGATATTGTACAAACTTAACACTTCATCATATTCATTAATATTTTATGTCAGTACAGTCATTAAAGATATATTCATTCTGTATTTATATGTATATACTATAGAACATCTTTTTCGACGTTGTCCAGTTTCAAAAATTTTATTTTCGAGCTCTCTGTTGCGACCATCTACTGTCTGTTCATGAAACGAAAAGTAGTCCGATGAAACAGCTAGAAATAACGGTAGGTGACGTCACAAACGGCCTAGCCCAGGGGTCTTCAACCCGCAGGCCACATGCGGCCCGCCAACTCATGAAAAAATACAAATTGTTTCACACAAAAACAACGTCCTGGCTCGACATCCGAAGTCTGAAATATATGTATTTTATTCTGTTGGTATTTTCATATTTCATAATAAATATTTTAAAACGTTAAAGAACTAAAGTAATACGCGGTCTTCCCTCAGTCGTGTTTTACTTCAGTTTTCTAGCGTATATGGGCATTAGGAGTAGTTTTATTGATTTGCACTGCAACAGTGATTTAAAAAAGTATTAACTCAGGATTCGTTAAATTCTATTCTAAAAAAGCTGATAAGAACATCTTTTCGATGCTGACTGGGTGCTCTGAAAATGTTTCTGTTCTGGAGCATTTACATCTGCACATAGGCTGACGTAGAAAGTTCATAAAGGTGGGGTTACAAGCTTACAAGGGGAGGGTTACAGAGATACAACTCCGTATGTTCATATGTATGTACACAAAATTTTGTTGCAGTGGTAATTATAACCTCCATCAACGCCCATCCTCCCCCCCGCGTACGTCAATGAGTCTGTAAATAGCTGTTTCCAAAAATGAAGTTGATAAATGGAAAGTTAGGACCAGAATAACTGACGTCCACCTTGGAAACACTTTTAGTGTTTGTTTGTTTGTTTTGTGGTTTTACGGCTCAAAGACTACAATGGTCATGCTGCGCCGGGACCTACTGTTTTCCGAGGAATCCGAACCTCTTATGGCCTAGGGAACCAAACCCCGGACTACAGTGAACGGGTGATCTTTTTATGAGAACTTTTAGTGTTGCGGCTATCAAAAATAGGGCAGTTACTGACAGGATTGTTAAAAATAAACAGTGCTATAAATCTCACTAAAAGGTTTGATTTCATAACATATTGACTAAAGTATTAAAAAAGATGTTTTGCTTCATACGTATTTTTGTGTAATAGGCTTTATGCATTTGGTTCCAGAGGCGGAACCAGAAAATCCAGAAAATATTTTAAAAGGCAATGCAAACTAAGATATAAGGAAAATGCCACAAAGGCTGATCCAGGCAGCATCCCTCTAGCCGCTTTTGTTCAGTCCTAATATTGCTGATACAGTAGTGCGGCCCGCGGGCCTACAAGAATAAGCAAAATTGGCCCTTGGACTGAAAAAGGTTGAAGACCCCTGGCCTGGCCGAGTACAGTAGAGGGAGACCCATTTTCAAAACTGGATTTTAGCGAATGTTTATCTGCGCTAAACACAAGTTCCGAAATGAAGTCTCTGCTGTAATCGGCTAGGCCGTTTGTGACGTCACCTCCCATTATTTCTAACTGTTCCATCGAATTACTTTTCGTGAACGGATAGTACCCAACAAGCCCTGGGTTCGTGCTCAATGCCGGATTTGCGCATAGGCCAAGTAGGGGCCCCCCACGATTTTGGGGGGGGGGCTCCTCTGAAACCTTGACATCATTTAAGTCATAACATTCATAATAATCATTCATAATAATTATTTAAGTTATAACAAATATCCGAGTTTCATTGTTAATATATCTGAATATTATAGATAAAGAACTTCAAAGGAAATCTGATGGTATTAAGTTCCAATCAGTTCTCTCTTGTAAAAAATGGTCACTTTATTCGGGTAGTTCATTTATCAAGTTGGTCACTTTACCAGGTTCTACTGTATTTTCAAATACGAACAATGTGTTTGCATGCCCATTGTAGAAGAAATATCCAAAAATTCGCCTCGAGGCTCACTGAACGATGTTTTTGCTTCCAGGTGTGTTGGTTCTCAGAATGTCGTCTGCTGCCATTTTTAGTTGGGTGGAGAAAAAGGAAACGAAGTCATAACGCGATTTAGGAACGGGGTCGTACTCGGGGGGGAAACGCTGGTTTCAATTTCCGGGTTTAGGGATCAAAAAAGTTAAGCTCCACGACCGGAGACGAGTCCATATCATAAACTTATATTTTTCAAATACACTTTTACTACCTGAATAACGTGCTAAGTGCTATAAACACAATAACATGTAAAACAAAAAATAGACATGTAAAACAAAATCAACTTTTTACAGAAGTTGCACCAAATAATGGAAACACTTGCATGCTATTTCAATCGGAGAGATATATATTTTGCTATGTAACTCTTGTAGGCCCGTAACGAGGCTTGAATTTAGGGGGGGGGGGGCTTGATACATCGATGGTCCTTTACCTTGTATCCAATGTTGAATTTTTCATTTCGGCAGGTTTTAAGCCTATACCCGCCCCTTTGGATACGGCCTTAAACTTTTACGACCTATAGGGAATTTTTCTATATGACAAATTTTATTCGGGACGTTCACATATGTGCCAGCAGAATTTTTTCCAGTGGGGGCAAAACATGTGCATACACTTTCCAAAGGGGCAAAACATGTACACACGCACGCGCGTACATGTAAATATAGCAAAATTTACGGAAATCCATGGGCCAGCATCCTTTTCCCCTTTCCCTGCGCCTGTGGACGTTCACATTTTCATTGATTTGATTAAACAATGTAACATTAGGCTAAATGAGTGGGGTAAAGAATGGGAAAGTGTATCTAGAAAACTCCAATATGGAGGAAGCAGTAGAACAAAATTTTATGGTGCAAGAATTATGGCTCAATAATATCCAGAGTCACAGATTCCAGGTAACATGCAAAACAGTCACATGATACATGGAAAATAATGAGATACATACTAATTATTAAAATAGTTATTTATCAACATTAAAACAAACTACGAGGGCGAATCAGAAAGTCTTTGCCCCTATTTTTTATTAGCCAAAATAAGGTACATACAGGTAATTACAAATATACGTACTATTCTACGTACCTTACACTATTTTTCCACATAGTCCCCACACCGGTTCAGACATTTGTCCCATCGCAGCACTAAATTTGAGATGCCCCTGTGGTAGAATTCGTCCGGCTGACTGTGGAACCACCGTCGGACTGCTGTCTTGGCTTCATCGTTGCACGTGAATCGCTGTCCTGCCAGGAACTTCTTCAGCGGACCGAAAACGTGGAAATCACTAGGGGCGAGGTCCGGACTGTATGCAATCAGAACCGCCGACAAGCTCCGGTCATTTCACTGGGAGAGTCTGGACCACCCGCCATACAGTCCTTTGCAAGACAATCGGTAGCTTAGTGCTTTTGCGTTCGATGCCCGCGGAAATCGATCACTTTTTTTTAATGCATCCTTTTTATATATTTATGTATTTTTATTAGTAAAAATACTTTGCTTACAATCGGATTTTGTTTATAAACTTACTTTAATAAAATTCATATTTACATATTTAATTCTGTGATACTATTTTTCGCAGTTATAATTTTTACACGAATTTTAATATTTTATTGAAGAGTTGTAAAGGTACAAAAAGTTTAGGAGTTAGCTGTAAGTTTTTATGTGAATATAACTTTTATAAAATTTGCGTACTCATTGTCAACCTGTGAAGGGATGAAATTACACCAATAACACAGTTTTGTTTTATTTAAGGATTGAAAGATTTTTTCTGAAAACTTTTAACAATTCCATTAAATAAAAAAGAAAACTGCGTTAATTCGTCTTATTTTGTCATTATTAGCCTTTGCAGTCATCCTCTATTAGCATCTATTACGCCTAATATTTTTTTAAATATATTTATCTATTGATAAATGTATTTTTAGTATGTAAACATATAAATTTTATTTTATAACATATAAACATTTTATGTGCATCTCATTTATGTGCATTTTATTTATACAGAAACATTTTATTTTATAAAATGCAATCAATTTTATTTTAAAACTGACTGACGTGAACATATTTTTTGTGTATCACTATCGGAGGTGTCGGAATTGTATACTGGTACACAGTTTTGGATGATAATTATCATAAAAACAATAAAAACATAAAAAAATTCTACAACGTGAGCATTTTATAAATGAATTGTTCGAACAACTGATTTTCTTTGTCTAATATCATCTGGAAAACAAATACCATCTACATTTTCAAAAACGCTTCTTTCGTTTGTTAACTTTGCAACAAACCAAGAGTACTGTAATGTATTCTTAAAAGTTGGCGCCGAAAGTTGATTGTGAATAAGTGAATGGATCTTCAAAGCATCTATCTGCTCGCGTGTTTAAATGACTATTTTTTTGTAAGCTTTCAACACAATTTTGTAACCTTTTAATGAAATTTTTTACTTGACGGAAGAAGTACACATCACGAGGTTGACAGTATGGGGTACAATGAGGTGGAATTACTTCAACAGTAGAAGAAGAGGTGCCGTCGTCATTTGTAAAAACATTATTAAAGTGTGCTGGATCTACTTAACTACATAACAGGCTGGATGGCTACACCAAAACTTTTTCTACTTTTCAACTTTTTAATAATCAACAATTAAAATTCGAGTAGAAATTATCACTCAATAAGTGTACCATCAGTATAACTATATAATTATAAAGTAAGTTTATGAGCAAAATCCGATTGTAAGTAAAGTAAATTTACTAATAAAAATACATAAATATGTAAAAAGGATACATAAAAAAAAAGTGTGATCGATTTCCCGGGGCATCGAACACAAAAACACGGCGCGAAGAGCCGACAACTTACCGCCCAAGCTACCGATTGGCTTGCAGAGGGCGTTGTGTTTTAAGCTCATATATAGGATGCAAAATCTTTAAAAATTCATATCTCCGAAAATAAGCTGCATTTACACAAATGCCGAGACACCTATTTTATTTTGGCGCTACTTTCACCAAAAACAAAACATCAAATCGGCGGGGCACTCACTGTGGGTTCCCCCTTGTTAGACATTTTTCAGAAATTTTCCTCACATCACAGCAAAAACAAACTGATTTGTCCTTTAAGAAACCAGTGGCATAGAATGGCATGTATGCTTCGTCTTGTCTTTGAAAACAAATTAATTTAAGTAATCTAAAATTCGGTTATTTTATCTGCATTATAATACAAAAAATAGTGAATTACTGAGTGAACAAGCAAACTACTGTAATAGTTACGCACACCAAAATTACATTTTAGAACTTGCAGAAATAATTATTACACTTACGTTATAAATAGCGTATATGAATGGATTGTAGCACGAATTACTCATGGCCAGCCAGTGACAGCAAAACCAAATGACATTGATATACTTGTAACTGTAAAGATAAGAAAACAAGATGACATTAAATAATTGTGTAGTAATCATGTTTTGCTTCGTTTGGAATAAAATAAACAATTGTGCCGAATTTTCTCCATTACTTGTTTTGTTTATATGATTTTACGAAGGCAAATACTGGAGAGATAAAATCAAGGTTTCAGTGAAAAAATATTCACAGATAATAGTTGATACGGATAGAAATAGCAGAATGACGGTTCAAGTTTTCCTTTCTCAGAAGTAATGGAAGCATGTTTGAAGTTTTCTTTACTTATGAAGAAAGGCAGCTTAACATGTTCGAACCATCGTTCTGCCATTTAATTCTAACATTTAAACTATTATATATATGTAAATAAAGTTATATAGTATCGACATTATAATATTTCATTATTAAAAGTATAGTCAACATTTTTGTTGCAGCTAAAGGTGGGCAGAATCTTTCAGTAATTGAATCACTGAACAAGTTTGCTTATCAATCGGGAAGATGATGATAATTCGTTGAACCAAATGTAGATCGTAGATTTGCAAAATGATTATAAGAATAGGGGTTTAGGTATTTTTGTTTTCTCGCTTTGAAAAACTTTGAAAGGTAAGTGTTTTGCTTTTAATTGCAGTACTTTTTCATTTAAATTCATCCTAGTGCGTTACTGCATTGGATAAAGCATGTTTAAAAGATCGTTTTTATGTAGATGCTACGTAATTTTATAAGTAATAAAGATTAGTTATGCTTATCCAAATTACAATAGGGCAAGCGTTGTAAAATGAGCCCCCTAAACTTTGATGGGCTCATATTATATAACAAGAGTGGGCACTCATGAGGTAAAAAAAACCGCATTCCAATTTATCATACATTATAAAGAACCACACGATAGTTACATAGTATTAAATATACAAATTTAATATGATTACATATTGTACCAAAGTCTTAAGTGCTATGTAAAATATACATATAAGAAAATATAATTAAGAGAAAGAAAATACAAAATAATTATTTCAAAGTTTAATAATAACTCCAAGAAGGACCTATCGATGCAACCGAAGATCTACTTTCGAAGCGATTACGTACAACTTTTACTCTTCATTAACCGATTCACTTTCTTAGTCAATTTAACGTGATTCGTAAAAAAAAAAGTTCTGAAAAAAAACCTATATAAATTTTCGACGGGAGACGCACTTAATTTAACGAAGAGCCGCATTAGCCCACCCCTGTTATATACACTAAAGGAGGGGTTTCTACTTTTTGTTTCAAATGCCATGAAAAGTTCTAAGACAAAAATGCTAGGTGAATAAAATGTTATTTGTCTAAATAAATTTGCCATACGGTTTTCTAAACCAGTTATTTATTTTTCTTAGGGGCTCATAATACCAGTACGAAACTTTTTTCCAACAAAATGACTTGATTTGATTTTAATAATATTTTTTCACATCCTTAAATTTATTCAAAATGTTTTATATTTTAACAGCAGTTTTATGAATAGTGGTAGTTAAATTTATCATAAAAATTTGCTCAAAAAACTTTTAAATAAATTTTTAAAAAATTAAAACAAAATAGGGGCTCATAATACCACTTTCTCCTTTAATAATTAGAACGTAAAATACGTATAATTAAAACATAAGAAATGTGCTAAAATAAAAATAAGGATTAGAAAACTAACACTCCGTATTTGTATATATTATTTGCACCTGAACTCGGTTCTTCTTTCTTTTATATGAGTATATACATTATATTTTCATAAAAAGTTTTCTCAGAGTACTCTTTCATATCCATAAGATTATTTTTGTCTATTGACAAAACAGTCAAGTTGCTCAAGCGCACTTGTCATTGCGTGGCTTTAAAATATGCGTTGATTCCATTTAATGCAGAAAGTTTTCTTTCTGCAGTTGCAGTTGTTGATGGAAAAGTTAGTAACAGTTCTACTAATTTGTATATCCCACTAAATACAATATCCAATTTATTTAACTTCATGTCATCATCATCATCATATTCAACCATTATCTATCCACTGCTGGATGAAGGTCTCTCCAAATGCTTTCCACACAAGTCTATCCTGAGCAATTCGCTTCCAAGTCACCCCAACCTGTTTTCTTATTTCATCCACCCATCTAGTTTGAGGACGTTTTCTAGGTCTTCGGTGGTCTCTTGGAATCCAGTTCAGAATTTCTGTTGTCCATCGTTGATCAGTTCTTCTTGCAATATGCCCAGCCCATCGCCATTTCAGCCCTTTTACTTTAACAATGATGTCCTCTACTCTAGTTTGCTCTCTCACCCAAGTGTTCCTTTTTCGATCTCTCCTAGTTATTCCAAGCATGCACCTCTCCATGCTCCTTTGCGTTGTCTGTAACTTTCGTATTGCTCCAACTGTTAGACTCCATGTCTCTGATCCATAAGAGAGGACTGGCAATACACACTGGTTGAAGACTTTTCTTTTTAGACATAAAGGCAATTTCCCCTTCAGGATAAAACTGTTTCTTCCAAATGCACTCCAGCCAAGTTTAATACGTCTGTTGAGTTCTTTCATAATGTTGCCATCCATTGAAATCAGCTGGCCAAGGTAAATATATGAATCAGCAATTTCTAGCTCAATGTTGTCAACTTGTATTTTTGTTTCCTCTACGAAATTATTGAACATGATCTTAGTTTTTTGTAGGTTCATCTTGAGTCCAACTTCTTTACTTCTAGTTGAGAGCTCCTGTACCATGTCTTGGAGTTCTGATGGGTTCGTTGAAAAAATAACAATGTCATCAGCAAACCGCAAATGATTTAAATATTCACCATTTATTTTTATTCCCCTGTTATTCCAATTTATTTGCTGAAAAATCATCTGTAAAGCTGAAGTAAAAAGTTTTGGAGAAATGGTATCTCCCTGCCTCACACCTTTACCAATTTTGATAGCTTCGGTATCTTTATGTAACCGAAATTTTGCACTTGCATTTTTATACACACGTTTCACCATGTCAATGTACACTTCCTCGATGTCTGCTGACTTCATGTAAAAAGTAATATATATGTTACTGATTTTTTTATATTCGTCAAGGGAATAAAACCCCCTCAAGTCATTTTTGAGTCGAACTTTATGAAAACATGAATAATATGGTTCTTCAAGCTCCGACAGTAGTTCAGAAAAGCCTTCACAAAATTTATCAAAATGTTTTGAATCCAGCAAAGCTATGAATTTAAAATATTTTTGAGACTCAAACCTCACTTTTGTTTGAGCCATTGGAGTGTCCAGAATTTTATTAAAAATCCGTAGGTATTTGGAACGATCGCTATCATTATTCTATCGGTTTAGACTTTGCTCATTTTTTTTCATCTTTAACCTAACTTCTGGCTTCTGTCCATCCTTGATCAAAATTTTCATCTCCATTTTTTTTTTAAATCTCGTGGAACTCATTAACTTTCTTCATGCAGTAAGAATTGTACATGCTTTTATTTTGCAGTATGGCAAACAAAATAGCAGAAGACGCGAATATTTTGTGGAAAATAATAAGAACAGATTTAGTGCCTCACTTAGAAGACAAATAAATATAACCCTCCTTACTCAGAATATACACTGGTGTGCAAAAATTAAGGACGGGCAGTTTTTCGCATGTAACGTCGCACCCCAGTATTTCAAATGGGTACAAAGCATACCGTAACATCAAGATGTAAGATTAAGGAAACGGTGAACGATACTGACCAAGAAAGGAATCCAAAGGATACAAAGGACTTTTATTCAAAAGTGGGCTTTCAGCACAGGAGGACAGAAGACAGAAACGTCCATGTGACAGGCGGCAGGCAAGAAAAACAGTTTTCAGTAGGGGATATGATTACCCCTGACTGCGATGCAGGATGTACACCATCTGTTCATGCTCAGTAAGAGGTTGTCGACAAGCTCTTGAGGCATCATGGCCCATTCCTCTTGTAATGCCGATCACAGCTGAGGAATTGTTGCTGGTGGATGACAATGTGCTGTGAGGGGTCTCTCGAGAACACACCACACGTGTTCTATTAGATTCAGGTCCGGAGACCGTGCGGGCCATTCCATACGATGAATATCTTCACTCTCTGACAGCTCAGCGACAGCAGCTGTACGATGAGGTGTAGCGTTGTCATCCGTGAAGAGGAAATCTGGGCCCACAGCACCCCGGAAAAGACGGACATAAGGAAAGAGAACTTCGGTACACTAGTGGTCACCAGCGACTGAACTTCTTTGGAAGATGTGGAACTTCGTACGGCCATCAAGCATTATGCCTCCCCAAGCCGGAACTCCTCCACCTCCAAATCGGTCCCTTTCGACCATGTTGGAGGGGTGATTGCGTGTTCCCCACTCTCTCCAGATGTATAGACATCCAGAATCGCTAATGAGACTAAATCGACTATCATCCGTAAACAGCACTCGACTCCTTTGTTGAGCTCCCCATTTTTGTGTTCCTGGCACCACAGAAAACGTCGTCCCCGACGGATAGATGTTAATGGCACACATTTACTGGTCGCCAAACGAATAAACCGCTTATGTACAGTCTCATAACCACGGTAAAATGCGATAGCAGCCGTCCAGTGGTGTGTTGCATGTGGCTTGTGATTTCACCCGCTGTCAGCCGTCGATCTCTCACCGTCTGTAGAACAAGATACCGATCCTCCCTTGCCATGATTGCTCATGGACAATCACCATTAAACCTTCGGACAGCTGTTCCTGTCGTTCGAAATGCCGTCCATGCTCGTGACACGATGCTGTGTGCGATTACGAACTCCTCGGCTACACTCGTCACACTTCGATCTTCTTCCAACTTTCCAATGATTCGACTTCGAGTTAAATCATCCAAATGTTGTCTGCGGGACTGTCCGTTGGACATCTCGCACTGCTACAACTCGTCACCGTTCAAACCGATGTACACTGTGCAATAGCTTCCACTGTAATGCTGTGCGAACACTGCCTTCGCACTTTATACCTACTCACAAGCCAATATTACATCATGATGCGTATACGCAAATGCCCTACCGTGTAGGACCCTAGGCAGTCTCCTGATTGGTCTTTCGGTCGGTTATGCGTGTTCGTTCTGCTGTTACGTTACTTTTTCCATCTCGTCCTTAATTTTTGCACACCAGTGTATATCTGTCAATGACCCTCGATCATGTTTTGTCAAATGTTTAAATAACCTGTGAAGATATTACTATCTTTCGCCCTCCCTCCTTCAAAGTATGTATTTTATGGAGATAAAAGAAAAATGAATTGAGCATTACTTTATATTTTGAAATTTATGTTTGTAGTAAGTTATTTATAAATAGCTGAAACAGAGATCTCTAATTGCAAACACTACAAATGCGGAAATGTAAACAATAGCGTTACTGGGTCATTTCATTTCAAATCACTCAAAATAAAAAAATCTTGTTGCCTGCATGTGACAGATTTTTGTGAAGTTTTTTGTCAGCAAGTATATTATGAAGAATAACAAACAGTTATTTCGACAGTGGTGTAAGGTTTAAAAACAGGACATTTCGGGAGCCAATTTCACCCTTTGTCAAATGAAGTCAGAATGCAGCATTCTGCCTTCACTTGACAAAGAGAGCAGTTGGCTCCCTAAACGTCGTGTTTTTAAACCTTACGCCAGTGTCTAAATGATTTTGTCATGGAATCTCCTGGTGAAACTGTATCGTTTCGTTATTATGAAGAATAATTTAATTATTTTTTTCAGAATTTTTGGATCAAAACTGAAGTCAGGGGGTTACTTTGAAATTAGGCACAATATAATAAAATGACGCCAACCGGCAAGGCGGTTTTTCAAATTTGTAGTTATTGTAACTTTTTTATTTATGAACCAAGTTTGCTCATTTTCGTATTATTTAAAATATAAAATGCAAGCTATAAGATGTAATTCTTAGAATTCTGGAAATTTGCAAATAACCTCTACAAATGTGCAATTAACAATTTTTTTGGTCAAAAACTTTATGCAAATTTCAGGAATTTGTTTCATCAAAAGGTAAAATGTCATTGCCTTGAATTTTAGTTTACATAATGCTGATAATTAGTTCTTTTGACCGCAAAACATCGGGAGGATAATTTTCTGGTTAGTAAATGATAAAATAAATTTCCTTCCCCTTGTTTATTTTTTTATTCTTTAAAGAGAAAAAACCTCGTCCTGTTTTCTATGCTTAAAAGAACTAATTATCAGCATTATGCAAAAAACATTAAAGCAGTGAGAGTTGATTCTTTGATGCAATAAATTCCTGAAATTTGCATAAGTTTGATAACAAAGTTCGGATAATCACAAACCTAAAATTTACCTTGTCAATTGGCGTCATTTTGTTAAATTACGCAAAATTTTTAAGTGACCTCCTGACCTCAGATTTAAGCCAAAAATTCTGAAAAAATAGTGTAACCATTTGTCATAAGGTGTTTACGGACAAAAAAAATTCACAAACATCTGACATGGGAATAACGAGATTTTTTATTTTGGTTATTTGAAATGAAATGATCCTCATAAGTTTTTTTATCCTTCTTGTTTATTTTTTTATTCTTCAACCAGAAAAAAACACCCTCTTAATTTTTTACGGTTAAAGGAATTGATTGTCAGAATTATGTAAAAAAATTTAAGGCACTGAGTGTTGGCTCTTTGATTCAATAAATTACTGAAATTTGTATAAATCTGTCGACTAGAATTTTTTTATTGTACCTTTGAACAGGTTACATTTAAATTTTCACAATTTTAAAAATTATATCTTATAGCTTCTACCTTTTGTTTCAAATGCCATCAGAATGAGAAAAATTGATTTATAATAACAAAGTTACAGTAATTAAATCTTAAAAACATCTCAGCCCATTGGCGTCATTTTGTTAAATTGCAGGTAAGTTTTTGACGCACCTAATACTTTTCTTTTCGCTAGCTTTCTTTAGCAGAAAGCGCCCATGTCCGTGGACGTCAGTTTGCTGTGGTCGTTGCCATAGAAACCGAAGTGACGGCGTGGACGTGCTTATGCTATTGCTGTTACTTCTTATTATTATGCTGTTACTTCTTTCACTAGCTACTCGAGATGCTGGCTTTTTTTGGAAATCGCTTCTTTTATTGGAATGGACAATTTTTGCATATTTTCGCATCAATCTTAATCAAGCGGTAACGCCGTATTACCGACACACACTTTTATGGATGTTCGTAGTTCGGTTGAAAATGTTCCAACAGGTGTTATTGGCAAGTATTTCGAATAATTCTCTGTAAATTTGTTACGAAATATTTGAATGTGTCCATGGGATATTTCGCTTTCTGCTATTTAGACGTCGCTCAGTGTGAGACAAATACAATAATTGCTGGCAAAAACCTCAAAAAGAAAAAGTTAACAATATGCGGCAAAAACCGTCTGGAATTGAGAGTCGAATAGTGTACGCGTAAAATATAATGTAGGGAGATGGGGAACAAACGACACCTATACAAAAGTGGTGTAAACTTGTCTGTTCTAGCGCGATTTCGCATTATGCCTGCAAAGAAGCGAAAATGAAAGTCGTGTGTTCCTTCGAAGTACTCTTTCGTACTTATTGATATTCAACTACTTTTAACATGGCATCCTTACCCACAGGTTTGTACATCATTTTTTAATTTTGTGTATTATGCTATGATTAATAGTATTTTATAAAGTCAATTTAATATTGACGTATTAAAAAAATTTTTTTTTGATTATTTAAGGTGTGTTTGGGGAAATTTAGTTTATATCAGACCATATCATGTCCGTAATTGTAACATATTTATTTCCTTATAAGTTGATCTTGCTGAAACATAAAAAAACCTTGCCCATGTTTGCCCCATTTGGAAATATTCCATTTTATACAGGGTGTCCATAATTTAAGTCTTCCTATTTAGAGTCAACCTGTAGCTTGATCTAACATTGCAAATGTCTCCAAATTTGGCAAGTAGCTTAGCTAGACCATATGCAAGCGATTTTGTGAAGAAAAGATTATACGAAGTAATTAAAAAATAAGTTATCCGGTCTTGATAAAATTTCGTTAAGAGCCAAAAGTTCAATAATTTGATCGCTTGTAACTTTCGATAAAATCGGATTGTTTTCAAAATTGCGACATCATTGTTTTCAGAAAAAAAGCCTCTTTAAAATAATATCAAACATGATGTACATTCTAATTGAAAGTTGTCGAGCACCCTGGCGCCAGCGCCCAGTTTTTAAGGGCGCTCATAATTTTTTTATCGCGAAATAAAATACGCTTAATTTGATGAAGAATAAAGTTTGTTTTGTTCAAATATATCGAGGTGTTCAAAAGTTATTAATTTTTTCCGACTTTTCGGTTCAATGGCCCTGTTCAGATGAAACTGAATATTAAAAAAATAAAAAAAATTATCTTTTAAGTAAATAAAAACAAAAACAAAAAGTTCTTCACCGGACGACGCGTCTCATTTTTATTATTTCTATAATTATTGTATTTTGTCTGTTTGATTTCAATTATACTGTCCACGCACATAGGTTGTGATATGGTAGGGGAATAAGCGACAAGATAATCGTAAAATTTTCAAGTAGAAAAATCAAGAGTGAACTATTATAGAAAAAAGGAGGTATTTACATAAAGGAAAGGGATATAAGGAATTTGGACAAAATGCAATTTATATTAACGAACAATTGTGCCCTTTTAATAAGATCTTGTGTAATGGCGTATTGAATAAAAAGATGGAAAATGGATGGAGACATTTATGTACAACAAACGGTAGAGGCAAGTTGAGGATAGAAGAAAATAGTGAAGTGATTACAATAAATAACTGCAATGATCTAGAAAGAATTCAGTGACTTAAAAATAAGTCAAACGAGGAAACAATTTACAGTAGAAACCTTCATATAGACTTGAACAATGATGTTGATAAATTATATGTTAAAAAAAGTGTAAAATTGTATAGATAAGGAACTTTTCGGAATTTCACAAAATATAAACGAAATAGTAACGGATATTTTAACTTTTATTAATTACAGTGACAATAGGATTAATTTTGTAGAACCATTGAAAATCGTAAATAGTGCTAAATTAACGAATAATGATGTTGAATTGGAAAACTATGAAAATTCTATTATTCGAAAATGTGAAACTCAAAATTTAAGCCCTAACTCTGAGTTCGATAAATTGAATTCAAAAACAAATAACGAAACATGGATAAGAATTAACGAAAAAATTGTAATTGATGGTAGGAAGGATGAAGGTAATTTGCTGGATAGCAATTGGACAGTAAAAGACAATAAAGTAAATAGAATAGTTTATTTGAACGCTAGAAGTATCAATAATAAGATATAGGAAATAGAGTTACTGATCAATGATGATGAACTTCAAGCAGATATACTGGCAATTACTGAAACGTGAATGGATGAATATGACTTAAATTATTTTGAGGGTTTTTATAGATATCATAGAAACAGGAAGGAAAAGAGGGGAGGGATGTATCCTTTTATATAAGGGATGGATTAGAGGTCCATGGATTTCGGGATGAAACAACAAATATGAATGATAACTTCGAAATGGTAGGAATAAAAAAAAAAGACTGATATAGGAATGGGATTATTATTGTATAGATAACCTAAAGGAAATCTAGTTGAAGTGATAAATTGATTAAATAAAGCTTTGGAAGAGAGCACCATTGAAAAAATAATTATAATAGGTGATTTTAACATAAGTATAAACAAGGAAAATGGAAATAGTAACTTATTACTAAACTCAATGAAATCACTAGGATTTAAAAACTCGGTAAAGAAGTATACACGAATAACAACTCAATCGTCATCTACTATTAATTTATGCTTTACAAATATGAATGAAATTACTGAATGAGGTTAACGATTATCAAATGAGTGACCATAAAACAATAATAATTGATTATAAGGAAGAGGATATGAAAAAAATTAGGAAAAAGAGTAAGGGTAAGAAACTATTGTCAAACAAACATGGAAAAATTTAAAGATGCTTTAAAAAACATAAAGTGGAAAGACGAATTTTAGGGAGAGAGGAATAAGTACAACATTCTTATAACAAGAATTAAAGAAATAATCAATGAAGTATTTAAATGGATAACAATTAAAGATAAAATCCACAAAAAGGGATGGACAGACAAAAAATTGATTAAAGAAATTAAAAAAGAAAGAGCATGTATTGTAGATATGTTCGTACAAGAAAAACTATTTACATGAGTAGATTTAGAGAAATGAGACACAAAATAAACAAATTAAACTTAAAAAGGAAACAGGACTACTATAATAATTGTTTCAAAGATAAAAACGCTAGAAATAAATGGAGGGTGGTGAATAAAATAATTGGTAAATCTAAAACAAAGGATAAAAATCTAGAGAGATTACGTGAAAATGATGAAACAATAATTGAAGAATAACAAATGGCTAACAAATTAAACGAGTATAGTAGATACTGAATTAAATCGAAACGAATATAACGAAGTGGACTATAATTTGTACTTAAGAATGATTATGATAACACAATGTTTGTTAAAGACATACATGAATTCGAACTATTAAAAATCATGCAAACATAAAATGTTAAAAAGGGAACGGGTATAGATGAAATAAGACCAAAATTGGTAAAGGAAAACGTTGAAAATTTTCTCGAGCCATTGTTCATAATTTATGAAATCATTGAGTTGGAAATGATTCCGGAAGAGTTAAAAATAGCAAAGATAATCCCAATATTTCAAAAAGGTAAAAAGGATTTAAAATCAAATTATCGACTAATTTCAATCTTGTCAGTATTTTTTTTTTTATTTACAGCCAAAATTTTCGAATACATAATTACATATATTACAGCCAAAATTAACTAATATATAACAGACTAGCCGAATTTATCAAAAGATTTAATATTTTGGGTAATTGTCAAAATGGTTTCATGAAAAGCAAATCAACAGAAATCGCATTGTTAAATGTGGCAACGGAAATACAAAGATCTTTAGACACCAGTTATATAGGCATGGAAATATTTTTCGACTTAAGTAAAGCGTTTGACATAATTAACAGAAAACTGCTGCTAAAAAAATTAAATCAGTACGGTTTTAAAGAAAAGATAAATAATATATTAAAAAACTACCTTCAGGGAAGACAACAATTTGTCCTTGTAAATAACATAAAATCTGATTCATTGGAAAGCAAACATGGAGTTCCCCAGCAATCAATCCTTGCTCCCCTATTGTTTTTACTGTATGTAAATGATATTATGCATGTATCAGACAAAGGTACATTAACATTATGTGCAGACAACACTAGTGTATTTGTAAGAGGAAGTAACATTGAAGAATTGATAAAAACTGGACAGGAAGAAATTGGAAAATATGAACTTTGGTTTAGAAGTAATCACATGAAAATAAATGACACTAAAATAAAAATATTAATTTTTAAAACGAAGAAAAAAAAATTGGTAAATTGAGGGATTTAGATAGAATTTATATTAATGGAAAAGAAGTTGAAATTGTCAAAGAAATTGATTCCTTAGGAGTAACATTAACGAACGATTTAAACTGCAATAAACAAATTGAAAAAAAAAAAAAAAATCAGTTCGGGAACAGGAATTATAAAGAAATTGTCACGTGCAGTTCTTAAGAATGTGTTACTGTGTCCATATTATGCTTTTCTATATAGTCACCTGATTTATTGCAATTGTATATAGGAAAATTTGAATAAGAACAACATGAAGGTAATTAAATCAATACAGAATAAATTTTTAAAAACCATCGAACGAAACACCAGCTTAAGTTACATTACATTATTTGTAAAATATGGTATATTACCAATTGATAAAATCAATGAATATTGTACGCTAGAACTAATGTAGGAAAGGATAATAGAAGGAAAACATTTTGGATAATATTGATATCCAATATCACGAAAACAACAGAAATTTAAGAAGAAGCAACCAAATTAAGCTACGAGAGATTAGAACGGAAATGTACAGAAAGGAATTGAATATATGGGAATAAAGCTTTGGAATGAATTACCAAATAATCTTAACAATATAAAATTGTTTAAAAAGAAATTAATTGTATACTTATTAAACGGAGTTTATGCTGCGCCAGCGGATTAATAGGGTCCTCAACCGGTTAAATTTTATAATTTAAACTGGGGACCCATCACGGGGAAATGCAAATTGTATTGTCTGTTCTAAACTGTGTGAAATTTATTATACTTAAATTGAAATTCAAGACTGTATGCAATATGTAACCCTTGTGACAAATAAACATTATTATTATTATTACATTTGTTTTTTATACTCCAAGGAAAGTTCAAGGAAGACACCTTTTTTAAAAGTGGAAAAGCGGAGCTAACCTCAGTCCATATACAGCTACTTATGGAAAACTATACATTGTAAATATATGATTTGAAGCTTTTTTGGAAATCAAGAAGATTGTTAATTAATTATTTTTGATACGTCATAATGAATTTCTGATAATTGTGATGATAAATAAGATAATTAATACATATTTTTTTTACATGATAACATGTTATTATTTTGAAATGTAGGTCGATATTAATACTTCTCTCATATGTTAATGTGATATGATTTTCAATTTATGTAACTTAATATAATCCCCATTTATGTGGAGGTGTTTTTGGAATAATTATATAATTATTTAATCAATTAATTAAAGCTTTTATTATTATTATTTATTAATAAATTGGTTTATGGTTAACCAATTACAATAGTGTTGATTATATTGAATAAGTAATAGAATTATTTGAGATATAGTTGGTTATTTATATTATTAAGTTTCCAATTTGGCCAGAGATTATTACACCACATAATATTTTTACAAACATCCATTATTACCAGGTTCGATTCTCGTAAACTGAATATCTAGGTTCGTTCCCATGAAAACCTACAAAGGTTTGATTTCCAAATTGAACTTATGAAGTTAATTCCTACTTACATTAAAACATCCATGTGAAACGAATAAAATTTAATATTTTATAAAGGCTCGTGTCGAATTTTAGTGGATAGAAACACTGCATTTTTAACCCGCAAGTCCCAAGCACGGTGCTTCAGGGTAAACCGAATAATTAATCAATTTTTAATTTAATTAATACGAGTATTACCACCAACCATTTACAATAGTATTTGAGCAAAAAATTTAGTTATTTACTACTTAAACATGAACTTAGAATTTTAAAAGAGATATCAAAAACAAAATTAATTACTCAAATTAATAGAACTGATTTTAATAAAACACAAGATTTCATTACAAGTAACATAGTCTTTTATTATACAACAATTAAAATAATTCCCCCAAGATAAATCTTTAATAATAACTAGCAATAATATCATTTTTTTAACATTCTAAAACATTTTTGTATCAAATTGTTTAGATAATTACTTTTTAATAAAGTGTAAAGCATTCAATAGTACAAGTAAAAATTTAATTGAGTATACCATAGGATAATATTTTTTTCAAGAAACATTTTTAATTATAACTAATAATAGTAGTTATCAAAATGTCTATACATTAAATTGCCAACATCAGCAGTATGATTTTCATTTAATTTTTTTTATAATTGGGAAGAATTTGCACTTCCCTTTTATTGGAGTCTGGCCCCCACAAAATAATCATTTTAAAAAAAGAAAAACATGCAAAATATTATATGTTAAGTTAATAAAGAAAATTAAAGTTTTAAAGGTTAAAGGTGGCACAGGAAAGAAGAAATGAAAGAATATTTACCCAGGGTCATAGACCCCAGAAGATTCGTCTTTTACATTTTGAGGTGATCGAGGCATCTGGCCGATCTTGCAAACTTTCAAGCTTGCGAAGGAAGTATTTTGGCCACTCGTGAATTCTAGTGAAGAGCCTATTCACAGGCCATTCGATAACATGGGCAATTTGCCCTCCCACCATTGCAGGTGTCTTCTTTGGCTCCATTTGGCGGATGAGTCATTCCTTCTCACCCGCAAATCTTGCACCTGCTCGTTCCATATGTTCATCTGGTGTGGCCTGGCTCTGGTATTTTCTCATAAATTTAGGCCATAAGTGATAGCCGATGACCGTTAAAGTTTTCCCAATAGAGTACTATTATACTATACAGAAATCATGCTGGCATTTTTATGGCGTTTTCTTCGTGGATATATGGCAGAAGGCGAGGAGAGAATGAGCTTGAAGATATTTTGATGGCAAAGGGTATAGATAGATAAGTTGCAGATATAGGATCCACATTGCCATGAGGGTGTTTTTAGTTTGAAGTGGAAGAAAAGATTCCAGAATAAAGGTAGTAAACTGATAATGCCAAAAGAAGGGTAGAAATTAATTAAAGTTTATAAGATTATATGAAGTTAATTAAATTGAAAATCACATCACATTAACATATGAGAGAAGTATTAATACCGACCTACATTTCAAAATAATAACATGCTATCATGTAAAAAATATGTATTAATTATCGTATTTATCACCACAATTATTTAAAATTCATTATAACGTACAAAAAATAATTAATTAACCTTCTTGATTTCAAATCATATATTGACAATGTATAGTTTTCCATAAGTAGCTGTATATGGACTGAGGTTAGCTCCGTTATTCCACTTTTAAGAAAGGTGTCTCCCTTGAACTTTCCTTGGGGTATAAAAAACAAATGTGGACAGTATAATTGAAATCAAACACGCAAAATACAATAATTATAGAAATAATAAAAATGAGACGCGTCGACCGGTGAACTTTTTGTTTTTGTTTTTATTTACTTAAAAGATAATTTTTTTTAATATTAAGTTTCATCTCAACAGCCCCACTGTGCGTCGTTTAAATCATGATGAAGAAATTCGGTGTCCCTAATTATTTAACCTTTTGTTTTATTAAATACATGTGGATTTTAAGTAACTACACAAATACACACTGTAAAAAAAACTCTGTAAATTAACAGAAAAAGTCATGGCAGCTGAGTTACCAGGGTTTTCTGTTTTTACAATTTTTAATAAAAGTTACGTAATATAAGTGATTTTAACCTGTTTTTTCTACAAATTTTCTGTTTAATAAAAGTTACGTAATATAATTCATTTTAATCTGCTTTTTTTTACACATTTTTCGTTTAAAAGTAGTATACGAGAAACTATAACGCCAACCGAGAAGCAGAGAGAATTCCTGACCTTTGACCCTAAAAAGAGACCTTCGGCCTCATCAAGACCACCCTTAATTACGTACGCCGCCGGGTGGTATGAATTTGTATTTATTTTATTGATAGATAAGACTTTAATGAGGTGCGCCACATAGTGGTATAAGTTGGTGCTTATTCACATTATCATTACAGCCACTGGGCTTTCCATGTTAATACAAAGGCAGTAGAAATTCTACATGTTTGCTTGTTTTATGATTATGTGATAGAGATAGGCGCATAATAAATATTGTAAGATATTATTACCCTTCACAGGGATAACACAATTGCCAAATAATGGTCAACACATATTATTTGGCAATTGTGTTATCCCTGTGAAGGGTAATAATATCTTACATCCTCACATACGGAGAAAATGCGTTTGTTCTTGTCCTCATTCGTCTAGTAGGTTAAGACACCGCGGGCTCAACGCGGGGACCCTGGTTCGAATCCAGAATGAGGACGGCGTCTCTTTTTCTCCTAAACAAAAATAGCTCTAGTTTGAGCTAATAAGACGTGGGCGTCAAATTTATTTGTAATAATAAATATTATCTTATGCTTAACTATATTATCAAAATTTGTTTGTCAGGCAAAACTTTATCTCTAATTTACATTATAACTTTTCTTAAAAAAGGTGATTTTACCCTAGAATTGAAATTTGCATTAAATAATAATAGCTCAATTAAATTCTCATATTTAATACCAGAGTATTAAATTTAATGAGTACGTTAATAGGCATCTATAGTAAGTAAAACATAGAATAATTTATAATAGCAAACAATGAGAAGAAGAAGAGAAAGAAAGGACTCTAGCAAACAAAACAAATCTTTAACAGCTAAGACGGCAGAAACTGAAAACTCAATATTGGAAAATGCAGTATAACAGCAATTAGTACGAATTATTTTTCAAAATAAGAAATGCAATGGTGAGGTCAATCTGTTGAGTCGTTATCCCTGAAACTGATGAAATTCGAATCTATTGTTTGAGACAATGCCCAGAACAGAAATAGAAATCATGCTGAATGTGTAAAATAGCAGATTTAAAAGCGAATGAAATTTAATTTTAGCTAACGGTGACAGCAGTATGAAATGTATAGCTAACCTTAAAGAATTTGCCCGCGCAAATATGCCTCTCTCATTAATTATTGCTGACAATTTTGACTACTTTGATATAAGCTATAAATATTTATGAGGTTGATTAATTCTAACGCACGCGCATGTACGAATTTCAATTAAAATTCATTGTCACTAAACCGCTAATTACTTCTGCATAATTATTTGTTCTATTTGAAATTAATCCCTGGTAATTTATTCAACGTGGCAATCGTCCCTTGTCAGCTTGTTTCACATTATATCTCACAAAAATTGGAGGCACTTAGAGGAGCAATTAGCGTAGGGCCGTGCTTAGGTGATGAGAGCTGAGCGGCCGCCCAGGGACACTAAAATTTAGGGCCGCTAAAAAACTGAAACACAAGCACCATGAAATATGTTTTAGCGGCCCTTATATACTTTACCAGATTATTTGGTTAATTGAACTTGCGTGTGCGACGTTTTATTTCTCATAACGCTCATGAAGCTTCTAAATGGTGGTCAAAATAAATATACACGTTATTAGACAAGTGCGTTAGCATCAGTAGACCATACACATTATCATGTTTATTGTGGTGGTCTTATAGACACTAAATACAGAGGCGGCTTAAGGGCCGGGTGACCCTGTCGGCCGCCAAACTGAAGTCAAGTTCAAATTTTTTTTAATTGACCTAACAGTAAAAAGGAAAAAGTTTATTGAAATTTCTAGAGACGTCTTTCAGAGACTTTTTGCCACTTTTATATGTTATATGACTTACTGTGCATCTGTGAAAATCGCCTGTTTTCGCCGGAGGAGAGGCGCCAAAAAGCAATCCGTGTCAGGATGCCCGGGTTCTAAAGCCACCTCGATCCGCCGCTGACTAAATAGGCCCCTGTTTCCGACAATAAAAGAACTTATCGCAAAGTTCTGAGAAGTAGAAATCTATAATTACAGTATATTAGTTTTTCTTTGTGTTTATAATGAGGCAGTAGACCTAAATAAAACCCTTTCATTTATCCACAACATCGAAGTTAAGCAAGAAATGCCTCGTGATTGATATATCGCTAGCTAACTTTATTTAGAAATGTTTATTTTTAATTTAACTTAACTATCC
>QLNU02015360.1:101499427-101518969 GCA_006491805.2 Dysdera silvatica
CAAGACGTCGGACAGACTTAGTGAATAGGCGTGGCCCAGACGACGGAGTACACGTGGCTAGATGATCCTGCGTCCCTGGGAGAACCGTGTAGATTGCGCCCCTAGCCACATTTTCCCTTGTGAGTTATTTCAACTAACTTTACGCCCCTTTTCGCTTGCGCTCTTGGGGTAGGCCTTCCTCGCCACCTCTAGCTACGGTCCTGGAGTGGGGACGTCATTTTACATATATGCCATAGATACACATCTTTCTATGGTCCTGGTTTACTACATGACTATGTAACGCGCTAATTATTCACTGTTACAGTAAGGCCCTCCTTATCTTAAAAGAAGTCAGGATAATGCTGTCGGATGTACGTGTATGTATGAAACGGTGCACCACACTATTATTTTAGTGCCATGCACAGGTTGCTGCTGAAACTCGTCCAGCAAGTTTAGTTTGTTCACGTATCCAGACATGCGTGTGGACGACATCAGTAACTGACCTGCGGTGGTGCAGTTGTAACGCGTTCGGTTATCCCGGTTTCGACTCTCAACTATGCCCGAAAAAGAACGCTTACCGATTAATTGCTCACCGCAGCCCAGGGGTTGGTTTCCTAGACCTTACGAAGTTCAGGTTGATCAGAAAACTGTAGACCCCGGCGCAGCATGACCCTTGCTGTCCTTGCGCCGTAAACCACAATCAATCACATTAATAATCTGGTCACAATGTTTTCGTAAATTTTCATTCATTTCAAAACCTTTTTATGAAACAGCGTTTCATCGTCTGTGTTCCTGGAGTTTGCTTTGCGCGGATGGTGCAGTTTGTTTAAGAATTTGTCGTCGTCTTCGGCTAAATTGTGTTGCTCTTCCTGGTGTTGAGGGGTGATATGGCTTCCGGTGTAATTCTGCCTGTTTGCTGCTTTTTTCCCCCCCTTATGCCTCCTTACCGTATTCGCTCAGTTATTTCTTCTTCGACAATCGTCTGTGTAAGTGCATGGAAACCTCTCAGGGAATGTTCTATCCTTCCTCCAGTAAGTTATAACTTATCTCTGTTGTGCAGTTCACGGACTAAAAACTACGTTTATGCATAACCTGACCAGATACAGTGAATGCCATAAGTATTCGTACACCTGCAGTGTGTTCTATTTAAGAAACTGCTGTATAATAATTATTAGATGTAGAGATATGGGACAAATGTCACCACAATTAATATAAATTTTTGTATTTACTTCATAAAAAAGAAAAAAATACACATGCACTGCAAATAACAATAAAAAATGAACAAACTTACGCATAGCTCATGTGTCAAAAATATTCGTACACTAATTGTTTTTTGGTCAGAAAATTCATTAATAAAATAATAATTCATTCTTAATATTTCGTTGGGTTCCCTTTGGCTTTAATCACAGCTTTCATGCGTTTTGGCAACGAATCCACTAAGTTTTTGGTGACATCCGTTGAAATGGATGCCCATTCCTCGAGAAGCGCAATTTTCAAATCATTTTTATTTGATATGCGTCGTTTTCTCATCCGCGAGTCCAGAATGCTCCATAGATGTTCTATAGCGTTAATGTCAGGTGATTGTGGAGGGGTATTTAGCTGTTTTGGAGTAGTGTAAAGGAGCCACAGCTTTGTATTATACGCAGTATGTTTCGGGTCGTTATCTTGCTGAAAGATAAAGTTATTTTGAAGACCCATTTGAGCAGCACTAGGACCCAAATTTTCCTTCAGAATGTTAATATACATTCTGTGGTCCATGATTCCGTCGATAATGTGCAATTTTCCCACTCCCTCTGCACTCATACAGCCCCAAACTTGCACACCTCCACCTCCGTGTTTGATTGTTGGACACAAGTTCGCCGGTTGAAACTCGGTGTTATTTTTACGCCATACCATTTGCCTGCCATCTGATCCAAATATATTAAATTTGCTCTCATCCGAGAATGTAACTCTATTCCAAAAGTCAGGACCTTTATCAACATGTTTTTTTGCGAATTGCAAAAGCTTCTTTCTGTTTACCTTTCGCACGAAAAACTTTTTACGAGCTACACGTCCATTGTACCCTGCATTTTTGAAAACGCGGCGCACCGTGCTTTCTTAGAGTGATACACCTTGATTCAGCAGCTCTTTTCTTATCTTTGGAGCACTTAATTTTGGATTTTTCTTAATTAATCTAACAATTAAACGTTTGTGCTTTTCAGTCAGTTTTTGTGGATTTCCACTTCGCGGCATATTTTGAATCGTATTTCTTTGACAATGACGGTCAATTATGGACTGGACTATAGAACGAGGTCTGCCGACGAGCTATGCAATCTCTCGTAAAGATTTACACTGGTTATGGAGCCTCATTACAAGCTTTCATTCCGCCACACTTGTTTCTTTATTTCTACGACTCATTTTCGCATACTTTCTGCAGAAATGATAGTAAACGGGTTTATTGTTCATTGGCTTTTAAATGAAATCGGTGCATTTCCCGCAGATTGCTTCGGGTGCACAAACAACATTGCAGTTCTATCATTTTAGGACAGACTTTTGCATGTACGAATGCTTTTGACACGTGAACTGTGAATAATTTTGATGCTAATTTATTGTAATTTGCAGTATTATATACATAGTTTTAAGTTTTTTAGTTGAAAATAAATTATATTTTCATGGCAATCATGATGGCGTTTGTCCTGTCTACGTACATCTAATAGTTATTATACAGCAGCTTCTTAAATAGAACAGACTTCAGGTGTACGAATACTTATGGCACTGTATCGCTCCTTCCAAAAGCGAGACGGTAGCGGGAGGGAGGAGATTGGGGTTGTTGTGATTTAGAACGTAATAGGCAATTAGTTAATGCTTATTTACATCAAAGTACCCATTTTAACATGTACACATGCATTTTATAATCCGTACTTGGTTTAAAAAAGGCATTGGTCAGGGCCGTAACATTGCATAAAAATCTTGACTATTTAAATCAAAAATCAATAGGCTCTTGTCAGCATTTACTTCAAAGTTGTGATTCGAAGTTGGGTTCCCCCCCAGCCCCGTTGTCCACACGTTGCTCATTGCAGGAAAAACTCGCTCACCCACTGCATTAGTACCGGGTAGTAACAGCACATATTCTGAGATTTTGCGAATAGGCTAGTGGTTTATGAAATTTTCTCAGAAATGTGTAAAAAAAAAGTTTGGACCCATTTTAGTTAATTACTTAGTAAGTCAGACGGGTTACCCTCCAAAGTGGGACAATTATGCGTCTCACGAAGAATCTTAGAGACAGCGGGACACATTCGCCCAAAGCGGTGTTGCCCCGTCGAAAACGGGACCTCTGGTCACCTTAGCCATGCATTGCCGTGTTATAAGCGAAGGTTACTTCCTGTGCTATCAACAATCACTATTTTTCCATTTCACTCCCCCCATATTTAGGAAATTGCTTATACTGCTGCTGGAACCTTAAGCAGAACTCTTGTTTTTTCGTTTTCACGTGGGTGACTATGCCTGGCCGACGAACATCTTATTAAATGTAATATTTAGAATTGCATGAAGTACGTTCCACATTTTTGTCTACATCTTTAATGAAGATAAAAATTATCTTCTCTTATCATTTATACTGCACTTACGTTTTAGCATTATGCGAATGAAAACCGAAAAATGGCGCAGTATAGCCCAGATGCTCTTGCGCCATAAAAAATCCAAACAAACGAAAACCGAAAAAATTATAACGGTCAACAAACGCTATCACGCAACCACTATAGTATGCATGTGTTTAACGTAAGTATAGTACATATAGTATAATGTATTTAACCGGAAATTTATGAAGTAATATTCTGCCCACAGAGAGAAAAAACACAAAAAAAACATCGCCATAAGTATTGCCAGTATCGAATGAGAATTTGTCATGATATTTGTCATTGATTAGTACTTTGGAATGTTATCATAAAACAGGGAATGAAATTCGTTTATTTTTTATTTATTTATTTATTTGCGGAAAGATGTTTAAAAAAACGGGACAAGTGAGACGACTCGATCACACGTCGACAAAACTGGAGTTGAATATTGTATAGCCATAGCCGTACAATTACATGTCCCGAGCCCCCATATTAATTTAAAATTGAAATTTTACATATGTAATGTATAAAATGTGTGACTGGGATCTAAAATGCTAGTTAAAGTTCGTTTTAAATGTAAAATTAATATGTATATTTTCACACTACGTTTCGGGGGCGGGGAAAGTAAACGACAGAGTAGTACAGTATTGCCTGATGACTTTGTTCTGCAACTTACCATTAAAGTATTTAGAACGCAATCTTTGAATAATTCCTTAACATTTGGGAACAGAAATGTAAAAACATAACGAAATAAATGAAGTAAAATATTAATGCATTCAGATTAATTTGTAAGAAAATTAAAAAAAACGATCATACAGGAGGAGAAATAGTTGGACAGTAAAAACTTTTGTAAAACAATTTTTTTTACTCGCCCAGTTTTAGCGCGTTCCGTTTTCCGGTGCCCATTCTTATGCGCTCGATTTATTCCATATCTTTAGACCAAAACTTTAAAACGAGTTAGGGGAAGTGGGGGGGGCTCACGCACAAGCTGCTGCTGATTGACTACTTGATAAAAGGCCAAAAATAGCGCATGAAATGATAGTGTTGCCGTTTTTATTGCTTAACGCTTGATCAAGGGCAGATTCAGAGGGAAAAAATTTGAAATATTTATTTTCTTTCGAACGTTTCACCATCTAATCACGCCATACCATCGGCGCTGGTATCACTACGCCAATAAACGTTGATTGACATTGTTGTTTGATTTAATCTGCGTAGTGTTCGATTTATATAAATACATATGCTGCAACGGGCATTTCGATCAATTTAATACCAGTCTCTTTGCAATTTGGTTTAAATAGTAGTCTATGTACTACACCATTCTGCGAAATAACCGGCTTCAGTAAAGCCTTTATATACGTTCGTAAAGAGATTATATATTGTCGTTCGTAGCTCAGTAGGCAGAGCCTCCGCCCGGCAAGTGGAAGGTCGTGGGTTCAGGTCCCACCGAGCGCAGAAATATTTCTTTTCTTTCGAACGTTGCACCATCTAGCCACGTCATAATGCTGTGATGAAATGTTTAGACAAAGATTTAGAATCTTTCTCCGTATCCATAGCCGTTTCTAGGTGTTCTGCCGCCCTAGGTGAAAATTGAAAAATGCCGCCCCCACCCTTTTACTATCATCACTCTTTCGCCTATATCCCGCTCTCTACCATCACCAACATATTTCATCTCATATCTCTACCATCACCAACAATGTAAATTTTCTATTATACTTTGAATCATTAAACCCGTTAATTATATTTATATTTTAAACTTATATTAGTTATTTTGTAATGTTAGGGTATTATGAATAGTAAAACAATTGCTACATGTTATAATTGTTTAATTTCAACATTTTATATTTTTGAAAACTGAGATATTAAAGGAGTAATATTTCAAAACACAACGTTGTATTATCAGAGCTAGAAGGCTTAAATGTATTAGATATAAAAGAACTTGTGTGTAAAATTAAACAATGAAACACATCAAACATTTTTACATTCGTCAATGTAAAGACTTATTAAGTAATTGTTCCATATGCTTTTGAAAATAGTTCGGTGTTTTAATTTTTCCTCTTTTACATTTTTTCTTTGTTTGATTTGAAATTATTTTTTTACGCCATTTTGCCGCCCTAGGCGGTCGCCTACTCTGGCCTAATGGTAGAAACCACCCTGTTTGTATCTTCTCTAGATTTTTGGAAACTTCTGTAAATGGTGGAAACGCATTATCGTGTCTAAAAGGTCGCCAAAAAAAAAAAACAATAACGAACAGCACGTCAACGCAGTTTAAACTGGTGTAGCCATCTCTTAAAAAACAAGTACATCAACGGTTCATAAACTTTTTTCTTGAAAAGTAGAAAAAAGTTGTAACTGTACTTATTTTTAATCGCTTTTTTAGATGGCCTTCCTAGATTTGTTATTCGTCGCAAGGATTCTCGCGAATTTGTAGATGTAGTGCAGCGAGATTTATTTTGGAGATGAGAGAGATTAAATATTTCGCGCGAATACTCACTTAACAAAAATAAAAAATAAACAAGTAGGTCGTTAACACTTACACAAAACCATTTCGGATTTATTTTTTATCATCAAACCATTCTCTTGTTTCCTCTCCTTGTTAGCTTCTCTTTAATATACAATTTCCATTGTTATGATCTGATTTCAGTGACTTTCTATCTGAACTTACTTTTCTAGAGTAGTGGTTCTCAAACGTTTTATCCTACGAAAAAGAGTTTCTTACCACATGTTTAGCTACGGAACCTCTTTATTATTTATGAAAAAACTAAAAGGGCTATTATTTATCAGTGCTTGGACCTAGATTTTCGCACTGTTTTAAAGAACCGCTTACGGAACCCCTGGAGGGTCATCGTAGTACTCTGGGGGCTTCACAGAATACTTTTTAAGTTACTATGTTAGAGTGATGTGCAATATATATAAATGAGAATTATTATCGGTATTATTTAGTGTTAAACACAAGCGTTTCACTTAAAATGAAGTTTATTTTGCTGACGATGTTTAGCTTATGAGTGTTTAAATATTTTAGATGAGTAATACAATATGTAAATTTATTTTAATTGCGCATCTAAAACAGCGTAATCAGGGGATGTCTTCACGTAGATCCGATAGTATGTATTTTGACCTTTATTTTGGTATGATATACGTTTGTTTGTTTAGGTGTTTTATGGCGCAAGAGCATCTGGGCTATACTGCGCCAACTGATATACGTTTAAAGAGCCTTCTGGCCTCTGGACACCGTTTTGCATGGGGGAAAGGGTCGTAACATCACTGCGTTGCAATTATTTTATTATCAAAGTTTTGTTTAATTTAGTGCAAGTCGTTTAGAATTCCACGCCTCAAATTCCGGTTAAGTAATCCGAGGTGGGACAAATGGCCTAAGGTGTCCTCATACCACGGCCAACTTTTTCCTTTCTCAAAAATTGAACCCGAGATTTGCAAGACAGAAGAGTAGCTATTAGTCAGCTGCTACGCCACACTAAAAACTCTATAGCTTACAATTTTATAAGGACTACTTTACAAATGACGCCAAGGAGGTGTAGTGCGTTAGTGCTATTTTACTACCCCACGACGTTGAATTCGATTCCCAAAGGATGAAAAAATGCTCGCTTTTCGTCGCTCTTATGATGGAACGTATAGTATCGGCCACTGGATTAAAGCAAGCGTTTCGGATAAACGCGTATGTTTATAGAGGAATTGTTGTATGGAGATCACGTTCAGTTGTCTCCATCCTAGATAACCAGTTTTAAGAGATCCAATATTTAAAAAAAAAATGTAATTTCCTTTAAAGCCCAAACTTACCATTCCATGCATGGAATCGGATTTATTAAGGACACGTTACTCATTAAACTTGCGTGATATAGCACCCACTGTAGGTAATAATACAACACCATGAAGTAAGTGTTTTTACAAGCAAGTAATATTATAACTTCACTCTATCCAACAATACCTACACTACATCCTGTTGTATGCAAAAGTGTTCTACTCTATAAACAATTCTACATCTAATTTGTCGCGTTCGCGAGCATTACTTACACTCTATAACAAAAAAATCGACGCACCAAGAAGGAGTTGTCCGATTGCGATAAAAATTGGTGGATGTGAAGAACATACATAGAAAAAAACGATTAAAATTTCAGAACAATCGACTGTTTGTTTTGTGGTTTTACGGCTCAAAGACTACAATGGTCATGCTGCGCCGGGACCTACTGTTTTCCGAGGAATCCGAACCTCTTATGGCCTAGGGAACCAAACCCCGGACTACAGTGAGCAGTGCGATCTTTTTATGAGATCTCTGAGTGTTGCCTCTGCAAGCACCGTTGTGCCGAACCCGGATTAACGGCGTACTAGGCGAACGCGCTATCAGAACAATTGAATGATTTATTGCAGAGTTTGACCGTTACAAAAGGAGGAAGTCAATAAGGCGTTGGTCCACCTCTGGCCTGGATGCAAGCTGTCACCCGGCGTGGCATAGACTGATAAAGATCCCGGATGGTGTCCTGCGGAATTTCTTGCCAAATTGTCTCCAACTGTCGGGCTAAATCGTCAACATTCCGGGATGGTTGCAATCGCCTTCCCATAGCGTCCCAAATGTGCTCTATGGGAGAGAGATCAGGAGACCTAGCTTGCCAAGGAAGTGTTGGGCAAGCTTGAAGACAATTCATAGCAACACGTGCCGTGTGCGGCCGGGCATTGTCTTGTTGAAACGTAAGTCCAGGGTGTCGCAAAAGGAACGGTAACACAACCGGTCGTAGAATGTCGTCTACGTACCGCTGTGCTGTAAGTGTGCCAGAAATGACCACCAAAGGGGTCCGGCTATCAAAGGAGATGGCACCCCAGACCATAACGCCCTGTTGTGGGCATGTGTGGCGTGCGATAGTAAGGGCAGGATCCTCATGCCTCCTTGAACGTCTCCAGACACGTCTGCAGTTGTCGTCAGGACACAGTTGGAAACGGCACTAGTCACTAAAGACTATACGTCCCCAGTCAGCGCAGTTCCAAGTTGATCGAGCCCGGCACCACTGTAATCGGACTTGACGGTGTAAAGGCGTGAGAGGTAAGCGGCGTAACGGTCGGCGCGAGCGTAAATTCCGCTCTCTCAGTCGTCTGCAGAGGGTCATGTTGGACACATGTGTGCGGGCCACACTTTTGATAGTTGATAACGAATCCGGTGCTGTGACAGCTGCTCTGATAATCGCTCTGTCTTCCTGTTCTGTTGTGGCCCTAGGTCGACCGCTGCCGTCCCGACGCTGACATCTGCCGTTGTTGACCCACTCTTGCCAGCACCGTCCAATCGCCGCATCGCTTCGACCCACATGTCCAGCGATTCTTCGATTCGTCCAACCAGCCTCTTTCAATCGGATAGCACGACCTCTTTCAAACTCTGACATATGCTCGTAATGAGCACGAATCTTTCGGCGAGGCATTGTTACAGTCGACGTAAAATATCCATAGTCAAAATGCAACAAAAATTTTAACCACATATTGAGAATCGCTCCTTTTATATATATATATATATATATATACCTGCTGAATGCGCAGTTCCGATTCGCTAAAGTTCCCGCTATTTATTCAGTGGACACCAAATTTTAATCATTTGCATGTTTTGTCAAAATGTCTTTGCATACGAAATTTCATTACAATCGGACAACTTCTTGGTGCGTCGATTTTTTGTTATAGAGTATAGTTTCCGACATTATATAATTAATTGTATCATATTTTAGAATTATTAGATACTTGAAAAATAAAGTCCGTTTTTGCTATCGGCTATTTTTACTTTATTTCTCGCTTGCATAATACAGCATTCCATAACGTTAATCATTCATACACATGTAGAACTCGAGAAATTTCTAGGAAGCATTTTAAACGGTAACATTTTAAGGATACCGAGGTTACCCTGTTTTCTTTATTTATAAGGAGGACACCGTAAGAAAAACTAAATTTTTTGGAGCAGTCGGTTTATGAAAAGATTTTCGAACTGTCTGTTTTCCCCTTGAGTTTGAAAAATATAATTTTTTCAAGCTTTTACAGTAACATTGTGTTTCCAAACTTTTAGATAGACATAGCTTTTTGGCGCTTTAAGAAGAATATAACCTTTCTTAGAGCTTTTGAAAAAATATATCTTTTCCGAAGTTCTAAAAGAACGTAACTTTCCGAACTTTTGAAAAAGTACCGATGTTTCCAACTTTCAGAAAATTTGTTGTCGCTTTTGATTCTAACAATGTCATTCCGTTTGAATTAAACCTTTCTAGATTCAGTACTTCCTAGTCTTTCCATTTACAAAAATGAAAGATCCTTCAGGACCAAATTTTCCCTTCGCGAACACGCGAGATCAGACTTGTTATTTCATCAATATTTTCAACATGCATTTGTTATTTACGTAATTGGAAACGAAAGTTCTTCCGATGATTAAGCAGAGACTCAGTTAAATCACCAATTACAGCATGCAAAATGCTTTGCAAAATTAACTTCAGATCATATATTTAAAATTAGCTAGCTCATGGCATAATATTTATATATATACATTATATGTATATATATTAAGCATTACATATTGGCCAGTAATTTTTAAACCAACGTAGCGAGCACCGCTCTATAACTTACCACATCGTACGCCTATCAGTATTGCTTTCTACTGTTACCAAATTCTCTCTTTCTGTCTTGCTTGCAGTTTAGACGAAATTCTGCTCCAGAATGATATGCAAATTATACCATGTTTCTCTAAGGAATCCACCTAACAGGCATAATTAATCTCGTTTCCTTCATTAGCATTTATATACTGTGAGCGTAAGTGAACCCTCTTGAAGTTCAGCAGACACAATACCCATATATTAAATTTAGCTAACGAAAGATTGTGTTTTGCCTTAAAAGACAAAAGGCACTGTTAAATAAGCCAATTATCTAATTTAATAATTTAAATAATTAAACAAATAAACAACCCTTTCATTTTACCATCTAGGTTTTATTTATGTTGTATTACAACTTCCTTTCCGAGCAAGGCAAAATAAAATAATCATAAATATATGAATTTCAAAAATATATTTCTCAACATCTAAAACTTGTTTCTAATTAAAACCTACTTGATTGAATTTTTTATTCCATTAAATAAATGAAAATATGGTTATTAACATAATACGCGAATTCGAAATTATAAATAAAATTGCAGTTTTCAACGTATTTATTGCGTATAACACAAATAAAAAATCTTAAAAAAGGACTCAATAGCACTTTGACCAGTCACGCACAAGTCTCCATCAGGAGATAAGCAACATTGTAATCACAAGACGTGTTTGCCATCCTTTGGAACAGGGACCGCAGCAACTTTCAAAGTAACTGTTCCAAAGGATGGCAACAAGCCTAGTGATTACAACGTTGTTTATCTCCTGATGAACACAAGCGCATGACTGGTGGAAATGCTACTAAGTGCTTTTTTAGAGTTTTTATTAGTGTTATATGCAACAAATACGTTGAAAATTGCAATTTTATTTTCAATTTCATTAAATGAATACTCACAAAAATATAACAAAAGGTGAACGCTCTTATACCAGTTGTTTTGCTTTTGAGGTTGTTCTCGTGTCATAAGTAGAAAGCACCAGCGGCCAAATAGTAACGCAATGGTAAAGCCCTCATCTAACGTACCGTTAATACGAGTTCTACTTCCAACGGTTCCAAGACGAAAAAACGCTTTCCGACTAACTGTTCAGTGTAAGCCAAGCGTTTGAATATCTAGCCTTAAAAAGGTTCGGATTGCTTGAAAAACTATATGCCACGGCGAGCATGATCTTTGCTATCCTTGAGCCTTAAAATACAACCAAAGCTAATCAATCCTAAAATTAATTTTCAATGGCGAGTAAAAGATGAGAATACAATAGAAGTTTGAAGCTAAAACAATTATAAAAAAAAGACAACAGAACGACTATGGACACATTCGGTTCCCAACTTCACAGTACCGCTTCCACATAAGAGCTGAAATGAATGAAGGACAACGGAATAGGTGAGCGGTGCTCATTGCATCCCGAAAGTCACAGAACTCCATAGAAGGGACCACAAAAGAAATACCAATGCGTTGCAAATGTTATATATTAATATTACATTATTTTTTTTATCATATTTCATACGTATATGACTAAATTTGTTAACTTACAGAAAATATTTCATGTAATAACCCATATGAAAATATGAGCTGTAAGATGTTATTTAGGGCGTGATGACGTCCATTTTCTTGTTATTTTAGTTAGCGATATACAAATGGTCGCCGTTGCATTGAATCAGGATAATTACATTAGGTTGCTTATCATGTAACGAAATAAGAGATAATGATCACGATGATGGGAAAAAATCCCAAATAACCTCGTGATTTGCTTTTAGTGCGGGAATTACAGGAACCAAATTACTGCCATATATACAAGTTTGAATAGTCATTATGGGTAGTTTTTTCATACTTCCTGTTGTCCCTTTATTTGTGATAACTCTATTTCCTGGCTATCTTGCTTAAATAGCTTTCGTCGATCACTTCAGTTTGGCGAAGAACACAATTTCATGTGGCTTTTGGGTATGCACCTTCGCAAACGCTTTATCTAACCCACTTTCCGTCCAGAATAGGCGACCGAAACAATGGAAGGCTTGCTACCTACCCACAAGTAAAGGGTTGGTCGCCAAAGGCGATGCTATATTTCTTGTGAGGAAGGGATGAAAGACTCTACGGTGGCGCTGTGGTAATGCGTTACATCTAGTGTACCGTTTCTTAATCTGGGTTCGCCCCCTCCCCAACTAAAAAAAAACAAAAAAAACGCTTATCCTCTAACTGCTCGTTGTAGCTCAGAGATCGAATCTCTATTATTGCTGTTAGTTGTGCAATAAAAAAAATGGATAACAACATGGAAAAGTTGGCCGAACTGGTGGAACTATTTCCAAGAAGGATTGGGCGAAGTCCAAGAGATGTAGATCAGAGACTCAACTCCCCAGCGAGGGAGGGAAGGATTGAATACTTAGGATAGGTTCGAATTCCTCTGGAAAATGTTGTACCACTGCCCTACGACGGCCTAGTGATAAGGTATTCGTTTATAAAGCCATCAACCCATGCTGTGATGTATTTTTGGAGAATACTGTATTCGTAATTGATTGAAAAATAAATAAGTAGCTAAAATAAACAAATAAAACCCGGGTCCAACTTTCAGTGTTATTATGGAATGGGTGCTTTGTTTTCGACCCACCGTAGTCAAGGGTTTTATGCTCTTGTCAGGTGAGGTTCGAAATCCCCTTGGAAAACTGTAGGTCCCTACGCAGCAGCACCTTTTCTGTCTCTGTGTCCAAAAAACATAAAACAAGAATGTGAAACAATACCGTGTATCGCATTTGCACATCCTGATCTAGAAATAGAAAAGAGTTTCTTATTGTTGTTATGATTCATAACTTTCCTTAATTAAATAACATATTGCACGCTCGCAGCCAAATCACGTAACTCGAAAACTAAATTTTAGAAGAGAAGCAAAGGGGAATTTAATCACGAGCAAAAGGGATTTGGAACACGATGACCTATGCTAAGCTTAGTTACATGTAGCACTATGTAAGTACAAAATTTTTAATTAGTACATTTATGCAAGTTTTTTTGTTGAACATATAATAAATTTCCAGTTTTGTCTTGATTTTCTCTGAGTACCGCTTCAAAGGAGGGCAACCTTTGTTTTTGAAATATTGCTATTTTATTCAGGAGAAATTACATCAAGTGAGCCAGAGGCCCGAATGAAATGCAAAGGAATAAAGCGATGGCAATACAATATATATTGCAGTACTGTAAATAAAGATAGGGCAACACCTAGGGGCACACCACATACTGTTAATACGTACATATACAAAATAGTGCAATAAGAATGAAACTCTTATTTTGATAGTGATACATTGGAGTCAACACTGTGAACGTATCACGTTAATAACGAAGATTCTTCACCTTTATTGTATGGGATATTGCATAACCGGCATATTTCCAGACCCCAAGATGAAAAACAGAATATATTTATTTTGTATATAAGCATATATTATATTAATACTTGCAAATCATAGGTATCTATGGACAAGTAATAATACCAAGCAGCTTTCACTTTTTAAAACAAGAGAACAAGCGCACCCCCCCTGACCCTCCTTTCCTTTCATCTCCCTTGCCCTTCTCCATCACTTCCGCTATTCAAACCCCCTCACCCCGCCACTGCTCGAAACAAAGCATTTTCAGGAGCGTGCTTACGGCTTTAGCGGCCCTGGTCAAAACAGATTTTAGCGGCCCTCAAAAATGCTTTAACGTAACATAACGATTAAAAACGAAACTGACCGGAGTTTAGCATTACAAAATAAATTTTTTCACTCTCGCAGACACCAAACGTAACGAAAGGATAGTTAAGTTAAATTAAAAATAAACATTTCTAAATAAAGTTAGCTAGCGATATATCAATCACGAGGCATTTTTTGCTTATCTTCGATGTTGTGGATAAATGAGGGTTTTATTTAGGTCTACTGCCGCATTATAAACACAAAGAAAAACCAGTACAATGTAATTATAAATTTCTACTTCTCAGAACTTTGCGATAAGTTCTTTTTTGTCGGAAACAGGGGCCTATTTAGTCAGCGGCGGATCGAGGTGGCTTTAGAACCCGGGCATCCTGACACGGATTGCTTTTTGGCGCCTCTCCTCCGGCGAAAACAGGAGATTTTCACAGATGCACAGTAAGCCATATAACATATAAAAGTGGCCAAAAGTCTCTGAAAGACGTCTCTAGAAATTTCAATAAACTTTTTCCTTTTTACTGTTGGGTCAATTAAAAAAAATTTGAACTTGACTTCAGTTTGGCGGCCGACAGGGTCACCCGGCCCTTAAGCCGCCTCTGTATTTAGTGTCTATAAGACCACCACAATAAACATGATAATGTACATAGGCTACTGATGCTAACGCATTTGACTAATAACGTGTATATTTATTTTGACCACCATTTAGAAGTTTCATCAACGTCATGGGAAATATAACGTCACACACAAAAGGTCAATTGATGAAATACTCTGGGAAGGTATATAAAGGCCGCTAAAAACTTATTTCATGGTGCTTGTACTGCATTTTTTTAGCGGCCCTAAATTTTAGTGTCCCTGGGCGGCCGCTCAGCTCTCATCACCTAAGCACGGCCCTACGCTAATTGCTCCTCTAAGTGCCTCCAATTTTTGTGAGATATAATGTGAAACAAGCTGACAAGGGACGATTGCCACGTTGAATAAATTACCAGGGATTAATTTCAAATAGAACAAATAATTATGCAGAAGTAATTAGCGGTTTAGTGACAATGAATTTTAATTGAAATTCGTACATGCGCGTGCGTTAGAATTAATCAACCTCATAAATATTTATAGCTTATATCAAAGTAGTCAAAATTGTCAGCAATAATTAATGAGAGAGGCATATTTGCGCGGGCAAATTCTTTAAGGTTAGCTATACATTTCATACTGCTGTCACCGTTAGCTAAAATTAAATTTCATTCGCTTTTAAATCTGCTATTTTACACATTCAGCATGATTTCTATTTCTGTTCTGGGCATTGTCTCAAACAATAGATTCGAATTTCATCAGTTTCAGGGATAACGACTCAACAGATTGACCTCACCATTGCATTTCTTATTTTGAAAAATAATTCGTACTAATTGCTGTTATACTGCATTTTCCAATATTGAGTTTTCAGTTTCTGCCGTCTTAGCTGTTAAAGATTTGTTTTGTTTGCTAGAGTCCTTTCTTTCTCTTCTTCTTCTCATTGTTTGCTATTATAAATTATTCTATGTTTTACTTACTATAGATGCCTATTAACGTACTCATTAAATTTAATACTCTGGTATTAAATATGAGAATTTAATTGAGCTATTATTATTTAATGCAAATTTCAATTCTAGGGTAAAATCACCTTTTTTAAGAAAAGTTATAATGTAAATTAGAGATAAAGTTTTGCCTGACAAACAAATTTTGATAATATAGTTAAGCATAAGATAATATTTATTATTACAAATAAATTTGACACCCACGTATTATTAGCTCAAATTAGAGGTATTTTTGTTTAGGAGAAAAAGAGACGCCGTCCTCATCCTGGATTCGAACCAGGGTCCCTCCGTTTAGCCCGCGGTGTCTTGACCTACTAGACGAATGAGGACAAGAACAAACGCTCTTTTTCTCCGTATATTAAGTTGTAAGATATTATTACCCTTCACAGGGATAACACAATTGCCAAATAATATGTGTTGACCATTATTTGGCAATTGTGTTATCCCTGTGAAGGGTAATAATATCTTACATTATTTATTATGCGCCTATCTCTATCACATAATCATAAAACAAGCAAACATGTAGAATTTCTACTGCCTTTGTATTAACATGGAAAGCCCAGTGGCTGTAATGATAATGTGAATAAGCACCAACTTATACCACTATGTGGCGCACCTCATTAAAGTCTTATCTATCAATAAAATAAAGACCAATTCCTACCACCAGGCGGCGTACGTAATTAAGGGTGGCCTTCATAAGGCCCATGGTCTTTTTTAGGGTCAAAGGTCAGGAATTCTCCCTGCTTCTCGGTTGGCGTTATAGTTTCTCGTATACTACTTTTAAACGAAAAATGTGTAAAAAAAAGCAGATTAAAATGAATTATATTATGGAACTTTTATTAAACAGAAAATTTGTAAAAAAAACAGGTTAAAATCACTTATATTACGTAACTTTTATTAAAATTGAAAACAGAAAACCCTGGTAACTCAGCTGCCAGGTCTTTTCTGTTAATTTACAGAGTTTCTTTTGCAGTGTGTATTTGTGTAGTTACTTAAAAATCCACATGTATTTAATAAAACAAAGGTTAAATTAATTAGGGACACCGAATCTCTTCATCATGATTTAAACGACGCACAGTGGGCTGTTGAGATGAAACTTAATATTAAAAAAAATTATCTGTTAACAAGTTCACCGGTCGACGCGTCTCATTTTTATTATTTCTATAATTATTGTATTTTGCGTGTTTGATTTCAATTATACTGTCCACATTTGTTTTTTATACCCCAAGGAAAGTTCAAGGGAGACACCTTTCTTAAAAGTGGAATAACGGAGCTAACCTCAGTCCATATACAGCTACTTATGGAAAACTATACATTGTCAATATATGATTTGAAATCAAGAAGGTTAATTAATTATTTTTTGTACGTTATAATGAATTTTTGATAATTGTGATGATAAATACGATAATACATATTTTTTTACATGATAACATGTTAGTATTTTTAAATGTAGGTCGATATTAATACTTCTCTCATATGTTAATGTGATATGATTTTCAATTTACATAACTTAATATAATCCTATCAACTTTAACCAATTTCTACCCCTTTTTTGGTGCTATCGGTATACTATCTTTATTCTGAAATCTTTTCTTCCACTTAAAACTAAAGCAGCCCAACGGCAATGTGAATCCTATATCTGCAACTTACCCATCTACACTCCTTGCCATTAAAATATCTTCAAACTCATTCTCTTCTCGCCTTCTGCCATATATCCACGAAGAAAACGCCATAAAAATGCCAGCATGATTTCTGTATAGTATAATAGTACTCTATTGGGAAAACTTTAACGGTCATCGGCTACCACTTATGGCCTAAGTTTATGAGAAAGTACAAGAGCCAGGCCACACCAGATGAACATATGGAACGAGCAGGTGCAAGATTTGCGGGTGAGAAGGAATGACTCATCCGCCAAATGGAGCCAAAGAAGACACCTGCAATGGTGGGAGGGCAAATTGCCCATGTTATCGAATGGCCTGTGAATAGGCTCTTCACTAGAATTCACGAGTGGCCAAAATACTTTCTTCGAAAACTTGAAAGTTTGCAAGATCTGGCAGATGCATCGACCACCTCAAAATGTAAAAGACGAATCTTCTGGGGTCTATGACCCTGGGTAAATATTCTTTCATTTCTTCTTTCCTGTGCCACCTTTAACCTTTAAAACTTTAATTTTCTTTATTAACTTAACATATAATATTTTGCATGTTTTTCTTTTTTTAAAATGATTATTTTGTGGGGGCCAGACTCCAATAAAAGGGAAGTGCAAATTCTTCCCAATTATAAAAAAAATTAAATGAAAATCATACTGCTGATGTTGGCAATTTAATGTATAGACATTTTGATAACTACTATTATTAGTTATAATTAAAAATGTTTCTTGAAAAAAATATTATCCTATGGTATACTCAATTAAATTTTTACTTGTACTATTGAATGCTTTACACTTTATTAAAAAGTAATTATCTAAACAATTTGATACAAAAATGTTTTAGAATGTTAAAAAAATGATATTATTGCTAGTTATTATTAAAGATTTATCTTGGGGGAATTATTTTAATTGTTGTATAATAAAAGACTATGTTACTTGTAATGAAATCTTGTGTTTTATTAAAATCAGTTCTATTAATTTGAGTAATTAATTTTGTTTTTGATATCTCTTTTAAAATTCTAAGTTCATGTTTAAGTAGTAAATAACTAAATTTTTTGCTCAAATACTATTGTAAATGGTTGGTGGTAATACTCGTATTAATTAAATTAAAAATTGATTAATTATTCGGTTTACCCTGAAGCACCGTGCTTGGGACTTGCGGGTTAAAAATGCAGTGTTTCTATCCACTAAAATTCGACACGAGCCTTTATAAATTATTAAATTTTATTCTTTTAACATGGATGTTTTAATGTAAGTAGGAATTAACTTCCTAAGTTCAATTTAGGAAATCAAACCTTTGTAGGTTTTCATGGGAACGAACCTAGATATTCAGTTTACGAGAATCGAACCTGGTAATAATGGATGTTTGTAAAAATATTATGTGGTGTAATAATCTCTTGCCAAGTTGGCGACTTAATAATCTAAATAACAAACTATATCTACAATAATTCTATTGCTTATACAATACAATCAACACTATCGTAATTGGTTAACCATAAACAAATGTATAATAAAAATAATAATATTAGTTATATCATAATTTTACAAAATCACCTCCCACACAAGTTGCAATAATAGAATCGTTGTGTATGTTACTGCACCCACCCATTGTCTTGATTGCCTTTGTAAGTGTCCTGTTCTGTTTGTAACTTCTGCAGACACATCCAAAAGTTGCCCTCCTAATTCTTTACAACTTCATGGATTATATCCTGAAAGTGCAGCTTAAAACTACCCTGAAGGTATGATGTTCTACCGCAGTAAAAGCAATATTATTTGCATAATAAAAATTGGGAACCAGTAATTTCTAAACTGAATATCTTTTTCCCTCATAGTTTGGAATTGTCTTTTTTCCCTTCATTGAAAACACAGCTTCCTAATCTAATTTTGAAATTTTTATGATGTATATTTATTGATTTCAGATATCAAATACTTGGCTTCTGTACAGCAACCTAACGTAATGTTTAAAACTGAAAAATTTCTATATTAAAAAAAAAAATTAGTCCATTATTATTTTTTTTAATTTTCTTTTCTTTTAATCTATGTAATTCTAGAAAAATCTACTGTAAAAATACGAAAAATATCGCATGAAGATGTTTTTCGTATTTTGACAGTTTTAGGTTTTAGACACTTTTGGACAGTAAAAACCAGTTTAACACATGTCCTGTCCAAAACCCAACCCTGATTCAGCAATGTTCACACACACACACACAGTACAGTTGGGCAGCTGACTAACAATTACTTTCGAACATCTCAAATGTTTGTGGTTTTACGGCTCAAGGACTACAATGGTCATGTTGCACCAGGACCTACTGTTCTCAAAGGAATCTGGACCTATAATTTTCCAAGGAATCCGAACCTCTTAAAGCCTAGGGAACCAAACTCCAGTACAATCTTTATGAGATCTCAGAGTAAGTGTTCTTTACACCGTTACAGCTCGACTGTTAAGTTCATCAATAATGATTGTAAATTTAAGTTGATGGCAATTCTTTCG
>QLNU02015360.1:101535699-101549294 GCA_006491805.2 Dysdera silvatica
TAGAAAATGAGCCCTGTTTACAAATCATTCAATTATACCATCAACACATAGGCCTAATTTAGAAAAAAATACGCATACTATTCTTTTACAAGGCATTTTGAGTTTTAGGGCACAAGGACAACACTGGTCATGCTGCGCCGGGACATTCAGATTCCCGAATGCTCTGAACCTCTTAAGGTCCAGGAAACCAACCCTCGGACCAGGGTGAGGAGTTTGTTGGTAATTTCTTTTTTAGCATAGTTAGGAGTCGATCTCGGAATAACCGCCCAGCAGGTGAACGCGTTACCACTGCACCACCGCAAGGCCACCTCGTGTATAAAATAATTTCAAATCAGCATGGTACGACAAGTTTGCAGTTTCTTTTAGGAAATACTTTGTTTCTGTTAGGATGTAGAGTGTGATATCCAATAATGATTTGTTTAAAAATATAAATAATGACTAGTTTTTTTATAAAATTATGCACGCGTTTTCTTTATTTATTAATTAGTCTATTTTCAAGAAAAGAACAATCTTAGGATGCTTATAAGAGACATGTATTGGAGCGCGCATAATTTAGAAATCACTGGCCAAATATTTTACAAATTAAGACTAGCTGAATGCGTAAAAACATAACGTTACAGTTGATATACAAACAAATGGTTAAAAATCGGGAAACTAGCAAACAAATCGATTACATAAGCTTTCGGACGCGTCATCAGCAGTGCTTCGGGAGTAATGTCTGAAATGTATCTGTCTCTTTCCAACTTGAGATTTCCGGGGGAAAAACATTTCTATTGCAGGCTCGTAGGATGAGAACCCCTAAAGTCGGGGGGAAACAATCAGAGTATGGAAATATCCAGTAGTGGAGAATTTATTTCAGAGTTTTCATCGGAAGAGTACATATCTGAAGCGGTTGTGACGTTACCATGCAATTCTTACAATTCCCACAAATCCAGGAAGAGTCGCTTGTTTTTGATCGAAATGTGTCGGTGTAATATTTTTGTTGAGTTCCAGTTAGGTTCCTGTCCATGTTGTAATGCATGTTCTGCTAGACGCAAGGGTAGATCTCCTCTTGCTAGTTAGTTGCTAGCCCGTTTTTTGTGTTCACCGAAAGAAGAATAAACATAGTGAAAAACAATCGAGCAGTCTACACGAGTTCCATGTCGTAATCAATATATGTGTTTATTTATTTTTAAATTGCTTCTACTCAAGGTACATGCATAAATTGGAAAGTCGAAAATCTTGAAATTTCACTTTTTTTTAAATTGTATTTTGTTTTTGTTGCCCAAATTTTCAGCTTTTAGAATTTTATTTATTTTCCAAGTAACACTCTTTTATGTGAGCCGAGCCCACATTTTTAAACAGACGTTTGTATTAAGAAAGCAACATGCGTTGTTACGTTTCTAAGATTTTTGGTTGCTAATCTTTGAATATTTATGTCATCCTTCGGTACAATTTTATTATTATAACTTACTTTAAAGGTGGCAATGCTATTTTAACGCAACCAAAAGCCTATTATTTATGCTATTTTAACGCAACCAAAAGCCTATTATTTATGCTATTTTACCATGTGCAGTTTTTATTCGTGCTAGTAAATGCGTTTGGTTTTGAAATCTTCATTATATTGTGTTGTTATTTAGTTACATTCCTTTAAACTTTTACTTAATTATTTTATCACCATTATATCACCATTATATCATATTTTATCACCAATATTAATTTATCACCAGTGTAATGGGTTCTTCTAAACTCCTGTAGCGTTCAAAGGAAGCCAGCTTTAAAAGCAACCAAAACATAAAAACTAATACGCTTTACAAGCAAATGCGAGATGATAAGCCAAACCAATCTTCCTCTGTAACTAAGTTGAACAACTGTAGTTTTAGAGAAGAAAGGTTGTTCAAAAGATTTGTTTATCGGATTTGATACTTCACTTTGTGGAGTTTATAGTGCTGTCATACATTTTAATGTTGGACCTAAGATTGATTTGGAATTCAAGCGACGTAACTGTATCGGTCCCAGCAAATATATCCAAGAACGAGATAAAAAATAGGCGTGAAATAAAAAAAAAGTGACATAAAAAGTAGCATACGTACTACCGAAAATTTGTAGCATACGTACTACCGAAAATTTGTAGCATACGTACTACCGAAAATTTGTAGCAATCAAAGCCTCAGCAAATACAACGTCGGAGACGCTTTCGGGGTATAAAAAGTAAAGCAGGGAATAGAACACAGAAAAAGAACAGCTGTCATATTATAACGTCGAGTTTTAGTTTCAAGAAAAAGAAAATACCAATGGGCAACTTCTTTTCTTCAATATGTAAATTAGGTACGTAAACTTTAATTTCGTTTCTTAGAAAACTTTGCGGATTATATTGCTTTAGGGCAAACGTTATATCCATAGTTTTAATAATCAGATTTACAAAATTATAAACACATATTTTAGCATATAAATATGTGCCCGGAACGTACAACAATGATAAATATCCATCTAAATGTAGTTTTCCATTTTACTACATAAAACAATAGCTATCGCTAAAAAAATGTCTGTTTGCATTTCGATTGGAAAAATATTTAAAAAAAATCCATAATACAAACTCTTTCCGATACATCCCGCAGAGGTAATAATATTTTATATCCATTTTAAATTCTTTCCTAAACGTAAGAGAATTGAAGTTGTATTTGTAAAGTGTTTCTAATTGGACACTTAATTAGGAAATAATTAATTAGCAATTAGTGAAATTTAATTTTTCTTTAGTAATTTGCTGTAATTTAATTGTAAGTATACTTAATACAAAAACTGAATTAATATACTGATAAATAAAAAAAAATACATTTTCTAACGTATGTATATACCTCAATACATTGTAACTAGTTATATAGGGGGCGTAGTTACGTTACAAGGAGAACGTCGGAATTCTCGGTATGGAAAATATATTTTACACTTACGATTTCCTGCTTGTTTGTGCGGTTTCTAAATTGTAATATAGATGTTCCCTTTTGTGTCTTTGTATAAATCTTAATAAGAGTATTTATACCATAGATAATTTGCTATAGAATTCGACATGAAATTTCAAGATTCTGGGTTTGTATCTCATTGGTCTGGTACCTATTTCTCACGTTTGTGTTTCAAATTGTTTTATATATTGGGTGATTGCAAAAGTTCGTGCCCGTTTAAAAAAAAAAAATTCGATGCGTCGAAGTTTAAAGAACACAGTTTTATTAGTCAATTATATAGTTGTCAGGCTCCTTTACAATTATTTTTCAACGATCTACAAGCTTATAGATCCAATTTCTGAAGAAAGAGTTTGGTTTTCCGTGGAAAAAGTTCGTGAGGTAGTTTTCGACAGCTTTCTCAGAATTTTCAGCTTTCGCAGAAGATTTTTGCCAATCAAACTGTTCTGCAAAGGTCAGAATAGACGAAAAGCTGAAGGAGTAATATCTGAAGAATATGGTGGGTGGTGTAAAATTTCCCACCGCAACTCCTGCATTATTCGTAGCGTCTGTTGTGCGACGTACGGCCTAGCACCGTTATGGTGGAAGGCGACGCCTTTTCACTTGGCCAAAAGTGGACAGTTTTCGAATTGTTACATCGAGTCTAGTGAGCTGCTCACAGTACTTGTACGCCGTGATTGTTTCACCGCGTCGGAGTAATTCGAAATGAATAATTCCCCTGTAATACCACCAAATGCACGGTAACCCCTTCATTGGATGCAGACCAGCTTTTGCTCATATGCTTTGCTTCGGGTCTTTTTACACTATAGTGCAGAACCCACTTTTCATTGCCTGTTACCATTCGATCCAAAAGACTTTTTCATTACGTGCAAGGAGAGCCATTCATTTGGTTCAGCTTATTTATTTTTCGTCAATAAATGCGTCACCCATGCTTCGAGCTTGGAAATTTATATAATCTTTCAAATGACGAAACATGGTAGAATTATCCACCTTAATCATCTCAGCAATCGCCACAGTCATAATCCTTGTTTTTTTCATCCAAGGCACACACAATATTGTCATCAATTCCAGAAAGCCGTCCAGAGCGGGATTTATTTTTCAAGTTGAAATCACCATTTCGAATCCGCCAACCCACTTTTTAACTATCCGGAGAGTATGAACACGGCCAAAGTAAACATTATGACTTTTTTGTGCAGTCCAAACGCTCAAGCCTTTCCGAAACTCGTATAGCATTACGTTCCTCAAATGTACCTTTTCGTTTCCCATTTTGAAAAATTTCTCTTGCGCAAAAATTGACTTATCCGAACAAGATCTGACGCTAAACTGACACATAACGCCATCATCCAATCAGTGTAAATAGCATGACCAACCAAAAATGTCGGAGCTACGCCCAGCAGTATAATTTACGCCATCTTTGAAAATCGGGCACGAACTTTTGTAATCTCCCAATATATACAGGGTGTTCAGTAACCCTCAGATACTAACCACAAAGCGGTATTCCTGGGACAATTTTGAGACATAAAAGTGGTCTGCATTTAGGTGACAGGTCAGTACTTTTCGTGATATCCGCCAAATACTTCCAACCAATAAGGAAGCTGTCTGCATCTGTTAACATCTTTGTAGGTTAGTTTAAGATGAATTATAGAAACCTGGTTTCTGCATGGGTGTGGTGTAAAGCACTAGGCACTTTTGTTGGTAATTTAATTTCAAATGCAAAACGCACGCAGTTTGTTTTTTTCAGCCAATTGGATGGATTTTACTCAGAAGTAAGCGCTGGTCTTGTTGGATGGTTACAATACCAAAATCACTAGTCCTAACGGGAAACCTATCCAATTAGCGGAAAGAAAACTGCGTCTTGGTTTCGCTTTTGCATTAAATTACCAATTAAACCGCTTAGTGCTTTACACCATACCCATGCAGAAACAAGTTTTCTGTAATTCGTCTTAAACTAACCCTCGAAGGTGTTAACAGATGCAGACAGCTGGCTCATTGGTTGGACGTCTTTGGCGAATATCACAAAAAGTATTGACCTGTCACCAAAATGAAGGCCACTTTTATATCTCAAAATTATCCCAGGAATACCTCTGTCTAGTTATTATCCAAGTGTTACTGAACACCCTGTATGTACAGGGTATCCCGTCAAGACCGCATGCACTTGGCACAACGCGATTCCTTTCAAAATTGTAAGCCAAAGATGTTAACGCCAAAATGCTGAGAAATTCATATTTTTCGAGTTATTAAGGTTTAGAGTTTAACCGATTTCATTTGTTAACGCCTTTAAGACTGACGTCGGAACGAATTGAAGAAATCTTGTTTTTGAAAAGGCGTGGAATATATGTTTTTGATCCTTTTTTTTACATTGAAATCCAACGCGCATGCCAATTTTTCTTCTCCAGCCAATAGTATAGAGGTTACGTCATAGAATCCGTGATCTTAGTATGGTAACCTTTGGAATTTCATTCTTCGGCAAATTTCAGTAAGTAATGCAAAAAATGGATGTACAAAAATGATTAGCTAAAAAAAAGTTGTTACTTTTAATAGCAAACACACACAGGCATGTAACTAATATTTTAAGGAAATTATAAAAGGCGTGAGTTTAAAATATATATTAATATTTTGCATTAACGTTTAAATTCATATTGATTGTAAAATAAGTAATTGTTGTTTGTAAAAACTATTGGTATGATAGGCAACTTTTAACAAATAAGGCAGATATAGGCAATCTTTTGAGAGTAAAGAGCTGTTTTTGATCTAATGACGTACTCCCCCAGGGCTGACGCCAAGGCGGGGGTGTGAACCGGCCATTCGTCCTGTGCGGCATATTTTTAGGGACAGCAAAATGTGATTATCGTAAAAATGAAGTCCTTTTGGGGCGGCAAAGCACTACTTGTTCGCCCCGAACGGCATAATGCATAGTGCTGAATACCCTGTATACCTTAGTAATCCAGTAGTGGCCACCTCTGCCTTTGAGTCCTAAGCTTTTATAATTTTATTTCTAAAATGTTCAGTGTTAGTCGGTGTTCTAAGCTAAAAAAAAAAAAAAAGGTTATATAATCAGTTTATCTTTGTAATGAGATGTATTCGTAGAAAGTGTCCGTAGGAAGATCCGGGGAAATGCTTGGAAGCCATTTGACTGCCATGTTAAAAATTTTGCCTGATCAATGTCCTTCCAGTGTCTTTTGAATCTTTTAAATAACGGTATATCCGGTCTACTGCTCGATGAAATTTGTACATCACTAAAAAGTCCTTGTAGTACGATCTTAGAACCATGATGACGACTGGAAAAATATAAGGCATCACTGTTCATGTTCAGTTTTAGCAACTGGCAAGCACTATTCAAACGATGTGTATAGCTGGCGATTGTACCAAATACTACAGCTGGAACAGCATCCAATAATGACCAATCATCTAAAAGGTCACGTACAGCTGAAGAAATTTCAAATACAGTTCTTACGGGAAGTTCAGGAATTCGTAATAGCTGTTCGAAGTTCGGAGCTGCAGCGTTCACAGGAAGTTTGTCAGTATTCGTTTTTCCAGTAATATCTAGGAGCAGTTTTGAACCACAGTGAATAATTACGGAACGGTTTAAGTTTAAATATAAAAAAAAATGTACCTTATCTCTTTTGTTTTTCACAGAATCTTTCACGAGCTCTTTTAAGGGATGTACGATTGATTACGAAGTCATTTGGATTTACATTTACTGCTTCTACGCAGGCTGTTAATAAATGGACGTCATCTCTATCGTTAATCTGATATTTGCTTAATGCTGCTGTAAGACGAGCAGACAACATCTCTTTTCTAGCTCTTTTGCATTCTGGAAACTTAGATATAGAAGGGAAGTTTTCGAAACAAGGTTCAATTTCAATTACGGCTTCTCTAAATTTTCTGAATCGCTATAAGAATCCATTGACATCAACGAGTTTGTTCGCTCTAGGATTAATTCACGGCAGCTTATATGTAATCGTTTTTTGTTTTTTTTTATGATTTGGAGCGGGTGGTGCACGTGTTGTTTTTCATCGATTAATTTAAAATTCTGCAAAATTATTTATTTATATAAAGAAACCAACTGAGAGGGTCCTGCATAAATACCATCAACTTGTAAAATAAGGACCACCCTAATATATATCATCATATTCAACCATTATCTATCCACTGCTGGATGAAGGTCTCTCCAAATGCTTTCCACACAAGTCTATCCTGAGCAACTACTATGGGTCACACAATACACATATTGTATCTTAATGCACTATATATTTTTTTTTGCGTATTCCAGTTGCAATCTGTGAGATTTCCATGTTGTAATCAGTATATACGTGCATTTTTCTCTTAAGTATGGTTCTTTATAGAGGGCATAGTGGAAAGGCGTCTGAGAGAATTGCATGTGTCTGTAGAAACTTGTTATATTCTCTCAAACGTGACATGGGCTGCTAGTTTTCAGGAGGGCTTTGGTATAGAGTGCAAAAAATCAGAACGATTATGAGAAAACAAAAGGTAAAATTTCGTTTAAAATAGCCTAAGTTTCTTTTGCAAAAATAAAATGCTTGCGTTTATAAAGGAATAGAAGATGCTACCTTTATTTATGAAGGAAATTGTACTAAAAGTGAAAAATAATTTAAAATACACTAGAAAAGGCATTTAGCTGAAAGTATTATATTTGAACATATTTTTTCATTTTTAAAATAAAACTCTCCTCAAAGCAACTACAAGTATTTTCTATCGACATCTAATTTTCGTAAGGAAGGACTAATAATTGGATTTCCACAAAACTTTGTTATCTTGGGAATAATGCTTCCTAATTAATCGCATAAATACTGAAGGGATTTGTGCCTACAGTATCAATTATATTTAGTTACTATCGACAATACTAATTAGGGGGCGCATTTTCTTTTATTTCCAGAAAAGCTAATTTTGCTAAAAAATTATGTAGCAAAAGGCAAAAGCGGGAGAGAGAGAGATGGGGGAGGTGACAAGATGCGAAGCTATAATAAAGGAAATTAAGTTCTGACATCCACGTTAGTGCCATGTTCCGACTCGTAAGACGAACGTCGGAATTTAATTTCGTTAATTTATTCTGCCGATGGCATATATTCTACTGAGCGATGTTATTTGCATTGGGGTTATTTTGTGGAAACGCGAAATAATTTTTTACGCGATAACTTAGGACCATCGTACGATATATTCAGTACACTTATGTAATTAGTTATAACGTACGAGAAAACTGAGTATCGAGGAAGTCGGGCCTCACGCGCAACACTTGCCTGATGTCCCATTGGTTTTTAGTGTGGATGATCACAAAGGCGTTTACTAATAGCTGACAATTTGAGGGTCTTGACTAGCTAGCATAATGCATGTGTTGAGATGTAATTGTGAAAATACTAAAAATATGGCAATTAAAGATTACTTATTTGACGTACCATCTAAAACTGAGTGGATCCGAAATTGACGAATAACATCTGTTCCCTCGTACGACGTTTACAAAACATCGCATAGGTTTACAGATTGCGTTAGTTGTGATCTAGTCTGCTTTAATGATTTGATGTAATATTATTTTATAGATTGTTACTAGTACATAACTTTACAACAATCGAAATCGGCGGTTCCATAAGAATCGTCCTTTTTATACCTATATACTGTGTACTGTACCGTATTAACAGAGATACACATCCTAATCCAGAAATTCTTCTTTATAAGTGACGCAGTATAGCCCAGATGCTCTTGCGCCATAAAAAAGCCAAACAAACCAAACCTTCTTTATAAGTAAATATAAATCACATTACATGTAAATTGTCCTGCAAAAGGGTTGCTGGTATCTAACTGGAAGGAGACCCACACGCTGAACGTATGTGACGATGTGTGGAACCGGCCAGGCCAGTAACCTAGTGTCCTACCCCGCCTTCAAGTGGTGCAGGCTGAGCTTTCTATTTATGAGGCAAATTAATATTTGCTGCTAATTCACTAACCCGTCTAGCCAGCGTGGTGAAATGATGGCTAATTCCTCCAATATGCTAATACACCAAAAACCATGGCCCCTAGTCTCCAGGTGCTGGAGTGCTCCTGATCAAGGCAGCGGTCAGCGTGGCATGAAAGCAGGGGGTGCTAAGAATCACTGGAATGGCCCAGGCTGCCGTTTGTTATTGACCTTGGCTACGTATAATGGACGATCCCTTGCTTCTGAAGCAAAACTTCAGGAATTGGAAGAGGAACTAGACAAGATCAAATGGGACATTGTAGGACTCAGTGAAGTTAGAAGAAAAGGTGAAGAGTTGGTGGAACTTAAAAGCGGACATTTGTTTTATTATAGAGGAACGGAAACTGGAAGAACAAGTGGTGTTGGCTTCTTAATCAACAAAAGAATTAAAGACTACCTTCTTGAAGTCGAAAGCACGTCAGATCGAGCAGCGAGGCTCGTTGTTCAACTAACCCAGCAATACCAACTTCAGATAGTACAGGCATCTGCACCAACATCAAGCCATACCGACGAGGAGGTTGAGGAATTCTATGAAGAAATCAAACAGCTGCACATCAAGGGGAAACAACACATCAAGCTCATCATGGGAGATTTTAATGCAAGAATTGGACAACAGGAACAAGGAGAGACATCGGTTGGTAAATACGGATACGGGGAAAGGAATGAACGTGGCGATCAACTCATAGAATTTGCCGAAGCTGAAAATCTTAGCATCATGAATTCATTTTTTAAGAAGAAACTACAAAGAAAATGGACATGGAAACACCCCAATGGAGGAACCAGCGAAATTGACTATATACTGGCAAACAAGAAATCAATTATTGAAGATTGCAGCGTACTGAACAGATTTAATACTGGAAGTGATCATCGAATGGTGAGATGTAAAATGCACTTAAATACTAAACTAGAAAGGCAGAAGCTCATTAGGAAACAAGTATGTAAGAGGGTGGATTTAAAGAAATTAAAAGAAAATACTGAGGCATTCAAGTTGGAATTAAAAAATCGCTTTTCTGCACTGGAAGGACTTATTGAAGAAGTTGACATCTCAGAAGCAAATGAAAACATTGTTAAGACAATAATTGAAACTGCTGGGGAAATTGGTGGTGTAATATGTAAAAAGCAGAATAGCAAATTATCTGAGAAGACGAAACAACTCATGAAAAGGCGAAGACTTATGAAGGTGGACAATCAAAATACCAGTTGCAAGATCGAGTATGTAGAACTTTGCAAAACTTTGCGCAAAAACATGAAAGAAGATATAAGAAAATTCAATTGTGAGTTAGTAAGGAAGGCCATTGAAAGCAACAAGAGCCTTAGGGTTGTTAAAGGGAGTTTGTCTATTGGGAAGGAAAGGATATACAATTTTCCGGAAAATCGTTATATATTGTTTGAGTCTGTTACCTGTCCATGAGTCTAGTAAAACACAGGAAGGAGGAGACATGATGGGTTTCATACAACATTCTACCCACTTTCTCATTTTGATTTTGTCCATTTTTCCCGACTTGGAGCATGTAAAATATAAGTTTGGAGGTTGAAATAAATTCTTTTTGACAGTCAGGCCGAATCGTCCCGCAGCTTCTCTAAGTAACATTTTCCCTGTCAGTTCCCCATTCATTGGTATTATTGTCATTATTGTATATGAATGTGTTCTGCCAAAATCAGACCCTATTAAAGAAAATGTCTGTTTTTCACCTTTATGCGATAGCTGCCTTTAATTTGGAAGAAAATAATTAAAACCACTTTGATCAGAGTTAAAAATTTGTTGGGGGATAATATTAGCAGTAACATTTCTCGTATGCAAAATAAATTCTATGGCACTATCTTCTATGTTGCCCATATTCTGGGTGTATATTTGAGTGATATATTTTGTTACTTTCCGCGCAACTATTTTGTTTTGGCTCTTAAAATTATCTATAAAATTATCGGAACATTTAAAATCCTCAAATCCTAACTCTTGGGATTTCAGGATCGCCCATCTTTTCAAATCTATATCATGAACAGGTAAATAATTTTCCCTAACTTTTGTAAATCTGGCTAACATTTCATTTTTTATTATTTTATACTTTTCTATATTTGTGCCCATATTTGATATATATTTTCTAAACCTCGAAATATAAGTAGGGTATTTTACTGTTGGATATCTCCTGTTTGTTTTCTGGAATTTATTTTTTTGACAACTGTCAAAATACTGAACAATTGTTTGCATATTTTCTAAACTGAATTCATTTGCCAATTGATCGCCCTTTACAGTACAGTTATAATATTCGTCACCGACTATACTAATATCACTTTCTTCGTCGATACGGAAATCACAATTGTCTTCAAAATCTAAACTGATACTTTCACTGACATTGTTATTAAAAATTATGTTTTCGATTTTCGACAATACTTCCCGACTTTCCTTAAGTTCTTGGTCAGTTATTAACGACGGAAGCGTGTCGTATTTATTAACGACCAAATTCAAAACGGATTGAATTATGTTCACTATATTTTTCATTTTCTCACAATCGGAAACTCGTACAACTATATTAACGTTACATTTGCGGACGAGTTTATATAGCTAGTGGAATGCGAAACTTAAATGTCCCGCCAACTCTTCAAAATTGTCGCCAAATTCGCCAAATATCTATGCTAAAAGTTCATTTTTCATATTAATTTTTTTATACTGTTTAAATTAGCTGAGACATAATTTTTTATTTTTATCCGTTAAATACGATGATCCTTCATAATCTTACCGACTTCAAACCTGTTTTTGCTCACATACAGTGCGATTAAAAAATATCAAACCTGGCGAAAAAAGTGTCATTTTTGGACTTCAAATATTCATAAAAAATTGTCATGTCATTTTTGCAGACAAATGATTACATATTCGTGATCAGAAAGTCAAGCACTATCATCTTCCATAGGTCTGATCTCAAAGTGCAGTGAACAGCGAAAGGGGTTCCCTTGTATGACACGGTTGCTATTACACTTGTTGGAAGCAAATGTCACCTGGCCTAAAAGCACTTTGGAAAACTACTTTCATGCATTCACTTATACGTGCACTTAACTTCACTCATATTTAAATTTCACTTACTTTTAAATTTCACTCACTCTTAAATTTCACTTACGCTTAAATTTCCATCACACTTAACTTCACTCACACTTAAATTTCACTCGCACTTAACTTCACACACTCTTAACTTCAATCGTACTTAACTTCACTCGTACTTAACTTCACTCACACTTAACTTCACTCACTGACAACTTCACCATGTTTAATTTTATTCGTTTACAATTTGGTCAGGAAACTCTTCAAATTGTCCATAAATACATCAAAACACACATTAAAGTTATCCGTTTTAAAGAACATCTTCACTTTAATCACACCTGTAAAAAGGAATTTCTTATCCCTTTCAAACTTAAAGTTAAATCTCTTGTAAATTCAGCCTTTGGACATCGCATCGCGCATAACATAAGTCTTAAATTTCTTTCCGCTAGAATTTCTCTCTGTCACCGCGTTCTTACTCAGCTTCAAAATGAAATATTCTTTCTTACTTCCCTTCTAAATACTAAACTTGATTTTCTTACCATGCTCCTAGTTAAATCCGCTACTCGCTCACAAGAATCTAAAATCCAAGAACATATTCGTCTTACTCATTCACGTAAACTTAACAACCTTAGACCTTCTATTTCAAAACAGTCAAAACTCCTTACAAAAAACTGGATACTAAATCTTTCAAATAAAAATCTCACACCACAACAGCAATTCGTACTATCACTCCGCCTAAATTTCTCACCTGCTCCACTTAAAATTCCTACACCACAGATTCTCGCTTCCATAGAAAATGCTCTACAAAATACTCACACTGACGAACGTGTTGCAGCTGATATCCGCTGCAGAGTGGCAGGACTCCTTCGGCGTCCAAAACTTCCTGAGGACAACCTAACGCCTATGCAAAGGGTTGCCCTCCGGGAGCTACGGAACGACAAGGACCTTGTCATACTGCCAGCTGATAAAGGCCGTACTACAGTCGTCTTAAATCGTCAAGACTACTTAAATAAAGTCTCTACACTCTTATCTGATACAAATACATACACCCGCATCACAAAAGACCCTACACAAACAATTCAATCCAAAATGAACTCTCTCCTTCTAAAACTCTATAAATCTAAAAAACTTACATTTAATCTCTACGACTCTTTAAAATGCACTTCTGGCCGCTTACCATCCTTCTACGGATTACCTAAAATTCATAAACAAAATATTCCTCTCAGACCAATAGTTAGTTTTCGCGGCTCTCACTTAACAAAACACCTTGCACATCACTTTTCTCTCCTATAATCTTTTTTGCTGTTGGGAGCCGAACTAGGAATTAGCGGCACGCAAACATTCTACACTTTCACTTTCATGGGTCTACGAGCGCGTTTAAAGGACAGCGCCGGCGTAATCTGAGGGAGGGAGGCAAGGGGAAGTTCCCGCAAGTTTTTAGAAATACACAAATCATGCTTTATTACAATTTTTCTTTTTTATGTTTGCCCCGTTTTATACTACATTTAATGCGGTGCACTTCATACAAGGATGGACGAATTTGCTTTTGTTGTTTTGTTACGTTAAGCAATCTATAAGGTGTCTTTACGATATACACGTTGACAGAAAGTGCATTTGCTAGAGATGGCACAATATGCCGAGGACAGTGCTTCCCGAATTATGG
>QLNU02015360.1:101556298-101578734 GCA_006491805.2 Dysdera silvatica
TCCAATTTTTGAAGAGGTATTAACGGTCATCACAAGAACTGTGCCGTTCGGCTTCAGTGCAGTTTAGCAAACGAAACGTTACGATTTAGGTACAAATGTAGGTGAGTATAAGTTCTATCACTGGGGATGTAGCTAAAAGCATTGTTCTGGAATTCAAGATGTTAAATATTCAACGAAAGGTTATACGAAAATAGTTGCGAAAATTTCATTCTTCTTCTAAATATTTTATATTATCAAAATCCAACGTTATATTTACCAATTTTTCATTAAAGATAATCCATTTGTTATAGACACAATTTTCCAAATGAAATGACGAATTTTTTTTCCAAGAAAAGCAATTTTATTCATAATAATTTTACATACGTAGTAAGATAATTTATACTTGACAGCCACCTGTTTTAATGACAAAACGTTCTGTGTGCCACAAGAAAGAAAGTAATCAAATATAACGTTACATACCTTTTCCAAGGACATGAATGGAGAGAGAGAAGCCTTTCAAACTAAAATTTGTTTGCTTTTATTGACAAAAAAAGGACAATTCTTATATCAAACCTTTGAACGAACCAATTTCATTTAAAAATATTGCATTTTACAAAAACGTAATATATTTAATTATATATGTTTTAATCTATGTTGACTATTGTATTTTTTATTATATATAATATATTGAACAAGAAGAAAGAATCCTAAGTAAAAAACCCTGTATTGTAGAATAGAGACCATTCATATATCTACCTTGCTAAAAATCCGCGTTTAAAATACACTGGCTGCGAGCGATTACTGATTTACGATATTATTTACCATTAATTCCACTACGAAAATTATATAAAGAAAATTTTCCCCGATAGCTTCATGTGTCGACCAGTATTGGCAAATCATGCTAACTGCAAAGGCTAATAACATCCGATGAAAATACTATCATGAATCCATACCTTTATACGAGATAGTGCAAAGATGGAATGAATGTCTACAAATATTGATATAATGTATGTTGTAATATCATCAAATATTGATATAATGTATGTTGTAATATCATCAAATATTTATATAATGTATGTTGTAATATCATCAAATATTTATATAATGTATGTTGTAATATCATCAAATATTTATTAATGTATGTCTTAATTATATTGGAATACAACTAGATAATATGAACCTGGTATGTCTTCTGATTTTCGCTTTCTTTTTGGTTTTACGGCTCAAAGACTACAGTGGTCATGCTGCGCCGGGACCTACTGTTTTCCGAGGAATCCGAACCTCTTAAGGCCTAGGGAACCAAACCCCGGACTACAGTGAGCAGTGCGATCTTTATGAGATCTCTGAGTAAGCGTTCTTTTTGCACTGCTGGGAGTCGAACCCGGATTAGCCGCGCAATAGGAGAACGCGTTACCACACTGCGCCACCGCAGGGCCCTTCTGATATTCACGAGTACGCCTGAAACCACAATAAATTAATGGCGGACCATAATACATGCATCCAACAAGATTAAGTCTATACAGAATCATTTAAAATGGATGCTACGGGAATCACATTTAATCGTTAGTCGTAGAGGAATAGTTTCTATGAGAGCATCTGTGCTCAATTTATGTAGGAATGTTAAATAAGTTATTTAATTTAGGAGTGTATATATAAAAAAATAGGGAACTTAATGTTTGCATGGACCATCTACCAACAAATATAAAATCAGAAAAACATTGTTCTATATTTAATTAGTCCAACAAAGGAAAATCCATGCATCTATATAGAAGAATCGCGGAGTGATTAAAAGTTAAATTTCATCACTTAAACATTTTCGTTGCTGTTTGGACGACCTTTCCTTTGCAAAATATTGCAACCTCTTCGGACTATTTCTAGAAAAAGGTGATGCTTCAAGATCATATTTGTATGTAAGATATTTTCACCCTTCTAACAGATAACACAATCGCCAATATTACGGTCAACACACAAAGCCACCGGGGTGAGATTTTGTGATTTTTTTTTTTATTATTTTTTTTTTTTTGCGGAGGATTTTTATTATGATAATAAATTGACACCCACGTTTCGAAGCTCATACTAGAGCTGTTTTAGGTATAAGAGAAAAAGATACATTTAGACTCAACAGGGGGACACTGGTATGACTCGAAGAAGGGGACAATGACTCTTTTTCTCCTGTACCTAAAATAGCTCTAGAATAAGCTTCAAAACGTGGGCGTCAATTTATTATCATAATCATACTTGTAATAAAAATAAACTGTTGACGCTTTTTAAACCAAGAAACAAATAAACTTTGAAACTTTGTTTTTTATAGTTTGACGTTTTCTTATGTCATTTGGATAAAACATAAATATCTGACATTCTTTAGGGAACTCTTTGAAGAAACTTTCATCAACTTCCACACAGATTTGCCTTACGGTCGTCTCATCATCGCACCTTGTATGCTCCTAACCCTTCAGGTGTAATTTCTTTATATATGCAAAAAATTTAAATTAATATTATGAAATTTATTAATGTGTTTTATGATGAGAATAACACTTTTGTAGTGATTATTCCAAAGTAAAAAATATTCTAAAAATAATATATGTTTTAAAATTTGCCTACCGCCTGATAAAATAGCGTCAAGTTTTGGACGTACACAACACAAGCGAACTTGTTTTGAACGGCATATAAACTCAAAACGTAATTAAAGTGTCATCTCATGTTTTCAATTCGTAAATTACCCCTTAAACCTTGACGTTAAAATCCAGTATTTTAAATATATGATATCTCAGTAAATATTCTACTTAGAAACAGGAAAATTGTTTTTCTTTGACTAATTAGATACAAAGCAATATTTCCTAATTGGAATTGCTTTTGTTTGAGGGGAAATCTTTGAAAATTAAACTCCATATAAGAATATAAAAATTATATTCTTAAAAAGAGCAGCTTAAAATGGCGGTTAAAGGGGGTTGTCTCCCATTGCTATGAAATTTTGTATATATACATATAAATATATGAAGTTATAGCTCTGTAACCACCCCCGCCCCCCTTATGAACTTTCTGCTCACGCACGCCTGTGTGCAGATGTAAGTGTTCTAGAATAGTGACACCACTTTCAGTACGTTCAGTCCGATGGTTGGGAACATGTTATTACCGACATATTTTGAATAAAATTTTAAGTCCTAAAAGTTAAATCTTAAGTTGATTTTTTTTTAAATCACTGTTGTACTGCCCATATACGCTATAAAACTTAAATAGAATGCTATTGAAGGACAAACTTGTGCAACTTAAGTTCTCTGGCGTTTTAAGATATTCATTATAAAATGTGAAAATGTGAACAGAATAAAATACATAAATTTAATATTCAGAGGGAGAAAGGGTTGTTATTTTTGTGTGAAACAATTTGTATTTTTTCATTATTCGGCGGGCCGCTGGTTGAAAACCCCTGGCCTAGATGATCACGCCGGGTCTGAAGCAACTGACATTATCTCAATATACATGTACATCCAATCAAGTTTACCTGGGAGTTCAACCCAAACGCGGCGAATTCGAAGGCGCCGGACATGAAAATTGAATCGCCTCCTTTTTTTCTTACATTTGACAAGCTTTTAAAAACAGGTCGTACGCAAGTTTCTTGTATTTGTTCTCTTTGAATAAGCATAAAAATATATGTATGCAATTTTTCAATAGTCGTTTATATCCATAAATTTGTTTGAAAAGTAATTGGGATGGCATCTTACGAAACTTAATAAAAATATTTGAAAAGTACGAATTTTTCTTGAAAAGGTGTCAAAATAATATATTTATGTAATATACAAGCAAACAAAAAGCTTAGTATTGTGGACAACATACATTAATCTTTTGACTTTATTTAATAGCTGAAAGTATAAAATCCTTGCAATACACGAAATCTGATGCCCGAAAGCCAAACTTATACCGCTGAAGTCACCAAAAATCTTAAGCTATTTTAAGTGAAACTGATATGAAAATCGTGAAGACGATGAAATCCAATCATATGTCTCTCAAAGAAATCTTTTTCAAGTCATCGACCATGAAGTTTAATTTAAATGATGTGCAAGGCAATTTTTGGACTGTTAAGGTTGCGAGAATCGCTTCGGGTGCTTTAAAGTCCTTCGTGCGGATATGTTGTATGCAAATAAAATTAAAATCTCTGCCAATTTTATATAGCTTGTAATCGCAAGTTTATTCGTTGGCCCGGAACAAAAGTATAATCCACAGAAAATTATTAATTTTATTTGCAAATTCATAAACTGTATAATTTGTATTATTCCTCTGGGGAAAGTGTAGAATTAAAAAATATGGTTCTGATAAAGCTGAAAAGTCTTGGAATATCAATTTTACCATCAAACAAACTTATAATGGGATCTTTTCTGTAAATTTTGTAGCGTGATTTTTGTTGTGCTTACGCCATAAAAACTAATTGTGATGCTTGAGCTATGATTTGTAAGATTTCCTACATTTAGGAAGTATTTATGCGGCGGAGGAAAATTCAGGATTTATATTAAAATATTTGCCGCATTATATATTCTAACGTATACTCCTGTTTGTAAAAATTGCAACACCATGAAGGACTCGTCAGAACTGAATGAAATTTAATGCACAAACGACCTGTATCGATACAAATAAACGATTAAAATTACAAAGCAAAAAAATAGGATTACACGTCAAAAATCAGTATTAATTTAATTAGTGTTTATCAAGCCGCCACGCGCTACAATAAGCATTTGTACACGACGTGGCATCGATTGAAATGGATTTCGGATTTTACCTGAGGAAGAGCATTCCAGATTGTTTCTATTTGAACTCAAAGTTCATCTGTATTAACTACTGGATGAGCGTCACGAGCGAGACGCCGACTGACGAAATCTCCGACATTTTCAATAGACAATCTATCCAGTAAATAGGCAAGCCACAGAAGAAGAAGCTGTATCTGTTGTGATGAAAAGAAGTATTGAACATTCCTGGCAATATGTGGACGAGCCCTGTAGTGCTTAAATACAGCTCTAGGAATGCGTTGAAAGAAGGGCACGACTTTGGGCTCCAAAACTTCTCTGATGTACCGATTCCTGTTGAGGTTACCAACAATTCTTAGCAGTTGAGATTGTTGATGATACATTGATACCCAATGGCGCCTCAGACCATCACGCTCGAAGTTCGTCCAGTAAAACGGTGCATAACTCAACCCGGAAAATACTGTTCACCGTTATAACGTCGAACGCCGAAGTGGCCATCACTGAAACCCAAGTTAAAGCGGGATACATTGGAAAAGACGGCGTTGTCAATCAACACGCTACTATTTATGTTTATGCACCCATCGTAGCTGCAGGTATCGATGGTATGATTCTCAAAATGGTAGAAATTTACATGTAACCTTTACAAATGTGATTTCTCATAGGTAACATGAAAAGTTGGTGTGAAGAAATAGGTGGCATCCATCAATGCTTTAAAAGTCACGTAAAGAACATATAGGTTAAGAGTGAATCTGGCATTTCACATTATTTATCTATTACATCGTTCAGATTACATGAAAGGTTGACAAGTTTTCTTCTGTGAAAGTATGAGCAAAAAGAAATTAGGTGGGGGTTTAAAGCCTAACTGTGGAGTGTACTGTTTTTAGCTTAATGAATCCACAACAGTCTTAATTTACTGAAGGAGACATTTCTTGGTACGAATGCATGGGCCTGGAAACGGAACTGTTCCGCATTTTACATTGACGCTTTCTCTAATTATTTCGCACTGGCTAGTGAGTTTTTATGGGCAGTATTGACCAACCGGTTTTTATTATCAGGATGCTATGCAGCTCGGATATTGTATTTTTTATTAAATTCTCGAATATTGATATTATTTCATATTTTAAAGAGTAGATAGTGATACTCACCTATTTTTTATTATATTTCTTATGGAGAAAATAACGCTTGAATTGGAGAATTTTGGAAAATTTTCGTTTACGTTTACGAATTTGCGTTTTCTTACGTTTACTTTCTATTCTTTTAGCAATGTTATTTAATTTGCAATGTCATCTGTTGAAAGTGACAATTCAAATAGGACTGTATATGGGTAATCAATCAGTGATAAGCAATCCATTCTTTGTTCTTTAAACGAAATTATTACCAAATAGATAATTTTGTACTTAATGTAAGTTTGAAATAAATAATTTAAATAGAACGTTTTAGTGTATCTGACATCAGTTTTAGTGTATGTAGCTTCACCCATTTTTAATAATTTTTCCTCCAAATCTTCCAACAAATCTTTGCTAAATTTGCCCCGCCTTTTCTACCCAAACTTAACCGCCATTTCACTACTACATAAAGGGGATATAGCGATTCAATTCGTTAGCGTCTCGAGAATCATTTGAGTCTAGACTAGGTTAGTGTATGTAACAATTTCAGCTTGAGTAACGTGGCAAACTTCAAGTTCCAGTGGCACTTGGAAAAGAAATTAGGAAATATTTATCGCGTTAATGGCCGACTGGCTGTCTGCTTTCATTTATTCTCTCTTTCTCTCTCCGAAGTTGCTTGTTTGCGCAAAACTTTTAAAATTAAATTTAGAGTAGAGCTGCCGTACTTCCGAAAACAGCCAAAGTTTCTGCTCTATAATCATTAACTCGCTAATGTCAATTGTAGTTGTAGGAAGTTTACATTATATGCTTTTTGTTAGTGTTCATGTGAAAGAAGGCTTTTAGTGGCCGAAACAAATGTGTGTAATGGTATAGTGTTTATTAATGGTATGGTTAGTACATTGTAAAAATAAAATAAACCCAGTCCATGGCTCCTTCCCAAATTTAGCTCACCTATTAAAAAAGAATAAGCGTTGGAAGATATGCATATAACAACGGCATAAAATATTTATTTAAACCGTTTATATAAAACATATCCTACAACATTTAATGGTAATGTCTGTACCTCGTTAAAATGCAAAAATTTAATTCTTAACGTATTTAAAACCCTCATATACGCTTTTCTAATCCTTTCAGATGTGTTACCAATTCATTATAAATTCAATTGTTAATTAGCAATTTATTTGAGATGAGGAACCAGTAAGATAATGACCCAAAACATAATATTAATTAACAGGCGAAAAGATTTCTGAGAGTAAAAGTAAAAATAACTGGACTTACATGAATGTTTGAAGTTTCTTTTCACTGCAAAAGTGTATTCGGTGCTCAGTGGGTCTCATAGGACCTTTCCGTACAAAACTACTGCTTCGCATCTTAAAAACAGCACTTCTACCTATCATTTGCAAGTCGTCACCAATATTCACTCACCAATCGTAAAGTTCAGAATGATTATTTTTTTAACTCCCTATTTTTTTCTCTCTCTCTCTCTCTCTCTCTCTCTCTCTGGTATCAATTTCTCTTATTTGTACTCTATAACCTCTGATTGGCTCGAAAATTAACTACGACGTTACAAGAACAGCCAATCATCAAAAGCCGAGCCTTCTTTTTATCTTCCCCTCCTTTGAGAGAGCACACCCCCTCTGACCACTAGGAAGCCACATAAAATTGATATATGTGGACAGGACTGTTAACAGATATTGGTGTGAAACAAATAATGGCAAAATTAAAAAGGGTGTTTTAGATAGGCAGCTGTGCGATTTTACAACCTAAATTGCATATATGTTTATGAGAATGCCCCCATGCAAGAGAGGAACCCTACTCGATTTTTAATTACCTTCAATATGGAAAAACACGATAGTTTAAAGCTTTTAAAGAAAGGTCACAATTTGCTTCTATTGTAAATTTGCGCAATAATAGTTAGTCTGTGCACTCTAGTAATAAATACACAGAGCTTTCACTTAGCGTAAGCTATGGGCCTTAAAATAACATTTACGACAAATGTTATCTTCTGCTTTTATCTATTAGACATTTTATAACAACGTCGCCTGTTTTCCATTACACCTTACTGAAAGAGCTCTTATATTTTATCCCCATTTTGCTAAATACGGATAACAGAAAACGAAGTTATATGGAGTCTTTGTTTGCCACCACATTCTAGGAATTTTTGTAGCCAAACAAAGTCCAAAGTCGTAACTATCGCTTAATTACCCTTCTGAACGATAACGTGTTAAGTGGCATAATGCAAACGGGGACGGGAGGCCATGTATATGCTCTTGCGATAGCTTGAAGCGAAATATTTTCTCTAAGAGGCGGTTTTTATAAAATTCTAATTAATTAAATAAAATTTAGAATCGCAAATCGATTTAAGGGGCGAAAGATAGAAGACTAACGTTATAATTATGAGAATTGGGAGAGTTGATTAAAATTAAAACAGCAGCCTATTTTATAAAGTGAAACTTCTCACCTGCAAAAATCCTTAATGCAAGATTTATCAGATAACAAAAAGTTTATCGTTTTATGATTAAACATATAAAATCGGCAGTTAGACCTTTTCAAGGAAATTTGAACATGCAGTGAAATCCGGTTATATTGAGAGGAAATGAGACGTTTATTTAGTTACAGTCATAATATTACGAACCAATACCCTTTATAGTGAGACGAAACCTGTTACAACGAGCAGAAAATATCTGGAGAGAAATGAATGGTATTTTGAACGAATTTCAGCATTTTCTTTTTTTTTTCTTCTCGTCCTTTTCATTTTCTATACGATATTATTATATTTTAAGTTGACACTATTTATATTGATCACCTAAAAATACAAAACTTACATGAGAGAGAAAAGTTTTTTCACCATATAGAGTGAAACAATTTATGATGACCGTGGAACTTAATAAGTACAGTCTTCGATAAAAGGAATGTCCCCTAATGTGAAATGCAATTTGGATGGTAAAAATGTATTCAAATTCGTTATTATACACGAAAGCAATAAAACATTAGGTATAGTAGTACTAAGCTTTTGCTCCTCTCTTTTCTAACGTAAACCGCGAGCCACAATACTTCTAAAGATAGTATGCCCAACGATATGTGTCTGAATAACACTTTTACACTTCAATGTATCTCTTTCATAGAAGTTGCCAAACCGTAATGTTTAGAAAACCCTTTTTGCTATATCACACACTACGCCTGATAGCTAAGTAAAATAAGGCCAAATAAGGTAGACTAAATTTTTCGCCTTTCTGCAGAAAGCTGCCAAAATCAAACGTGATCTGCAAGTTTTCGCAAAAGATGTAATATATCAATAGCTGAAGCACAGGATTAGTGTAGACGAGTATTCTTCAAACCATAGATCCACGAATTCCGAACTAGTGGATTTGGGAAATACAGAAAAAGTTTCAAAACAGTTATCGGACGTTCGAGGAGAAGGGAAAGGAAGGAAGAAGTAAGGATTTTCCTTCACTCCTCGGATTTCAGATGCTAATGGGATGCAATTTAAAAATTTAAAGATGTTTTTTCTTTCAAAAACTAAAAATACAATGTGCTTTGTATCGAAAACCTATAAAATTATACAGAGAAACTTCAGAGAAACACAATTTTCAGATCGACACGAATTTTTAGCACATTTTCTAAAAGCTGTTCGAAACTCCTGTAAATATTTCTCTGCAGTTATTATTTTTCGATGTACTTTTCTAACGCATTTTTCACTTTCCATTCCTTCCAAACCTAAATATTTTGCTTTAGAAACCTGAGTTTACTTACATCTTTGCTTAGTTTTTTGAAATTTATTTGATATAAAAGGCATTATTTGTCATATTCAATAACGATGTCCACAAACATGAGTAGGGATATACTACACCAGCGGTTCTTCAACTGTGGTCCTCGGGACCCAATTAGGGTGTCTGCACGACTCTCCCAGTGTTCCACAAAGGTTCAGGAAAATATTAAGACAAGAGTATTTACTCTTTAATGCTAAGAATAAATTATGAGGGAACGAAAAATGCCTTCCGTAAATGGTGAAAATTAGTGATGAAACACTAGAAATAAATATGTATGATGCAAATTCTGGGCTTTAAACTTTGAGTTAATTCTTGGGGGTCCGCGAGGGTGAGTGATCTCTGAAGGGTTCCGCGGTCTAGGAAAGTTAAAGAACCGCTGTATTACACAATCGAAAAACGAAAATATATCGTGCATATTTTATGTGTATAAGCATTTTCTTGCACGAATTCTAAACAAACAATAAACAAATAATGCAGAAAATGGTCAAAATTAAAAACAGAATATATTTGATAATGAAAATATATAATACATATCTGCATCTATTATTCAGAATACTTTGTTTTGTTACATATAAATTTTATTTTATGTTTCACATACTAAAAATTAATTTTTAAGCACCGTGCTTTTGAAAGTTGCCTCTGCTGTGTTATCTATCTTTTTGTGAAATTTACTGAACGTAAGGAAATTTTCAGAAAATAAATTTCACAGATTTAAATGCATAATATCTTTATAGCAGTCAAGGTTGCGGACATTTGAGTTAAAATTAATAAGTAGTACTGACATTAATTGGAAAGCAGATGGCATATTTAGTCTAAAAGAAGGGTTAGATAATATAAAGATTAATCACAACTAATTATCACAGTTAAATACTTTAATTTGTTGATAGTTATTTCTGTAGCCACATGCTACCATCCCCAGAACCGAACTACTTCTCCTGCAGTTTGTTTCTGCTGATGGTAGCACATACCTACCGAAATATCTATCAACATATTAAAACTTTTTAATTGCAATTATATTTTGTGGTTAATCTCTATACAGAGTGATTCAGAATAGACCTTACCGCAATTATCCTTTCAATCGTTAGCCGTAGAAAAAAATTTCAGAGGGGGAAAAAGTGCTCAAATTATGTAAAGATGTTGAAGGTTATTTATTTTACAAGAAGTTGAATCAATGGTGTATCAATTCAAATATTATGGGGGAGAAAATTCTCGGTGTCTATTTCACGTAGAAACGTAATGCAAATTTTTTTATTGAACTATTTAGCTATAGAGCAATATTTTCTAACCGGAAACTTTTGTTAGAGAACCCCATATAAAAATTAAATTTCATATACAATAATTTTTGGCACCCGCGGATAAGTAGCTCAAGCTAGAGCTTTGTCTTAAAAGAAAAAGAAACGCCGTCCCCATTCTGTATTCGAACCAGGGTCCCTTCGTTAAGTCCGGAGTGTCTTTCTTTACCACTAGACGAACGAGGACAGGAAAAATTTCTGTATTTTTATACATATGTAACCCATTGTAAAATAAATAAAATATTCAACAACCTTATAAACTTCGAGCGGTTCTTTCCCCGAAAAAATTTTCCACTAACGATCATAAGGATAAATCACGCTATGTAATTTTTACGCAGTTTGTCGCATAAGCTGAAAAGTTAGATAAATCGAACAAAATCACGACAATGAATATTGAAGAAATTAAATATATATATATATATATATATATTCGGTGTGTAACCTCGATTTAACGACTTTTACGGGGCCAGTGAAAATAATCGTTAAATCAAGGAATTCGGGGAGCACTATCGGAACCAGTGACGCACTCGAGTGGGCGATGGATCCCGGGCTCTTCCTTGGGTTGAAAATTTACATGTAAAATACTTTAAAAGTAACAACTATTAGGCCTACATTGAAAACATAACAATATTTTTCACATTTTCGGTCCTCCCTTAAGCAAAAATCATGGATGCGCTATTGATCGGAACGGAAATGTGAAATTATGGAAAGGGAAAATCATAAAAGTGCCTACTAGCCTTCTGAAGAATACATGTTAATTTTAATAAATGTAAGACACAAAAGTACTTACGCCATTATTATTTCGAAAAGAAATCTTTGATTTGACGTTTGTTTTGATTTTTCTTGGGAGTTGGCATTTAACATTTCCTTTTCGATTTTTTCAAATCCATCAAAAAGATCATTGTTGACGTCAAAACGCAGTAAATACTTTTTTACACACTGTAAACCATCATTAGCTACAATTGAGTAAACACAATTGAAGTGGATTTGCTGACGACAGTTGATTTTCTAACTGAAATTCTACGTAGGGCTACAGTTTAGTGACGAAAATTTATTGTTAAATCGAGAAAAGCAAGTGTTAAATCGAGAAAAGCAAGTGTTAAATCGAGTAAAATATAACACTGGACTCAATATAACTCAACCCTACCATTAGAAACAACGGTTAAATCGAGGATATCGTTAAACCGAAGTTAGACTGTATATGTATGGTAAAAGTAATATATATATTTTCGTAAACGTTCGCCTGTAAAGTCAAAAATTATGCGCAACCAAGACTAATTATTCCAATCTCGCAAATAAAAATATGAAATGTTACGTTTATAGAAAAAATTAACCAAAATCCCCAATCTCAAAGATATGGCACTCAAAATATGAACGAGAAAATTATACATGGTAATTTCCATAAGAATGGTCCATAAAAATTTGCTACTGCTGATATGTTGATCTCATTCCTTATCAATAGAAGAATATTCTGCATTGAGGTCGAGTTGAAATTACTTTTCTCTTTCGTTAAAGAAAATGATGATTATGGAACATAAATAACCAATTGTAAAGTCTACGCACTGAATTAAATAATAAAACAAAGAAACAACGATTTTGTTGAGTATAAAGAACTGTAATAGTTAAAACTAACTAAAAGATCGATGCATTTCGAGTCAGGCAATGTGCTGGTCTCCTTCAGAAGAAATATATTGTAAACAAACGATCATGTGCTGCTATTCTTTGGAAACGTTGTTTCCCATTGAAATTGCTGAAATTGTCTAATTTTGGAAAATTTCAAGAAGGCCAGCATTTCGCCTGGCTCAAAATACATCGAGTTTTTAGTTATTTTTAACTATTAAAGTTTATTCTATGCAGTAAAAATAAGGTTTCTCTCTGTTTCGTTATTCATTAGAAAACAAATTCGTTAGAAAATTATTTAATAAAACCACAATAAGTACATTCCAAAAGATGATTATATTTATTATATATATTTCATCCACATTTATATATATATAATATTCATTTTCCTCTACGGTTATTATTACTTTTATTCACCATTTATTTATTAATCGAAGAACGTTAGGTAAGATCGTGTTCAAATTTTCCCCTTCAGTGCACTCTTCGCAATCCTACCAAGTTTTTAATTCCTTTCCTATTTTACTACCGCCAACGATTTTCATAGGCATAATTTTAATTTGGAAAATTTCCTGGCGATTCCATAAATTTGTGTGCAGAAAAATCACGTATTATTCTCTTTGGTTTTCTCATTATTTACAGCTGGCGTGACAAGTTGCAACGTGATGCTGTTTTCGTTCTTTCTCTTTTTTTCTTCATTTCTTCTACAATTAAGGACAGGCATTTGCATTATTCAGGATAGCACACTCATTTACAGATGTAAAGTTTCATAACTGTCGATAGTAGTGGATTTAAGAAGAACGTATTTTCTATTCTTTTAGATTTTTTTTAAACTTAATAAAACCAATCAAACAAAAAGCAATATAAATTTCTTGATTTGAAAATTAACAGTTTTACAAAAATAACCCTTCCTATATTCTATAAAATCAAATGTACAATAGAACGTACTTAAAACGTTCTATTGTATATTTGTAGTTTGGTTTTTTACCATTTTACCATATACTATTTGTCCTCTTGATAATGGTTGATTGATTTAGTGACCGAAATATTGGGAACAAAGTCTCAATTTTTGACCATTTGCACTGTTTTTCTTCTCGATGTATTATATATATATATATATATACGTATATTAATGTTGGAGCGTCAGTCTAATACCTGGACTACCTCCCCCTCCCATCCTCTCTCTCCATGCTGTTTTTAAAAAAATTCAAAGTTTATTCAGTTACAAAATTAGCAGTAGTTTTATATTTATTATATCTTTAATTAATATTTAATTATATATAACAATTAAAATATGAAATACATATTATTAAAATATAAAAAATATACTAAAATAAAAATGAGGATTAGAATTTTATCACTTCGTCTTTGAGTATATTGTTTGTACACGAACTCCGTTCTTCTTTTCTTTTGTGTGAATTTAAGTATTAAATTTTCATAAAAAGTTTCCTGAGATTACTTTTTCATATTTAAAAGAATATTTTTCTCTATTGATAAAGATCAAAGTTTCTTAAGCGTACTTCTCCTTATGTAGCTCTAAGATATGCCTTGATTCTTTTTAATACAGAAAATCTTCTTTCTTCAGCCTCAAAAGAAAATCACATGGTGCTCTTTTCTCAATCAGTTGAAAACTAGCAAAGTAAATTCTTATTAACTAATATTTATACTATTTACACAATTATGACAGAGTTTGGCCTTATAAAGATTGCTAGATTTATTTAATTGCCGCTGTTGTCCATTTCCAACTAGAAGCAATTACGCAATTCTTCCAAAAATGCACAATGCAGAAATCGAACTCATGTATTTAATAAATTTTAGCTACCAAAACGATTTTTCCATTATTTGATAAAGATCAAATATGTGCTTATCATACCAATATATCTTTGTGAAAGAGTTTGAGGTGAATGAAAAGATGAAAAACGCATTCTGTAGTCGTTGAAGGCAAAAGTAGAATACCTGCTTCTTGCATATGTAGAATACGTTCATGCAATTAAATGCAAATTCCATGAATTACAACGAATTCCTGTTATATATTTTGGTAACGTTTGCCTATGAAACAATTTTCGGAAAGAAAAAGATCAGGACGCGGAACTAATATGAAAATTTTCTTGAGCTAATATCCCGAAACGAAGTTCGCTTTCGCCGGAATTTGGACGAAATATATTAAAAGCCGTCCTGGATATTAAGATGCAATTTTTTATTTTTTGAGCATAACTTTGAAAATAAATACTTTTAGGACCTGAGTTAGATATATTTCGGAACGTAAATATACCTATATTTTAAACGGAGATTTTTTTCATTAAAGGAGAAATCAAATTAAAAATGTGTATTTCGGCAGGTAAAAGATCCTCTTTAAATTTGAGTCTGTTTTATTTCACTTATAAGAATTATAAATAGGAGCGTGCTTACGGTGTTAGCGGCCCTGGGCGAAACAGATTTTAGCGGCCCTCAAAAATGTTTTAACGTAATAAACGCTAAAAAATAACTGACGGGGTTTAGCGTAACAAAATAAAGTTCTTCACCGGTCCAAACGCTAAAAGTAAAGAGAAGGTAAGGAAATTAAAATAAAAATAAACATTTTTAAGCAAAGTTAGTTAGGCATGTATCAATCATTTGGAATTTCTTGCTTAACAGCGTTGTTGTAGATAAATGAAATGGTTTTATTGAGATCTATTGCCTCATTATAAACGCAAAACAAACAACAACAATATAATGCAATTATAAATTTCTGCTTCTCAGAACTTTGCGATAAGTGCTTTTTTGTCGGAAACCGGAGTCTATGTAATAGTTATAAGGCCACCACAATAAATATGATAACGTGCATAGCCAAATGATGCTAATGAGTTTGACTAATAACGTGTATATTTATTTTGACCACCATTTAGAAGCCTCATGAGCGTTATGGCAAATATAGCGTCACACACGAAAGATCAATTGATCAAATTTTCTGGGAAATATATAAAGGCAGCTAAGAACTTGTTCCTTGGTGTTTGTACTGAATTTTTTTAGCAGCCGTTCCGGTCTGAAGGTCAGTAATTCGTATTCAGCCTAGAGCAAGTTTGTTTATTTTTTTTTTTAGTTCTGTGAATTAAATAATAAAGATTTCAATTTGGACCCCGTCCTGGATCCGCTTAAGCGTACTATTTCGACCAAAAGTATTATATTTGGATCTGGAAAATACGGTAATATGTAAACATCTGATTGGAGGATAACTGATGACGTAATGCATGAGTGAAAGATGCCCGTTAGACAGCAAAAATACCCGTACCATAGCCGCCAGAAGAGGCGATCCGTGCATCTAATTTTTCGAAAATTCGAAAAAATGACCCGTCTAACCCACTGACCACAGCCGCTCAACATTTGTTGAAAGTACTTCACCTCGCACTCTAAATAAGTCTGTACCATTTTTGTGATTGATTCGGGATAATTATTTTAATCGTTTCTGCTTCGAACTGTACCAAACTTTTTTTCTGGAATTTGTCTGCATATATAACCTCTTTTATAATAGATCTTAACATGATATTTATGACGATGATAATATAATAAGGAAAATAGGAACTGGGCTCGTAATCCGCGATAATCATATGAAGTCCAGCCGAAGGTCCACAACATCAGGACACTTCGAACAGAGGTTACGTCCACGAAAGGACGAATCTCGAACATAGTGATTTGAACACTACACCGATTTCGCAGAACAATCAGTACTGTGCTTGGACTTTAGGCAGAGGAGTCTGTCCAAAAAATAGCAGACACACTCTCATTGAAAGTACTGAAGGAAATAGCAGTATCCAACGTATTTTAGCTACTATAACACAGGCTGCCGACAGTGCTTTTCATCCCAGAAAAAGTGCAACCACCAAAGCAAGGAAACCACACCAGCGCATTTCTTGCTTAATCAAAATGAACATGCATACAAAGCGTACGTACTATGAAATCACCCAACTTGAAACCAATTTAACAGCCTATGAACAAATGCTACATTCAACATTTATCCAACAATATCCCCATCTCAACGTAAGTGAACACAGAATCGCAGATCAGCGTTGAGTAATAATAATGAGAAAGCTTATACCCCAAACCATTTTGCAAACACTGGAGGAAGAAATAGCAAAAAATGTAGACAACTGAAGTGGGTGTACAAAATAAGGCAACGGAAACAACACTCTTGACATACAATACGGATGTGAATACACGAGATGCAGCAATTAGGGTAAACCAGGGCTGGTTGTAACACTTTTCACATCTCAATTTTTTTATGCCATGCAAATTGAGAATATTGAAAAACAAATTCACCACTAAAGAGAGTATTTCATTACCTCTTTACCAGTAATAATACAAACTTGATTTCAATAATAGTATTTCTTTAAAAAAAAATTATTCTGAAAGATTGCAAACGTTACAACCAACCCCTTTATCGGGGTAGGTTTTAACATATTGCAGGGTTGGTTGTAACAGTGAGTAACTTAAGTAAGGGCATAGTTTGAGGCACGGATAATATGTTTTCTGGGGTCTTAGGGATTATTAATGATTACTTTACTTTAATCGTCAGCTTAGTCATTGGAATTATAGTTATGATAAATGAGAAAACATTTCCTTCTGCGCAATTTCCGTGGCTCCAGTTCTTACATTCAGTGCACTGAATCTATTTCTCGCCACTGCGACTGTTATTGTAGTCATTTCGAACACACCTAGCAGTAAAACTGATCTTCTGAATCGGAACTCCTGCTAGAGATTGAGTTTTGGATAGAGTTATCAGACTTCTGAAACCTTATTCTTTTCTTACATGACCATTTTGCAGCCTTCTCCACGACTTTTTGTTTTGGCTTCAGTGGTGCCTTAGACTTGCCTTTTCTAGCGTCTGCTGTTTTGTTTGCTTCCATCAGTGTTTTTTGCTGGCGTATCGGTTAGTACTTCTGCAGAACGTTTTTCTACCCTTTGTCACAACTTTTCTAGCACCAGTCTTGGGAAAAGCTTGAACAACCTCTGACGAAAGGGTCAATGTTGTTACTGATGTCAGCTGCGGATCATTTTGACCAGATGTTATTGGTTCTGGCTCAATTCCCTATGATATTGATGGTTCTGAATTAATGCCATGTGATGTTGATAGTTCTGGATCAATGCCATGTGATGTTGATAGTTCTGGATCAATGCCATGTGATGTTGATAGTTCTGGATCATTGCCATGTGATGTTGATAGTTCTGGATCAATGCCATGTGACGTTGATAGTTCTGGATCAATGCCATGTGATGTTGATAGTTCTGGATCAATGCCATGTGATGTTGATAGTTCTGGATCAATGACATGTGATGTTAATGGTTCTGTATCAGTGCCACGTGATGTGTATGGTTCTGGATCAATTCCACGTGACGTGTATGTTTCTAGATCAATATCATGTGATGTTGATGTAGATCAATGCCATGTGATGTTGATGTAGATCAATGCCATGTGATGTTGATGTAGATCAATGCCATGTGATGTTGATGGTTTTGGATCGATTCCTTATGATGTTGATGGATCTGGATCAATGTCATGTAATGTTGATGGTTCTGGATCAAAGTCATCGGATGTTGGTGGCGTAACTTCATCCGCATCTGAAGAAGAAACAGGGACTGCTGTTTTGGGGCCTAATTGACTTTTGGGACCTAATTTGTTCTGGTTGATCTAGGTTTTCAACGTCGGGTACAGGTCTGTCTGTGGCAAAAGCTGGGGCAAAATCATCACCGGTAAAGATTTGTGGGTTAAATATAGCGATGCCAGTAGCTACAAAGCCGCTTATGACTATGATTAACAACAGATGCCACATCATAAATTGTCATTGTTTTGCAAGGGTTATTCCACAACTACGCGTCCTCTGCTGTGTTGATATATTTCTTGAATGGCCATATACATATTTATGTAAAGGCTGTAAACGATGCAAACGATGAGGAGGAAAGAAAGAAGCACAATACCATTTACTTTGGCAAGGTCAAGCATCCCAATGTCAAGATGGGACTCGTGATTGTCCAGCAGCAGTAGCACCTTTTGATAAATCGATGGTCTCAAACACTTGATGAAATCTTCCATAAACCTTTGTTTTTCTAAATTCTTTTTTAAAATCCAAAAATCGTGAAAAAGAGCAAGAAAATGGTACACAGCATGTTTTATAGACCTATAACCTATAATATTATTCAACTTTTGATAAAATAAAAATATTCTCACATAGACAGAGAGATAAAGAATGAATTTTCTTCTAAACATTTTGATAGGGTTTTTAGAAAAAATATAAAAATAAAGTAACTTTAAAATTCATACCTTTTATATTTTAATTCCACAACTACTGCTATTAAATTTTAAATTTAGGTTACAATTCATATACGAAAATTCTGTGAAAACAAATTAAAGAAAAATATATTAGGGAGATATACTAAAAATACTACTGTCTTTGTCAAATGGTTTTGAGGATAAGCGATACCAATTTGAAAAATTGTCACCTTCAAAAAGCTAAAGTCGAAAAAATTCATTCAAAATTTTTAAGTAAGCCTACTCCTATTCAAGCCTTATTGGAATTTTTCTATCTTGGGGATTTAAGGGATATAGAAGAAAAACAAAAACGTAATTTCTTTCAAAAAAGCCTGAAGTATTTGTTCATTTAATAAAAAATTATAAATAAATAAAATCAAAAAACAAACAAACTACGATTTATTTACCCAAAAGTGGTACTAGATCTACAATCTTTAATTACTTCAATATAGACGGGGCAGGTCGTAAAATAGTTAAAACCTACCCCCCCTCGCTCTATTACAACCTGCCCCATGTTGCGCCATGTTAGACTTGAATGTACCACCGAAGTTAGGTGTGGCCGACATCCATTATAATAGGCTTGTTTGCAGCATTATGTTGCATATTATAACATTCTTACAACACAGGAACAATTCTTGACAACTGAAATACGTTTACAGCAACTTTTAAACAATCATGATTTTTTACTTTTCTCGTTTTTATAATTTTTTGCTGCGTTTTTGTTGCGTTTGTCGGAGCCATATAAAAAATGTTGGTAAATGGAAGAACCTGCTGGGCATTATTCCACCTAGCTTCAAGATTTTTACATATTCCAGGACTGAGTAATCGCAAACGTTACAACCAACTCGTGTTACAACTAACCCGTGTTACAACCAGTCCCGGTCTCCCCTACTCCAGACCCTGGCCATAGGATCCGTAGAAATTGTGAAGTGGTACGTGTTTCCTCTTCAGATCCTGTTAAAGCATGCCGAAAGGAAAGGAAAAAACTTAGGTAGACATCTGGCATCCCGGACATAAGTTTTATAGGACGCCATTTTGTTTTTCGTATACTGTGCATTTCGGAAGAACGCGGCCCCATGCTAACTTTTAGGTATTTAAATGAATAAGCCCATTTAGCCTCTTTAGATATTTACATGAAACTAAAGGTAGTCTTTATTGAATTTAGTATGCTTCATTGCAGACTGGAATTTTTTGGCGCCCTCAAAAACTTGGTGCCGACGCCACAGCGCTCTAAATTTTCAAATCGGAAGGTGTATCGTGTTCGGTATCATTTTAAAGCTCATTTTTTTCTGAAAATAGTGATACCAAAGACTTGAAAATTGCTTCATGCAATCACATGTTACGAGCAATCAAATATTATAATTATAGGGTGCTATTTTAGTACGTCAATTAATATATGGACCCTTGCTATCTATAACCCCTTAATAGAGGATATGGATAATTTTGACAATGAAGAGGCAAGTCTTCTAGGAAGCCATGATACTTCAATGTCTTATTTCAGGAAATTCTAGGCATATATTGTAAATTGAACAGATTCATATATACTGTATACTAATTAAAATGTTTGAAAGGATGAGAGAAATAAACATACAGATCTTATAAAAATTCAATTAAACGAAAAATTTATTTCTGATGAATTTTCTGTAAAATCGTTATTTGCAACCCTTTCGTCAAAATCAAAATCCAGCGTAGACTCAAAATTCACATAAAATTCCGATGACTGTAACCTTGTTTTAGCAATTGCAAAAAGTTCCATCCCTACATTCATTTCACTTTGAATTGTTTGCTGTAATTGGATCTCCAAATTTAGCTTTAACTAAGTTCAAAAAATGTATGTCAACATTTAGTAAATTAAGCATAATTCACGATAACTGCGAAACGAAAATTCTAGTGTCAATATCTCTGTTCTTTATCGTGATCTCAGGCGTTCGGACGTTCGCCCAAAGCGTTTAATTTAAACAACTTGGTGAGATTTGTTTTAACTTGGCGAGATCTCTTTAGCTTGGCACGTTAAAAACTCTATATTCATATGACCATATCTTCTGTTCTATTCCGAGATAGAGAAAAATTTTAACGTTTTAAGTGATTGTTGTACCACATCCTACTAGATACGAAAAATCGTGGCATTTGGTGAGTGACAGTTGGTAGAGTTCCCTAGTTAGTGAAGGTCCTAAAACCAAGCTCAGTATGCAAAACATTTGATTCACTTCGATTTGAATTGATAACCCAATCTAATCCACCGAACGTGTAGTGCCTACCGCGAATAAGTTCTTCATTGAGAGACCACTTGCAATGACCATTTTATATGGTATACTTATCCTCTACCGTTTCGAACGAGGACGAACCACTAGACTTAACTGATTTTGGATGGATGATTTTGTTGGCTGATGACTCAACACTCACACCGGACCCTTGTATTAATGAGTTACTGGAACATGTGAGTCTTACCAGTTCTTGCAAGTGCTGTCATACGAAACAATACCTGTGCCGTAAAACTATTGTGTGTTGCATATCCTTTTTCAAATGTAAAAAGACTTGTGACAATGATAAACATATTAAGTAATGAAAATTAGTACTAAATTATGTATATGATTTTCAGCTCTTTTTTTATATTTTGTAATACAATGTTCACACTTGAATTCACTATCTTCTATTCACATGTTTTATATTTAAATATTTTTTATTTTCAATATTTACCATCAAAATTCTAAGGTGCAAAAGTAATCTCCAGTCCAATAAGAGCATTTTGATCATTTATTTATAAAAATTTACAATGGTAAGCAATTTTCAAATCTTTGGCACCATTATTTTCAGAAAAAAATCAGCTTTAAAATGATACCGAACACGATGCCCCTCCCTATTTTAAAATTTCGAGCATTTTCGAGCCGGCGCCATGTTTTTGAGGGGGCTAAAGAAATGTGCTGCTCAAAATAAAGCGTACTAAATTTAATAACGAGTAGTTTTGGTTACATTAAATACATAGAAGCTAAATGGGCTCATTCATTTTAGCATGGGACTGGTTTCTTCAGGAATGCATAGTATACGAACAATAAAATGGCATCCTATAAAACTTACGCACAGGGATGACAGCTGTCTACCCAAGTTTTTTCCTTTCCTTTCGACATGCCCTAACAAGATCTGAAGAGAAAACTCCTCGACCTTAAAATTCCTACGGCTCCTATTGCCAGGGTCTGTATTAAATGGAAACAGAGAATGTAGAACATAGTACAGTAGCGCACAATACTGAAATGAAAAAGGTAACTGAAGGATTCTACAAAGCCATTGTTGAATTTACAGGTATGTACCAAACTGCGAAACATGCTATACCAAGACAACAGCCAGTATGAAAGCTCAGAAAAGCATTGGTGAATTTAAATGAACATGTCTTACCAGACTACATGAAAGATCATACCACAGTGCTAGATATTCACACAGCCATATACTGTGCTGCAGAAACCGCGACTAAACTTTATGGGCTTGAAATCCAACCTCCCCCGACACATGACTACAACAAAAGACCTAATATATGGAATACCCGACTTTAAATTAAATACGAATAGCGTGGGTACATTGGAAAAGTAACACAGTATGCACAAGGAAACCGGAGTTAGAAACTGATTAATAGAGTTCAGCTTGTTTTCAAGACGAACAAAATACAC
>QLNU02015360.1:101583959-101626191 GCA_006491805.2 Dysdera silvatica
CCATCTTAACTGCTTTTTTATGCATTTCAGTATATATGTTATGCAATAATTTCAAGAACATTTGCACTGTTTCAATAAATTGTCATTTTATACATTTCGAAACATCGCTTATGAGTAGGGTCCAAATTTCTATGCACTTGCATATTTCTGCATATTTTTCTTCATATTTTGTAATAATTTTGAGCATATTTGCATATTATTTGGGCTAAATTTTATGCATGAAAATCCGGGGCTTACTAATAACCGATGAGGAAATTTATAATTGATCTAAGATCTCGAATGTTAAGGAGTTTTGAAAGAGCCTATTTAAATATGCCCTATAAAGTAACGTTCCATTACCTGATATGCAGCATTTCAGAGAAAAAGAAGAATAAAATATATGCCAAACGTTTTTGTTTTCAGAGAATTTCATCAATAGTCAATTGAATCCATCTCTTTTCTTTTTGGAATAAATTCTCCGATAACAGACGGCTTGATTCTCCAGACGTCGGTGAATGCACATACATTTGTCAAAATCTGAATTCGTATCCATTATTCATTGTTCGTCCAATTCTAATCTTGAAAAAATTCATCGGATTCTTTTAATGCCCCTTCCTTTGCGATGTTTCCTGCTTCCTATCCCCTAGATTCGATTCTCCTCTCTCGTATGCACGTTGCTGTCAGTTTCATTTAGACAATTGTCACCTGTCTGAATGTGAATCCAATAACTCACGAACATTTCCCGTATCAGCATCTGCAACAGTAAAGTTTGTTTCCCAATAGCAGCTGTTTCTTCCGTGACATCGATTGCAAAGCACCATTATCACTTGCGTATGTGGACAAAAGATTTTTCCAAACTTCTCTTATGTACCTACATAGACGTTCCTTTTAAACCACGTCAGCTAAATATTTTAATAGTTGACCACATGAATGCTGCGATGGCCACAGTTAGTTTAATTTCGTCGAGCAAAACGGGGTAAAGCGAGGGTTTAAGGCAAGGGGTACGTAATAAGTAACTAAACGAAATTGTGATGAACGATTAATAATAATGAGATGCTGCAAAGTTTAACTAAAATGCTCCATTATGTTATTTATCAACTTCTATTTAAAATGATATACTTCGATAAATCGATGTTTCGGTTAAAAATAGAACTTTCCTGAAATATTGCAAAGAATGAGAAAGTAATAGTCGCAGAGTCTAGTATGGATGAAAACCGGATCTTATATTGGATCAGTAACCTTCGGGATGCCGATCCCATATTATGATCACTAAATTACTTAGACCAACGGCAGCCTCACTTTTGTAAGTGGAGATTTTACACAGCATGACTTCTGTTGTCCTTGCACCATATGACTTCAATCCACTAAATGAAATTTCTGAATTAATTAACCATATGTCTGTTAACAATATGTTTGCGAAATTTTAACCTGCAGTAATTGATCAGAAAGGAAAAAAAAAGAATTCCGTAATACACGAGAAAATCACAAACTTTAAAAATAGAAGCTTAAAACTGTATGTACTGCCTCACCTTGTTTAACATAAATGTTGCTGTCCTTGCGCCATAAAAAAAAACTAGAAATTTGTTTTAAAGGGTTTTAACAAAAGCATAATACCTTAACATATTTCTTTTGAGAAAATATTGTCAATGATCTTCATTATATGCATCTTGATTTAAAAGATGCATCTTGTGGAAAAAAAAGTTAACGCAGCGTAACGAATAATGCACTTTTTTTTTCTTCTTTTATAATACATTTTATCCCAAAATTTATAGTGTTAAGTTTATATGTCTATAGATTTTGTTAGTAAATGTGGATATTATATAAAATGTAAAAGTCAAAAGAGAGAAACAGTAATAACTTATAAGGTATAAATTTATTCAACCTATATACGTAGATTTATTAGGGATGCATCGATGTGATCCTAAAGTTTCAGTTGATAATTTTGAGATTCAAAGGATATTGTCACGATCAGATTAAAATTTGGAGAGTCAGCACAATGCCGTAATTGGTTACGAGGCTCTCCTCCAATCAGGTAAGGTATTTTATACATTATAGTTTCCAATTTGGTTGCGTCGTTTTTAAATCATTTTATAGATTATAGGAGATATTAATTTTATTTCCATTTAAACTATTAAACAAAAACAAAATTAAGTAGATTTGTAGCCTCGTTTGTGAAACTTCAACATTTGGACAGGCTGAAACATTGAGTTGATGCTTGCATTTAATTTAGATAAAGGAGGCATCAAAGAGTGAGGGTTAGAGATTCTTATCCTTTTTTTTTTAAGTATTTGTTTCATTCTTTTGGTAAGTTATTACTTTTCACTTTACAGATTCAGAGAATGTATTCTTTTAACGCTAGTAGAGATGAGTAGGAAAAAATGAGAGGGTAGAGGGTCTTGCCACATCCTGTGAATGTCGCAAATTTGCCTAGGGGAGAAACACATTTGGAAATAGTTTAAATAACTTTTTGTAATTAGGGATAGCTGTGTAGCTGAGATTTTAATATGAATAAAACAAAACAAAACAAAACTTTGAGAACCATGTTCACCGAATATGTTACATTTTGCGAGATTCGTTTCAGAAACGTCGGTGAACTTTCATTTTTTGGAGTTCGAAGAAATGACAATATTTGACGTAGAATGACTTGTAGCCTAAGGACGAAAAGAGGAGTTGTTATTCAGTTTGAAAAAAAAAACAAAAAAAACCCAATTTCATTGTATTGCTCTCTTTTGCAAAGATATGTTCCCTTGTTTAGCCGAGGGTTTGGGGAGTACGTGACACCTCGTTCTTGGTCATGCATAAGTCGGGCCCCGATCACAGATACTTTTTCTATTTTAGAACAGAGGGAAAGGTGATTAAAGAATGGAGATTTGGGCGTCCAGTTGGCAGTGCTTGGAGGGACGATGATTTCTTTTTCGATCATCGCGCCAGCGTGTACTTTGTCGTCACAGTTTGAACAGCTGGCCTATCTAAAAGTCAAGAGCAATCGAGAGCGAACAGGACTTTTAGCAGCAACGTTTATTTTTCAAAATTATTGGGGTGCGAACAGCACATGCATATTTGTACATTGCAGTAAATGTAAAATTTCGATTTATTTTCAATCATTAGTGAGACAGGATGCTCGTAAAAAAGAATGATAAGTTGAATAACACATTAATCCGATGTTTTTATTTTTTAAGCGAACTTTTATTCACTAATTTTATTATTTTCTTAATTATTTTATCAACAGCGATCAAAATGATTTTATATATAAAAAGTAAAAAACTTTTAAAATAAAGAAAATTTTAAAGCTAAACATTAGCTAGTTGTATTCCATTAATAGAAATTTTCCTAGTTGATTAGCGAGAATTTAGATATTTATTACTTAAATAAATTAGTTATTTACTTATTGAGTGATTAAGTCATTCGTGATCAAATAATTAACTCAAATAAAAATGAATTACAAATCAATAGGTGTTTACGTGTCAAAATGCCAGGTGTGAGTTGAATGGATATTAAAAATAACAATAGCTCGATAAAAAAGCCTTTCGTATACGCACATTATGAAGTTATACGCTTAAAAAAAATTCAAGCCTTCCATTTATGGAATGAAACGAACAAACAAAAACCTCACGGTGACATTTGAAAGGACTACCTACCCTCCATTGTTCAATGCCTCATATTTTATCATTCTATATGTGTCCTGTATATCGGTTAGATAGATTATGATCAGTCTTATTCTAATGATTCCAACTTTTATCGGTACGCCATTGCTGGCTATACAAAATGTCCGCTTCGTCGTAATAGCTGGCATGCTGTAGCGTTGTTTATCGTATTTTTTTAATCTCGCCCATAGCCATAGAATTATATGGGTCCGAGCTTCCCAAACATTATAAGTAAATTGCATTTTAAACATACATTGTAACGTATAAATGCATGCAATGCTATGTACTGGGGATCCCTTAATAATTTTGAAAACTTTGTGTTGATAATCTCGCCCTTCCTGCCTCATTTTTATAGTCGGCTGCAACAGCCCCTGTATTGTCAAAAAAATGATGAATATTGGATGAGAAAAAAGATATTTGAAATATATTAAATAACACTCTATCATTGATGTTTATATTAAAAAATTGCATATATTCTTTGGATGAGTGTGTAAAAACAAATTTTACATTAACAGTGCTGTATTTTCTCATCACAATGTAATAGAAACAAAAGCAAACAAGAAATGTAGTTATTTTTCATTATTTAAGCACGAATGGATTAGGTTTAATATCGTTTGTATCGTAAATACATAATATATAGAAATGATTGTATTGTTTATCCCCAATTTATAGTAGAAGTGTGGCTATTTTGAGAGTTTTACTTTACTTAAATATGATAACGTGCACAGAAGCCCACCATAATGCGGCATGTGTATAATGCTAGAGATAATAAAAAGCTCAAAGCAATCGCATTGGAAAGAAACTTCGATGAAATATTTATAATAATAGATTGATAAAAGTGTACGCGTGAACTGGGCTTACAGTAGCTAGTAAAATTTCGTCACTGGCACAACTTATAAGAAAGATTCCGCAAATTTGCGAGGACTGCCGTTTATTTCCCTTATGAAACAAAGTGTCCAGAAAACAAGACTGTCATGTATTTATATCCCCAGTTCTGGATATTTCCTCAAAGCGGTTCCGAACTCAAGTTTCCCAAAAACATTCCTGCAGCCAGGTTTTTAGCCGAATTTTCATCCCGATTTTCCTTCTTCGACAAATATTGTATGATTCGCAGGCACAGGTTTTAATATGTTAATGGCCCGATTTCCTGATGGAAAACATTACCAAGACTCAAGAAAATGTTTAAGGACGAGAAGTAACATTCCTATGACGAACTTTTTTTTTTTTTTTTTTTTTGCAGTATTCCAATCAAGAGCATGTCTTTCCGTCCAAACAATTGAGCATCTCACTGTTTTCCACAGAATGACGATATTTTTTCTCCACTTACAAATAGTTCTTACGGTCTCGCCTGTGTATAATTTCGCACAGTCTTTGCATAGTATCCGGTACATTATTCTAATGAATTCTACTTCCGGATTTCGGTATTGCTTTAATGTCTGCTAAGCTTTCATTAACTAATGCGCAATCTCCTCCGGGACTCTCTCCACTGTGGAGAGAGTTTCAGTGAAAAAGTTACTTCCGCCCTTGTAAACTTTTTTTTAACCTTTTGAGATTTTTTTATTATCAGATGGGGCCAATAATATCTTAAAACCTATGCTTTAATCATGCAACATTTATGTAGGAAAATGAGGAATACCTGGATGAGAGTTAAAAGGAGTGCGGAACTGCCCTAAGGAAAATTTACATCTGGAGACATAAATATATGATGTTCTTTCTCGACACGTCGCTTGATAAAGGTAACAGTTGTTTTCGAAACATTGCGGAATTTTTTCTGTTACGTTGGGCTAATGACGGAATTTTACTAGTTTTAATAATAGATCAGCCTTCTCAATTCAAGACAATATGGAGGGATCATTTTATACTCTAGTACAAACATGCCACTAGAGAGAGAAAAATTATAATACATTATTACGCATAAATATGTGATAGTATCTTGACATATATAAGTGGAAATAATAATCTGTAAAACTGAGGTTTGGGAGTGTTTCTAGGCCTTGTACCTGAAAATGCTCTAGGAATTCATGAGGTGTACACTCACGAATCAGTTTCAGTATGTTCCTTTATTCGGGTATAGGCGAATCCTATTTTTTGTTTTATCTATTATTTATAGGTACTTGGCTTCGAATAGCTCCATAATCACCTCTCTTGCAAATTTGTTAAACCTTACGAAATTGAAATACATTAAAGATTCAACTACTGCACTTGTTATGAATGAAATACAATAACCTAATTAAAATGCTTCATTTATCAGCGGTTTAACTGACCATACCGGCATTTGGACTTCAGTTACGAAATTTAATTCAATTGCTACCATAAAGCATGATCGCGTTACATATGACAATGTTTGTAAAATGACTCGCGCTAGCTTTTGTTTCACCTAATCCCTAATTAGATGACAGGCAAAATGACTTATGAATATTGGTTCCCCGACATAGAATTTAGATTGGTTTCGGTATGCATTTAAAATTAGACATTGATAACGATATTCCATTAGTGAGAGATGAACAATTTATTATTAATTACAAATAATTCTGAATTTTATGGTAAACTTTGTTCACTCTAAGATCAACACTTGGCCTAAATATAAATAACACACGAAAGTTATGAGGTATAATTTCACTGTTAATAATAATAAAGCGTAAAACTCAAAAATCAAAGTTTTCTACATCAGATTTTCGTTAAACAAATAGTTATGGAGTAAAAGTTGTTTGTGTTTAGAAAATCAATTAGAACTTCAGCAGACCTTTAGCTAAGAAACACATATGTTTTTACAGCAGGAAATCGTTAAAGATGAGAAAAGTTTGAGTTTTGAAGCAAAATTTGAAAGAAAAAGAAAAACGAACTTCGCACTCGATAGTTTAGTTTAGTAATAGAAAGTGAGTATGTTTAATACTACTGCATCATGTAACACTTTCTCTTTTTGGCGCCTTACACAATATTTACCATACAATGCCGAAATATTGTACACTAATAAAGTTAATGTAATTTTTCATGTGAAGAGTTCGTTTCATAGAGTTCGTTTTGTACGGAGTATGTCTGACGCCACTCTGTCCCTTTCTACAGGAAATATTAGAAACCTCTAGGATATTTTAGTACTTCGGTGAGTGTTCTGGGGTTACAGAAACAGTTGAAATATCCCAGGGGTGGGCACCCATGAGGTCACAGTCCGGTTTTTCAGATATTAAAAAGAGCCACACCATAGTTACATAATGTTAAATACACAAATTAAAGTTTAATCAGTGATTTATACACACCCAACACCCCTCCAGAGTTTTTGATACACCCTTCTTAATGAAATACATATCTAAACACACACAAAATCTAATCCACACACGCTAAAAATCTTGAACACCCCCAAATTATGAATCGTGAATAAACCCCTAAGTTTAAATAATCTAGTTATGTATTCCACACAAGTCTTAAATGCTATGCAGTGGCGGTTCTGGACTAGGGCCAGGTGACATGGCTTCCCAAATATAAGCGGATTTTATTATCCTACCTATGTGCATGGACGCTATCGCGGCGCCAGTGACACAGATAACAATTTGTGCCCCCAAATTTTTTTGCCTGGAATCGCTACTGGTGCTATATAAAATATATAAGAAAGTATATTTAAGAAAAAGAAAGTACAAATTAATTATTTTAAATTTTTAATAATAAAGATAAAATGTAATAAAAATGTATCAATAAAAGTACGATATTTGGCGAAGACCTTTGGTTAAATCTTTGAAATTTGGCGTAAAATTTATTAAAGCCGTTTGCAGAAATTTTGTGAGATGGTGATTTGTCAACTGTGAACGGTATGTCGCATTTACAAACTTCATTGCAAAATACGAAGGTTCACAGCAGTATGTTGTACCAAAATTTGAAATTAGACGGCAAGCAACTTTTTTTAAGTGTGGATATTTTGATTCTGGCACGAGTTTCCAAAATTCAAATATAGAAGTAGATTTGTGCCGCATGTGCAGTGCCTGAGCCTCTTGCATCTCTAATAACTCCAATTCCTCAGCCGCTTTTTTAACAAGCATTATTTCAGGAATTTGAAATCCATCTTCAATAATATCCCAAATAAGTGGTTTCAGAAAATATGCAATAGTAGATTTCAAACTTTTCAAATCTTCAAAAATATGTTTGAAATCTGCCTGCATTCCTTCCAATTTTCCTTTGTATTCGCCTAACTCTTCTTTTCCTTCTTTGGTATTAATTATATTTGCTTTTACTTGTGGGAAATAATTAAATATTTTGTTCTTAAGATCGTAAGTTTAGCTTCAAAACTAAATACAGTTTATGACAAATCAATGATAGTTTTTTCCTTTCCTTGTAAAGCCAAATTAAGTATGAGGGTTGGAACTTTAATAGTGGCAACTATTTATTTACAATTGATACAAAATAGATACATGTTACCAAGTTTTACTGTCCCTCAATGTAGTCACCAGCATTGTGTACAACCCGTTACCAGCGATGTGGAAATTGTAGGATAACTTTGGCAATGCCTGTAGTGTTGATAGTTCGAATGGAACGGTCTACTGCCTGAAGAATCTCTGGAACAGTTCTGAAGCGAATGCCATGAATGGTTCCTTCATCTTAGGAATCAAGTCATACTCCCCGGCCTTAAGTCCTTGTGGCTCTGACTTGCTTCCTACGATGAAGGAACCATTTCGTGGTATTCGCTTCAGAACTGTTCCAGAGATTCTTCAGACAGTAGACCGGTCCATTCGAACTATCAACACAACAGGCGTTGGTAAAGATATCGTACAAATTCCAGATCGATAGCAACGGGTTGTGCACTATGCAGGTGACTACATTTAGGGGCAGTAAAACTTGGTAACATGCATCCATTTTGTGTCAACTGTAAACAAATAGTTGTGACTATTAAAGTTCCAACCTCGTATTTGCAAATGTTCTAGCATGTGTGTAAGGAACATTAAGTCAGAAAGCCAAGTTTCATTTTCTAATTCTGGGTATTTTTTTCCCTTTTCTTTTGTAAATGTTATGATTTGATTTGGGAATTCCACAAAACGGCTCAAAACATTGTAAGTTGACAACCACCTTACACACACACAACACACCATAGAGATAAGTCACTGGGTGATTCATCTGTTTCGTCATTCACCCGAAATTTTCTAAAATATTCTTAAATTGACGGTACGTTTTGGCATTTGTTCTAATTAAATTCACAATTTGAAAAACAATGTTCCACACATTTTTGTATTTGAAGTACTTCACCGTGAGATGCTCGTGGTGAATTATACAGTGAAGGGATGGAAATGTTGAATTTTAGGATCATTGTTGACCAATGATACCTTTGTTTTTCCCCATCATTGTAGGCGCTCAGACAGTCGTAATACTTACAAGTTTATCACGAAGCAATTCAGACCTGTTCATTACTCCATCAAGCGCATTTCTGACATCGATACCGCGAGTTGTTTCGACAAGAGCTACCAGGTCAAACATTTCTTCCTTCCAATTTACGTCTGTAGATACATAGTGGACAAAAACGGCCAATTGTAGAACATCCTAAATGTCTGTAGACTCCTCGAGAGCTGAACTAAATGCTGCACAATTTTTCAAATCGCACATCAAACTGTTTTCCACCTTTTTACTAATTGCCCCAATACGACGCTCAGTTGTACGGGTGCATGTGCAAATGCAGTTGTGGCATAGAAATCTGTTCAATCAACTAATTCGGTTTTGTATTGTCTGGATCCCTAACTTTAACCATCTTTTCAAAGTTTTTTTAATAAATTCTCCTCCATATGAATGTTTGGCACGAGCAATATTCCAAGCTATCAAAAAACTAGCTTCGTTTGCTCTCTCATCTTCGCAACTAAAAGAAGAGAAGAGTCCTTGTTGTTTAAGAAGACCAGATTGAAGGACTTCAGTTTCTCTGTTCGCAATTTTGAATTGAGTGGATATTGAGTTTAAAATTGGGGATGATTTACTTCTTAATGTCGAGATAAATTGCTTATTTTATAGATTGTAATTATAACTTTACAAAGAAGACGCAGTGACTTTCCATTATTGCCAATAAAAGTAAAATTTTCTATCCATTCTTCTTGAAAGATTCTGTTTTCTTATTCTTATTTTCGTTTTCTGATATTTTTCGAGGTCATATTATCAAAGAATTTAAATAAATTTTAATTACAAAATCTGAAATTGAAACAAAATAATTAAAACGGCACGGAAAATTACACTGTAAATAAATTTAAATTGCTTAATAAAACATTTCCCTACTAGATTTGAAAAAGAAAATAATGGTAGCTATTGACGTTACTTGCTTATATCCTATTTTTTCCTACGCTTTATGGCGTTTAAAAAGGACTTAATTTCCAATAATTATATACAAAGTCCATAAAAATGGGAAAGTAAACAAATATTCTACCTGCGGTGTATTAAATTTCAGTAAAGCCTACGCCGTGGAAATACATTAAACTATAACGAAATAAACAGTCATTATTTTTAAATAGCGCTTAAAGCAAATATACTTCGCTTAATACCCAATTATATTAAACAACAAGCGCATTAAAACTGACTTTTATATTTCCGAAATAAAAATAAGATCTCGAAGTTTACGCACCCCTTGTTATTTTACTTCCGTTTCCCGTGAAGAAAATGACCAGTTAGCAGAGGAGACGGAGCAGAAATAGAACTGAAGACCATCTTTATTCAATTTTCCTCTGCGGCGTGATTGAATTTCAAAGGCGTTTTCAGACAAAGAAAATTGGATAAATCCACTGTAATTTTGTTCTAATGATCTTTTCTCGCGCGACGAGTAAAACTTTTATGAAATAACAAAATAGAGTCAACTGAAATGTGTAAGAGGAAAATTCTAAACTATACTTTGTTTTTCCTTACAAATATTTTTTTAATTTCCATTGGCAGGTGAAAGATGATAATGTGAAAGACATCGAAAGCTAATCGGAGGAAGTTAGGGAAAAAGTGCAAGTACCCATTCGTGGTTCCTTGCTGCCAAGTACCGTCCCCACGTTGGAATTGAAGTGATCGTAGGAAAGTAGATTAGGTGGGCTATGTCCATTTCTTCACGAAGATCACAGAGCATAAAATAAGGATAGGAAAAATTGTGAATATGACCTAGGTGCTTCGCGAGGTAGTCATGTCCTGGGACAAGACAGAATTCTGCGATTACCTTGTTTTTTGACCATTCAGGAATATAAGAAATATTACGCTACCACAAGGTTTATTTGAATGTTTTCCAGAAAGTTCACCAGAAAGGTAGTCATTGAAACTTCTTTTTTCACTATTGATTTGATGGTATTGAATTGGATTTCAAAGATTTGTGTTTGGAGATTCGCTGCCGCCCTCTTTTGGTCAGGGGAAAATCAGTTTTGTAGTTTTCATCCATGCTACAGTGACCAGGAATCTACTGCAGAATAATCTTGTCATTGTTTAAAACAGTTGAGAGTGTAGCGCTTCGATATCAGTAGGAAACATTTCGATCATCTGCGGCTTAAAGCTGACACCCTATTTATCGATATACACGGATATCCAATGCGAACGTTAAATTAAATACTTACAAATTCTAGTTCTGTCGTGCAGAAGATTGCGGCAAGAATTAAAATGCGAATGCTCCACAAACGTAACGATAACTTTATTAGTTGAGCTTCATAGTGTAGAATTCCAAATCCAAAGTAGTTAAACATATTATTGCAAAGGTTGACTAGAATTTAACGTTAACATCACACTATAAACATTTATGTTAATATATTAACATTTTCCTCACAGTGGAATAACTTAGAATCCACCCCATAAATAAGTAGTTCGCCCAGCCGTGAGCGAAGACGAAAATTAAAAAGTAAGAACAATCTAGTCTTTCAACAATCAAATATATAATTTGACCTATAAGTCAAAGTGCATGCGCCAAACAAAACGTAATTAACAGAGTCACAATTATTCATCAAACGGTTTCGCGTCCGCCCGCTACAAGAGATATAAATCGAGATTTCTGGATATTTATCCACTGAAAGTGATTGGTAGATTCAATTATCATTAAAGCAGAGAGAGAAAGCCTTTTCGAGTCAGAAAAAATGACTGCCCTTGTAAACTAATCGAAGCGGCACTGCAGTTGAAGAAGAACTATTCGTATGATCTCAATCTCTCCTTCAAAAGCAATTCTGTTTTGTAAAGTTTATATTTCTTAAAAATGTAGATACATGTTTGCTATAGTTAAGGGTTTCTTTGCCAGAAAGTTTGAAACTACCTTGGTGCTGTGAAGCCATGTTTGTAGGTGTGTTTAGAATTATGCTGTTGTAGAAAGTTTCTAGAAACAAAGCTCCTTCGCTTTTGGTTTATTTTTTATTCCATTTCCAAAAAAACAATAGTTAATTCTTTGAGAAGAGATGGCAACACAAAATTGTAAAAAAACTCAAGCAATATATATATATATATTTCCTTAGTAACATTTTAGTAACTATAATTATTTCCATTTTATATGATTTCAATAAAGGTGTCAACAAGAAAATATTATCATGGATAAAACGAGGGCATTTTCAAAGCACCAGAGCAAGGCTGGGCACGCATGAAGTCAGTGAGAGCCGCTTTCCGGGTTTTTACGTATTACAAAGAGCCATGCCATAGTTACATAGTATTAAATACACAAATTTAATTAATATGGTTACATATTGTACCAAAGTCTTAAGTGCTGTATAAAATATACATGTAAGAAAATATAATTAAGAGAAAGAAAATACAAAGTAATTATTTCAAAATTGTAATAATAAAACCAAATATGATAAAAATGTATTACTAAAAAGTATAACATTTAACGAAGACCTTTGGTCAAATCTTTGAAATTTGGTGAAAAATTTGTCAAAGCCGTCCGCAGCAATAGTGCGAGATGAATGTGAGCGATAGTTCGAATTCATGAGCTTCATTGCAGAATACGAAGGTTCACAGCAGTATGTTGTACCAAAATTTGAAATTAGACGGCAAGCAACTTTTTTTAAGTGTGGATATTTTAATTCTGGCACTAGTTCCCAGAATTCAATTATAGAAGTAGATTTGTGCTGCATTTGCAATGCCTGATCCTCTTTTATATCTAATAACTCCCATTCCCCAGCCGCTTTTTCAGTAAGTATTACTTCAGAAATTTAAAATCCATTTTTAATAATATCGTAAAATAAATGGGTTTACAAATGTAGATTTTAAAATATTCAAATCTTCAAACCTATATTGTAAATCTTCTTGCAATTCTTTCAATTTTTCTTTGCATTAGACTTACTTTTCTTCTTCAATATGAATTATATTTTCTTTTGCTCGTGAAGAATTAGTAAACATTTTGTCAGTAAGATCGTACACAAAAATACTCTTCATTCGTATCTCAGTCAATTTAACAAGGTTTGTGAAAAAAGTTATGAAATAATAAAAAAAGGGATTTAAATTTTCAATGGGAGCCGCACTTAACGAAGAGCCGCATTCGGCTCTCAGTGCCGCATTTGCCCATCTTTGCACTAGAGCATGCAATGGGCGACCAGCGAACACATGTGTGGGAAGTTTTATCGTTTTAATAATGGAATCTCGGCTATTAGTGTTAATTCAATAGCAAATTAACATGCAAACTTGAAAATTATTATTTCATGTTTATGGGTGATGAGCGTTAGGGTGGGTCGAATTTTCAACAGTTGCTCAAATCGAAGCATAACAGTGCGGAAAAGTTGCTACTCGTTGAAATAAACACAGTGGTAAAAGTTTTGGAATCGGGTCTTGACTTCAGGTCGAGCATGAACCCCCAAAATTTGGGAAATTAACCATAAACTGACCTTTTTTAGAAACTTTTGAATAGTGCCTTAAATTGGTCAGATTATCATGAAACATTAGTTGTGGCAGTAATTTGAAACTAGTTAACGGGATATAATACTTTGATGGACAGAAATACCCCCAAAGGAAACGGGAAGGTAGTCGCTTTAGAATGAAAATTGGCCAAAAGTGTGAAAAAAATGAAACATCGTAGATGCGTTCATGACTTCAGAAATATACGTTAAGCAGATTGTTTGATTAACTATTTCTGTACAGCTCTTTGCCCGTTTCCATTCCATATTTAGTGAAGCGGAAAACGATCCAAAACTCACCACGGGGAGGTGGCCGCACTTCGAGTTCCACTCACGCACTTCCCAACCAACCAACCATAGCTGGACGTGGAAAATCACTACCCTTTTGATTTGATTTAGTTCCCCATTAACTGTACGTTGTTTTCAAAAAATAGTATTTGACAGCGAGAAAACAAAGTTGCTCTGATGAAACCATCTCTGCAGTCACCGTCACATACTTTGCTGGCTGCTTCTGTGATTAATTTCACAATACGTTTAACCAACTGAGTGTGACATGGAAATTCGATCAACCCAGTGTAGTCTTTTGCATCAAAATTTAAATCAGGAGTGATGAACGTACATACGGATCTGCATTTCTCTGGTATTTCCCTGGCTTTTAAAATGCACCTCAAAGCAAACTCTCTGACATGCCGTCTTTCGTCTTTCACAATAGCCAGAAAAAATTCTCTGGATGGGCAATGAAAGCATTGTGTTGGATTACTGGATCAATGATTGTTTTGAGATGATCTGGTAAGTACTCACACAGTGTAAGTATACACTGAAACACATGTTTTGGGCCTTGAAATATTGGTCGTTGGGTTTTGATTGTGAACCATAGAGGTGAGTATACTTTCAGGATGAACACTGTGATATGAATAAGATTTGAAGACGGGTCTGAGGAAGCAACGACGAAGGACTCTATTAGCTGTTGTCAACCACCTGGAATGGCTGATCAGTCCAGGGTTACGAATGACAAGATCTGGAGAACAAACACCTGAGTGGATGGCCAGTGAAATTTCAAGTAAATATTTTTGATCTTTGTTTAGGATGTCCTTGTTCAGTTTTGGAAATATGCACACTGAATGATCAGGAATTCTGCCAATGATAATTTTTCACATGCTTGAAGGTGCTTTCCGATAGGTTCAGAGTACGACTACGGGGCATTTGTTTTGCCATCTAATTTTTCAATGAAGTGCCTCAATGGCAACTCATTGAAGTGGAGCATACAGATGGACCACTGTAAAATTTTTTGATGGAAAGTTCTATAAACCGGTTATTCCGCTTTTCCACCCAGTGTTTGTGTTTGTTCCATCGCATCCAATGCCTTCTTTGCCCACCTTAAGAATCTTCTTCTGGCTATGGTGAAAGACAAAAAAGCATGTCAGAAAGTTTGCTTTGAGACCCATTTTAAAAGCCAGGAAAAAACTAGAGAAATGCAAATCCTTACATGCGTTCATCATTCCTGATTTTAATTTTAATGCAAAAGACTAGACAAGGTGGATCATCTAGTCATCAACGAAAATTACCTGTCCTCCACTTCTAGCATCTGAAATATCCAAAGAACTCTTAGACCTCATTCATTCCAAGCGGATACTAATTCTCGACATAACGAATTTCCATGTCACACTCAGGAGGTTAAACTTACTGTGAAACTAATCACAGAAGCAGTGAGCAAAGTATGTGGCGGTGACAGCAGAGATGGTTTCATCAGAACATCTTTGCTTTCTCGCTGCCAAATGCCATTATTGGAAAACAAAGTCCAGTTAATGGGGAACTAAATCAAATCAAAAGAATAGTAATTTTCCACTTCCAGATATGGTTGATTGGTTGGAAATGGCATGGGTGGAACTCGAAGTGCGGCTACTTCCCCGTAGTGAGTTTTGGATCGTTTTCCTTTTCACTGAATAAGGAATGGAAACGGGCGAAGAGCTGCACAGCAATAGTTAATCAAACAGTCTACTTAACCTATTTTTCTGAAGTCATGAACGCTTCTACGGTGTTTTGTTTTTTTCACAATTTTGGCCAATTTTCGTCCTAATGCGACCCGCTCCCCGCTTCCTTTGGGTGTATTTTCGTCCGTCAAAGTATTATTTCTTATTAACTAGTTTCAAACTACTGCCACACGTAAAATTTCATGATAATTCGACTAATTTAAAGGACTTTTCAAAAATTTCTAAAAAAAGGTCAATTTATGGCTAATTTCACAAATTTTGAGGGTCATGTGTGACCTGAAGATATTATCCGATTCCTAAACTTATTTTTTCACTGTACTTATCTCGAGAAAAAGCAACTTTTCCGCACTATTACGTTTCGATTCGAGCAACTTTTGAAAATTCGACCCACCCTAATGAGCGTCATAAAAATAATCCTAGACAGGAAAAAAGCACGAAAGGATCGATATTCCATCTACGGATATCCCGTATTTTTATGTAAGTCGTGTCCTCTAATGAAGACTGCTAAAGATACAAACGAAATGTTCAGTGATAATAACAATACATATCATTAATTGGCAGTACCGTATTTCCCAAAAGGCTGTGCTAGACTGTAGACTAGGGCGACAAAATATTGTGTGTATTTAGTCAGATATAACGCAGTATGTATTGAGTCTGATATAACAAAATCAGTACCATACGATGATATAATCAGATGTTTTGCCGAGAAGGAAGCTAGACGTCATGCTTTCCATTTAAATTCCAGTGCTTGATAGGCCCTTTTATTTTTTGCTAAAATTAAAATTTATTTCAATAAAATTGAATTTGATTTATTGTATGCGACAAAGGAATAATATTTCTAGATAACTTAATAATGCTTAATGTTTATGTTTCAATATATATATATTTATTGTCAATACAAAAGTTTTTGGCGTATATTGAATGTAACAATTTTTATGTTCCTACCACTGATTGGCGGGATGGACTGGTAGGGACAGGCAGCAAAAAAGTAGCCTTGGGTCCGCAAAATAGCCTAGGGATGATAAAATGGTAAATCTGCCCATGCTAATTATTAATACTAATATTATTTTAAACATTTATCCAATTATTCTCCTCATTTCGGATGACAGTATTTGCTTTAGCTTGAAGCGGTTGTAATATAAAAATTGGATAAATATATTATAAAGTAGCCGTGGTTACAGAACAGTGGTTCACAGCAAATATGCAAGGGGCCCTCATTAGAGTGTTCGATAAGTGCAGTGTGCAACGGGTACTTAATTCTTAAAATTCTTATTATGAAGATTTTTTTAAGAAACGCAAAGATCCAATGAGGAACAGGGATACTCTCTGTTTTATATTGCCTTATATAGAAGAGCTGAGGACTTCTTCTAGTTCTTAATAACTTTATTTCTCAGAACAGAATCGAATGGAGTAAATGTGTTTTTCTTTGACTGTGTTATTAACAAAATGCATTCAATTAGGCCACTTATAAATCTTTAAATCTTACTTTATTAGCGGGTTTCAATAGATATTGAACCTGTTATTGCTTTTGGTTTTTCTGTCTGTCTGTCTATCCACAATAAAAAGGACATGGTAGATTTTCCGTAAATACAATGATAACTCGGTTACAATGGGCATGGATATCACATCGATTATAACAAGCATGGATATAAACTCGGTTATAAGAAGCAACTGAATTTGTTTTTAGCGAATTTCAATAGATATTGAACCCGCTATTGTTTTCAGTTTTTCTGTCTGTTTGTCTGTCTACAATAAAAAGTCTAAGGTAAAGGTCTTTCATAAATACTTCATATTGATGAATTTAAGAACAACAACGTTTTAGACGTAGCAGAAAATTTCAAACACACTAATCGACGTACGTTTCGGACAGACGTTGGCCGTCCCTCGTAAGAAATTCGAGTGATCCAAAACTAAACAGCACTGAAGTGTTGCCGTATAGGAACTGAAATACTGCCGTGTATACAGGTCTATTTTGGGCGATATTAGTTTCATCTGTTGGTGACAAAAGGAAATTAGAAGAAGTTGAAGGGAAATTGGGTGTTTGGAGAACAGAAATTAAGTTTTTCCACGCCTGGCTCAAGCTCGAAGTCATGTTTGACCCTTGACGATATTTGCAGAGTTAGGATTTATGAAGAAGGCTTCCAAAAAATCCAATTCGGCAGGCAATTTCGGTTGACGGATAATCGAAGCGTCTTGGAAGTTGAATTGGTGGTTTTTATTCCAGCAACGAAGTGCAATGAAGGATTTATAAAATTCAGCCTTTGAAACGTGACGATGATGGTCTTTAATTCCGTGCAGTTGAGCTTTTTCATAAATCCTAACTCTGCAAATATCGTTAATGATCAAAAGATGACTCCGACTTCCAGCCAGGCGTGGAAAAACTTTATTTCTGTCCTCCAAACACCCAATTTTCCTTCAACTTTCCTTTTGTCACCAACAGATTGAGCCTGTATCGCCCAAATAGACCTGTAAGCACGGAAACACTTCAGTTCTGACACTGCAACACTTCAATTTCAATACTGTAACACTTCTGTTCTGATACGGCAACACTGAAGTGTTGTTTAGTTTTTGGACCACTCGAATTCCTGACGAGGGACGGTCAACGCCAACAATGTGTTTAAAATTTTCTCCTACGCCTAAAAAGTTGTTCTTCTTAAATTCTTTTATACTGCCCAGTGTTGTCACCAACCAAACTTACTTCACATTGAAATCATTTGTATTGAAATCTTTTCAAAATTTTGAAACTGTTTCAATTTTTTGAACTCGGTTGAATCTTTTGAATTCAGTTCAAAGTTTTGAATTGAATTTCATAAAATTTAGCCCCTGGCGGCCAAATTGGGAACTAACAGCACACATTTAGTTAATAGCGGGCGAAAATTTTCAAATTTGGACAGGGTGATTAGACAGACATTCTCCTCAGGGATTCCCGATTTGGAGTCGATCTACGTATGCGCCGCCTAGTTTCGCTAGTATGAGAGCTAGAACTTCTATTTTAATTTTATTCGATTCATCTCGAGGAATTACATACATAAAGATGCAAAATTTTAAACCAATTGGATTATTCTTTCACTATATAAATAGGGGGGGTAGAGGACAGATAAACATCTAGCGGCGAAATCTGAAACTTTGTATTGAAATCATTTCAAAATTTTGAAACCGTTTCAATATTTATTGAATTACAGTGTTGGAAATTGGCTATATGGGATTGGGAAATAAACTGCAACTCGTCAAATTCAAACTCCCCTAAATTTTGGCAAATTGGAATTTAGATGTTTCGAGAGTCGGAAACTGGAGATTTAGAATCACGACTATATATACTGTTGAACCGATGTTTTCGGAACACCCTGTATAAGAAATATTTAATTATGGAAAAGCAAAAAATATTTATTTATATTCAGATATTAAGACCAGTGCCAGATTAAGGATTTTATAAGCCCAATGCCGGAAGGATAAAATGGGCCCCCTCGAAAGAACGTGGCCCCCCACGATATTTAGTCAATAAATCATGTATTTTCTTTGAAGTTCATTATCTTCAGTATCCAGGATATATCAACAGTGAAAATTTCTCGCAAATGTTTGTAAATAAACGAGATTAAAATGATGTTTAAATTTAAATTATTTTATCATTTAAAATATTTCTGCGGGGCTCCAAAATCGCGGAGTCCTAGGCCTTGGCCTACTTAGTCTATACGTAAATGCGGTACTGATTATGATACATGCAATCTTAATATCTGATAGCCAGGGTACAAGTTCAATAATATTTACGCATTCTATTTGAGTTATAGCGCAATGTTTGAATTTAATATTTACATCAGCACAGTGAAATAGGTCTACAATGGTGTTCAAAAAACCTGGAAATAATATGGTTAAAGACAATTTATGTTTTTAGATAAGGTTGAGCTTGATACAATCCATATCTTTTGGAAGGTGGGGACAGTATTGTTATAGACCAGGGTTGACCAACGTACGGCCCGCGGGCCACAATCCGGCCCGTCAACAGTGTTAATCAAGCCCTCCGAAAAATGTTTGAAAATTTTTTTTTTCAGAAATAAGCAAAAACCGTGGGAACAGCAGGGGTGGCCCTTTCTATTTGGCAAGTGAGCAAACAAATAAGCGGGAGAATCCCTGAAGGCAAGTTTTTAGTAAGTCCTCCGCCTCGCACACCTACGAAACTCGTTGAAACCGCTGGCCCGTGAGATCTGTGAAAAATTTTAAGTGGCCCGCTGTCCAAACAGTTTGGGCGAACCTATTATAGACAGAATTCACGATAGCATTTTTAGTTGAGGCGATTTCAGTCATCATAAACCTTAGTACTGCATCGATCTGCCCCAGGGAGCCCTCCATCTCTCCGAAAGGGATTTCACAGCGAGCCAAACCCCTCAAATTCAGAACCAGAAAGCGCACAATTAAAACTTAAACAAAAGCGAATGAAAATTTCCCAAAACATTTTTTTCTCGTTATTTCCATATTTTTGACTTTTGCTTTACTTCAAATTATATTATTTAATCTTACGCAAATAGCTTAGAAGTCGTCTTGTTATATACATCATAGAGCTTTGCGGGATATTCCGCCGCGACCTTTCCGCTGCACATTTTCTGCCAAGCAACCAAGCGAAGTCTTGCATTTTGCAGAGGGAAACTTGTTCGGCAATTACTTCTGAGGATGTTCCGCATAGCACTGAGTGAAACGTTAAGTGTTTTTAATAAACAGACGTTGCGGAATATCCCGCAAAGCTCTATAATGTATATTAATAGACGCCGTGAAAGTCTTCGTGAATATACTTCTTGTTGTATTTTCAAACTATTATGCAAGCCACGTTACTCTGTGTCTTTCAAAAATTTCCAGTCTCCAGAAACCTTAACATACATAACGTAAATCTTTAAATTAACTCACTAATGTATATGTTATTTCGGGAGATATTATCGCTAGGATAATGTAATTAGTATTTAATTTAATTAGAAGAAGCCATTTAATTACCGTATCGATATGTTCAAGAGCTATTGTGGAGGAAATTTTCACTAGAGAGGGAAGATGTATAAATATTGGGATATGTATCTTTGTCTATATATTTTTATTTTCTGTTTCCGTGCTTCAACTCCCAATGAAAGTGTCTTTGACCTGTCGAGTTTTAAATAAACTTACATTTACAAATTTACTTATATAGAAAAATTGTTCATATTACGTTACAAGTAAATGTTACTAAACTATAATCATGTTTATAAGTAGATTAAAAATCTCATTGGTCTTACGAAGTATCACTTTATTATCAAATAAAAAAATTTCCAATAAATTTAGAGCACGAGTTAGCTAACTTCCTTTTTAATTATACGGAATATTCTTTTTATATTTTAACGAAGTGTAACCGTATATTTAGGGTACCATTTACTTCTCAATACATTAGAAAAGGTTTACGTTTTTGAACAATTAAACGACTTCATTAAAAAGAGCCCTCAAGCCGAATCATCCATTTTTTATATTTTTTATTAACAGAAAAAAAGAACATGTACCACCTTTAGATAAAAAAATTAGTTTGAAGGTAGAAAAATGGGAAATAGTGAGTTTAGGACGAGAATAATGAAGGTTCCAGTAAAATTTAAATTTAGTTTAGTTTTTCTATTGATTTTCTTTCTTTAAACCGATCTTAATCTGCCTTATATTCTTTCTTCTTTGTTTTTTAAGTACCATTTGTTCTCCTGTTTCTTATCAAAACAACATTAACACCTATTTTTATAAAGGATATTCGTGATATATTATTTTCACTAAAGTTTATTTTTGTTTTTTTCATAGTTAATCTTGGAAAAAAGTTCTTTAATAATTATTGACTAAAACTCTATTAATGTGTCATTTTCTATGAAAAAAGCTTTATACTACATTTTGAATACAAATTATTTTTCAAGCATTATTCAGGCAAAATATTAATTCTGTTACTTTAGTTATAGCTTACTGGGGTATGCATAATATATATGTAGGTCTTCTGAATATTTCAAATCCATGAACAAGAAGTACTTGTATTATTAAAACACGGAAGTCCTGATTTCCGTGTACGCACCAGTTAGATGAAAAGGGGAAGAAAGGAAAGGCAAGGCTTTCGACCTCCCAGGATGCCCGTAGGTCGAGATTCAAGAATATGGGCCAACTCTCGCAATTCATATACTTTGCTGTTACAATATTTCACAGCAGTCTGTTACACACGGTGCTTCTAAGTTCATGGGACAAACTTCTAGGAGAGGTAGGGGACACCAAATAAGGCATATTTGCCCATATCCCCGTGTCCGCAAGGGGGCCGGTTTGGCTGTAGAGAGTAACTACTGTTCACGATCATGTCGTTGCTACGTAGCCAATTACATGCATTAAATACAATTTTGGATACACAATTTAAGCGATTGAGCTAATAATACAGTAGAGAAAAAGAAATCCGGAATTCAGTTTCCTGATTTTGATCTGTGTTACTGTTTAGTGAAAATAAGCCTAAAACTGCCTTTCTTTTAACACACAGGAAAATAGTTGGGAACTGCCAAGTATGTGTAACAGGTGAAGAACATCAAAAGAAACATTTTTTGTTCAGTGAATTTTTTTCCAAAAATTAGCCGTTCGGGCACTACAGTGAATTTAGTGTTTGCATCCACCCCATTTAAGGTTTCCATAAATGGCTACAATGCGCCATTTCACAAAGTTTTAAAATTATTTAATGTCAACGGACGTCGGGCTCACTCTGGCGACTTTCTAAAACCAGTTATATTCATCAGAATTGTATGTGTAGAATTCATTCAATCGCAACTGTATCAGGGAATTCTGTTACTTCAGTCGAAATATCAGAAACTTCGTCCAAAAACGGAATTGCGGATTTCTTTGTCGCTAATGTATTATTAGATCAATAGCTAAAACTACGTATCAAAAATTGTATTTAATTCATGTAATTGGCTACGTAGAAAAGACATGGACATAAACAGTAGCTAGGCTCTACAGCCAAACCGGCCCCCATGCGGACACAGGGGATATGGGAAAATATGCCTTATTTGGTGTTCCCAACAACTCCTAGAAATTTGTCCCATGGATTTAGAAACACCCTGTATATTTTCAAAGGGAAGAACGCGTTCCACAATGGCCGTATCTGCGGGTGGCTATGCCGTCACGCCTACCGAAAATATTCTAAAAAATATAATTTTTAAGGACAACAACGTTAAAATGAATGGAAAAAAAAACGAAACAAGAGTAGCAATTTTAGGGTCAAATTTAACTCATAAAGAAAATGTAGGAAAGCAAGTATAAAATATAGGGAGGTTTAATAATTGTAAATAAATTGCACAAAAGCACGTATTAAATATAGGGTTTGCAAGATTTTGAGAGCTACTATACTCTATATTTCAAGCACCATGTTGAAAATCTATATTTATATTCTCTAACTGCAACCTCTCTAATTAGAGTTAAAGCAACTTCAGCTGACAAATGTCTTGCATAAATGGATAACATGGATTCTATCCATATAAAATAAAAGGATAAAATTTAGGATAAAATTTCTATCCTAATGTCGGTTACCAACTCCTGTAACCCGGACTGAAATTCAATTTACCGAATTTTGGCGATTTTGGGAAGCTGACCAGCTATTTGTAAGCAAATTCCTCCAGCATCTTCTGCTCCAACAGTTATGTCACAGTAAAGTCTCATTAATCTGAACCACGCTGATCTGAAAATCCAGTAAATCCAATATATTTTTCAATCAGCTGCAACGACATCCGACTGATAAGACGTAAACAAACTGCGCAATGTGTATGTAATTGAAATTTCCCGTAAAGGAAGGGGATATTTTCCGTCGACCTCTCGTCGTCTGTTGTCTTATACGCGTGAACGCTAAAACACACAAGCACACAGTGGCGCCGACTTCATGGGTTCGAGACACTTTTTGAACCCTCAATAATTTTGTTGTGGGTTCCTCGAACCCATATTTTGTTTTCGGGAAAATACGCGTACGGAAATGTATGCACAAAATTTTTCATTACCAATTCTTCAAGATTTTCATTATTTTTACCCTGTTTCCTGGATGTTTTATAAAAGAAAATTCTTCATTTTGTCTGGGTTCATAGAAAATACAAAAGTTTAGTCTGTAGCTCTACACACAGAGACGAGAATCTTTAGCGGCCATAGTGATAAAGGCGAAAATATGTTGTCCAGTATGTTGACTCACCATCTTTCGACAGCTGGGGAATCTACTCTTTTCTTTATCTTTCACTTTGTTCTGCCTCCCAAACACCCCTGGAGCACCTGAGTAATCAGGTAGTTTACAAATCGTGCAAATAAGAATTTTGAATACACTGTCTCTTGATGCAGAACATTTGAAAGACTTCTACATATTTAAAAATGCCTTTAAATTTTATTGCCTTGGAAATAAAGTCCTTTTCTTAATAATTAAATTTCATTCCCTTAGTAATTAAGTCCACTTCTTTTGATAAATAATGTCCTCTTCTTGATAATTAAATACCCTTTTCTTAATAATTAAATCTCATTCTCTTGGTAATTAAGTTCATTTCTCTTGGTAATTAAGTTCACTTCTCTTGGTAATTAAGTTCACTTCTCTTGGTAATTAATTTCTTCTTCTTGATAATGAAATTCTATTCTAACGCTAATTTTTCTATTTTCTAACTGAACATTTTCTTACAATATTTTTTTCTTTCTTCATCATTTGGCTTTCATCCTTCCATCTCTTCCTGTTTATTATTTTACTTTCAATCTTATTCTGTTGCATACTCCTTGTTGTAGTAGATTCTAAAAGCGATACCTTCTGGTAAACAGCTGAGCTTTTATCCTAATATATTTTATAAAAGAAAAAAAGAAATATACATGCTGTTATCAAATTTCTTTAGTGTAATATTTCAGCGCTTAAAATTCTGAAGGAAATACATGATCTAAATGATCTATACACTAATTATTATACATTTATTGTAATTTTAAGATCTTTTATTTAAAAAATATTCTTTATTACTCGATTATTATAAAATATTCGATTGTTATTTATTAAGGCGGTGAATTTTATATCAATCTCATTATGAATTTAAACTCTCATATATGAATAACCTTTAAACATCCATATATCCTCAATTTATAATTCAGGATTTTTGAAAAATTTATTTGTAATTTGTGATTTTTAAGAGAACAATTTTCCGTGCACCAATCGCATGTCCTCTAGCGCGAACTGCATATAAAACTACGCAAAACAATTGTATGCTTTTGGAGCTGATGTCCGTCAATATTTTTTTTTAATAATTGCGACGAAATCACTAATATCAAATAGAATAAATCAATAACAGAGAGATGTTAACTTACTCTCAGGGCGAAAATGGAAAGAAAGAAGTTTAAAACAAATTTTTTAAAATTTGAAATTCTTTTTATACATGAAAATGACAAGCATTCTCAGATCAGAAATTTTCTCCTTGCTTTTTATTTCATTGACACAATCGATGGTGTCCCAATTATTTATCCAATTGAGGTAATTACGTAGCCGGATGGTATTTTTATTCATCGAGTGGCTCTGTTTAACCAAGCACGACAATTGCACTGAAAATACTGATTTTCTATTATTTCATGTAATTTGATTTTTTGGACAAAAAGAAGTAAATTAAGCATAAAAATCATTATTTTACTGACGTTTCCATTTATTTGCAGTATTCTTTTGTTTATATTTTGCCTGCCATTATATTTTTGCTGTTCATTCTTAATAACGGGCCGTGTTCGTAAAATAGTATGCGATTTATCGTAAAACTGGTTTAAGAAATTTCCAAAATGAAATGGCAAGAAAATTGAAACTTTATTTTACGCAGAGTCTACAAAAATTTAATAAATTGTTCATTGGCGAGGCTATCTTAAAACGGTTTACTGTAGTTAAAGTATAAAAAAATGTAGGTTTCGAAAAGCTATTAGTTTCTGTTACGATACATACAATTTTTAGTGTTTGACAAAAACTTATCTATGACATATACACTGTGCGCCATGAATGGGGTTCATTTAGGAGTTTAAGGATTTTGATTATTCAATTATCACTGACTGAACTGCTCCGTTTTTAAAGAAAAGTTCCATGTAATTTTAATTATATTAACAACAGTTATTTCAACATTGTCGTAAGGTTTAAAACACGACGTTTTGAGAGAAGGCTGCTCCCTTTGTCAAGTAAAGGCAGAATTTTGCCTTCACTTGACAAATGAAGCAATTGGCCCTCAAAACGTCGTGCTTCAAACCTTACACCAGTGTCGAAATCTCTGCTCTTATAGTATAATCTTTGCTGTTGTGATAATCTTCTGGTGAAACTCCGTAGTGTTTTGTTTGATTTGAATTGTTTACCAGGATCTTTTTAATTTAGATTCTATAATAATGAATTTACTGGGATTTATCATGGAATTAATAATTGAAAGACACTCTATATATAAAGTAATATTATTTTTTGACATTTATCAATTAGACACTTCATCGTATTAGTTACAAATTACACTTCATATTAGTTTTATTCGTCTTTAACTGCCGTGTTAAACTTTTTCATAATTAAACCGAATTTCAATTTGTAATTTTATCTCACTATATATAGTGTAAAATTTATTTATTTCGCAACAGTATGAAAGGTTCAATGCAAATAAAAATTACGGAATGCAAGTAGAGAATGTGAAATGAATTTAATAAATTTCAAAATATATTTTAATACTTTGTAATTATGATAGTTACGTCAAAGATTGCATAAATTTACAAAACGGGTATAAGTTGACGGATGGTGCCTTAGTCGTACCTTATTTTCTACTTTTCATACCGCAAGGACAGTCAAGGTAATGCTACGTTATTAATATCTCACATATTTTCATAAGACGAAGAGTGAAATAAAAAATTTTTAAACATGTCAGAAATTTTTAATTAACGTATTAGTAACTGCATAAGTAAATTATTAGTAATTGCATTTGCAAATTTTTCGAATTTGCACCAGTAAATTATTTGTAATAATACTTAATACAGATCAGATTATATGAATTGAAAACCAGAAAAATATGTATTAAAATATGCTCTAAAATACCCCCAAAATATGCATTTATATGCACTCAAAGGAATAAAACATGCATTTAGAACGAAAAAATATGCATGTAAACATTTTTTCACTTATTTAAAGAACAAATGTCCTGCGTTTTAAAGCAAAAGATTGATTTTATTGCTAACTAAATGAGCAGAAATGTTTGATATAGATCATTAAATTTTATACAGCATTTAAGCTTTAAACAGCATTTAAACTTTATACAGCATTTAAACTTTATACAGCATTTATGCTTTATACAGTATAATTTTTATTACATCATATCAATTTTTTTTTTCACCAATATTATGAGTTATTCGTATTTTTCGTCCATTGTTCAATGGCATTATATGGCCAAAATGTTCTTTACGACTGAAATTATTAAATAGTATTTATAAAATTTTGCATGTAGTTTTATAATTTATAGTCTGTCCGCATTAGACTATTAGCAGCGTTTATTAGTGGTAGATAATTGTGGTGAATTTTACTCTATATAAGTGTTCGTTGTGTTTAAAAATTGTAAACAAATACAACGTGGGCAGAAAACGAAATCGAATGACAAATAATAATTCATCGGTCTTTATTCCACGAAGAAACAAAGCGTCAAAAATATCAACAATTCTAAAACACTCCCTTCTTGCTCGACAAAACTTTTTACACTACTAAAAAACAGGGCAGAAAACCCCACTGCCTCTCGGGTTGCTCTGAAAACCAATAGTCTAAACGGAAACAATTTAAACATAATATAAATTAATAACAATTGATATTTCATTATTTAGTAATACGAATGTTTGTGGGTGGCAAAAATTATAGTATAATAAATTCCCTGACGAAAACTCACAAAGTTCTCGCCTCGGAGGCTTTCTTGTGTTGACCATATTTGGCAATTGTGTTATCCCTGTGGAGGGTAATAATACCTTACATCCTTATATATGGAGAAAGAGAGCGTTGTTTCCTGTCCTCGTTCGTCTACGGTCTAGGACACTCCGGACTAAACGGAGGGACCCTGGTTCGAATCCAGGATGGGGAAAAGCGTCTCTTTTTCTCCAAAAACAAAAAGCTCTAGTTTGAGCTATAATCTATACGTGGGTGGCAAAAATTATAGTATAATGTTTATACACTTAAAAGGTGGCGGCAGTTATCTTTATTCAGTTTTAAAGCTAATATTTATATTATTGATTTTACCCTAATTAAGTGTCAATAGTCGATCGTTCTTTGGTAAAATCCTTCACAATAAGGCCTGTCGTTAACTACCTGTCTAGCACAATAGGACTAAACCCTTCCGTTTCCTTGCTAATGAGGGTGGCTAATTCAGCTACGAATTGTAACTATATTTTTTGACGTTGCAGGACGTAATTGAACATGTACATTTACAAATTCATTTTCCATTCTGTTTATATGGTACTTAAGGAAAGTTTAACTTTATCGTTGTGTGAAGAATTTGCAATAAGAGAATGATAAAATTCTTAAAATTATTGAAACACTTGAAATGTGCATTTATTCTGAAACTACTACTTTTTTTTGCATTTATATACACTAACGCTGAAAAGAGATAAAGTATGCAATTACATATACATATATGCATAGAATCTGGGCTCTAGTAATTAAAGACTATCCTGTTAAGCAAAATTTGTATTTCAAAATAATTTCATCGCCAATCAAAAGCAATTATAAGTCACTTTTATATACAAAGGAGTAAACAAAATTGTTTTCAATTCCAAAAATTCACCATAAAAAGTAACCCTGAACAGTTCTTCCAGTAAAATTCTTATATAGTCGAAAATGATTGCAAGTTTTTACCTCATCAGAATCAAAAAGGTTTAGAATCTGAGTCGTAGCCTATTTTCAACGGTCGTATTTTTCAATTCGTCTTCAGTAACTGATTTGAAAAACGCATTGAAGCCCATGCGCGATATTCTAATTTTACTTTCTAAAGTACTTCGCATAGGAGGGCTTTATGGATTTTCGTCTCACCCCGTCCATAACAGAAATGACATTTTCTGCCAAAGTAGGGAAGCTTTTTTAAGTATATCTACGACGACATGATTTTTTATAAAATCTCTCATGAATATTTTCTCTTTTAGGGAATGCATTATGTGCTTAATTTGTCATGCAAAAACAATGACTACCTAGTGAATCATATATGCAAGAATACAGTATGATATATATTATACGATGGAATACTGTTTCAAAAAAAGTCATGTTTGTTTTGTTAAACCATGCTATACCCCTCTTCTTTAACTTGTACGCCTTCCACCCTTTGGTTTTGGTTTAAAAATAAATATTACTATATTTGACATGTTTATGAAAATCGGCATGCTTTACTTCGAAGCCAACAAATTACTTAGGAGGAGTTAATGATATAATCAGAATATCTTGTAATTTTCTGAGACGTTTTAAGTTGCTCAAAAGGAAAGACGGTGAATGTCAGGAATAGGTTATGATCCCAATGCTGCACCCAAGCAAGAAAATTCAAATTCAGATAAAATACATTTTATAAGAAATGCTATAAGCATGACATGGCATAATGTGAAATAACGCAAAACAAACGGACATATTTTTACCGACAGTTCTCAATACGTTGCGTAACAACCTCGAACTCGCAAAGCGGTTTGACATCGGAGTGTCATTAATAATAAACATTATTTCACAGTAACTGACGGAAGTTCAGAGCGAGAAGAAAACCTACAACTTTTTTTCTTTTATTCCGGTTGATTTCGAGAACAGCATATTCGGAATAATAATAAAAAATACTTTATTTCTTAATATTTTATACATCAGGGAACTATAAAAACGATTTGCTTGGGAAAAGGAAAGACAGCAGTAGCGATGCTAGTAACGAGGCTCTCTTTCCGGTAAAAAAAGCAAGGGATTTCTCGTATTCTGCAAAAAACAACAAAGATATTGATTCGCGCGTACAAATCCGCATTGTTATTAAGAGATTTACATTCGCTGATGAATATCACATTTACGGAGTTTATGAGCAGAGTCTTGACTCGAAGGCGTTACAAGTGAAGGCTGAAGAGTGGTCCATAAGCAAAGTCCAAAGATGAAAGAACAGTAGAAAATTGAAAAGAATATAATCTGCTCACAAAAAGTTACGGTTGTGTAAAAATCTTCATTTTTTTTTAAAATAAACTTTACTGGCTTCTTTATTTTGCTGATTTTATTATGTTATTTTTGGAGCCAGTGCAACTCTCTTCTAGGTTGCTTTCTCTAAAACATATACTATCCTAGAAGGTTCAGACTATAGCCTTAATTTTTTTGTGAGCAGTTAAGTAAAATAAATTTTTTCTAGTGGCAAAAGAAATAAGAAAAATGTTAAAGAGTAAGAAAAAAATAAGGTCATCCAAAATCATGTGGCCATATTTTGAGTTACAAGTAAAATATTTATTAAAATTTCAAGAAATGGCTCTCTATAAAGTGCTCTACTTTTGAATAACGGATCGTAAGATAAATTGCTTGTAAAATAAGTATTAATGTGCCCATAAAATTGCTATGAATTATACTTAGAATTTCATTGCAGTACTGTGTGCATTATATTAATAATGTGATTTATATTTTAACTTGAGTTAAGACGAATTGATATTATTATGAGCGAATTTCAGGACTTCAAATATTATTTTGTACCTTAAGGTATTATTACCCTCCGCAGGGATTAATAAATACGTGGGTGGCAAAAATTATAGTATAATAAATTTCCCCCACGAAAACTCACAAAAATCTCGCCCCGGAGGCTTTCTTGTGTTGACCATATTTGGCAATTGTGTTATCCCTGCGGAGGGTAATAATACCTTAACATCTTTACATACGGAGAAAGAGAGCGTTGTTTCCTGTCCTCATTCGTCTAGCGGTCCAAGACACTCCGGGCTAAACGGAGGGACCCTGGTTCGAATCCAGGATGGGGAAAGCGTCTCTTTTTCTCCAAAATTACATAAGCTCTAGTTTGAGCTGTAATTAAAACGTGGGTGGCAAAAATTATAGTATAATTATTTTGTACCTTAAATTCTAACAATTATCACGGCATTAAATGCTAACTAAATATCAGGACTTCGAGTATAATTTTGTACCCTAAATATTAACAATTATCCCGTCGTTAAACGTTTCAATGTGTAGAAAGTAAAATTTATGCTGTATATTTTCGTATATATTTCGTGTAGGGAATTATGTGTCAAGTGCAAAGGACGAAGGATTTAGTGACTTTTAATATATCAAAATAGATTTTGGCGTTGTACCCTTATTTGCAATCCTTTTCGGTAATCTTCTCAGCGAAAAACAAATTTCAGTTTCCCCAAAACTCATTATTTTTAAACCGTGAATGTTTTCTTGGATAGAACATTCAGTTATTTGTGGTTTCACGGCTTGTAGTCTTTGAGCCGTAAAACCACAAAATTTAGAAAGGAGGTTTGTATGAAATAGTAATTCTCGTAGAGTAAGAAATCCAATGTTTTTTTTTGTTTTTTTAAATTTGGAAAATAGGGTTGACGTTGTGAAAAAATTCGCATATAGATGAAGCCACTCATGTTTTTAAAAATACTTTGCGATAAAAGGCGAGATGGTGATTATATTCTTTATACTCATTGCAAAGTAGTATCTTAAAATCAAATGGCATATGGCGATATCCAAACATGGTTATAATTGTGCGACGAACACATGAGAACTGACAAGAATATGTAGCACTTCATATAGCCTTGTGCTTTCTTGTGTATTGTCAGCACAAACCAAGTTTATTCAAGTAAAATTATGAGTAATCATGTTTAAAAACACTACGTTCCGTGAGTCAACTGCTCCATTTGTTAAGTGAAAACAGAATAGAGTGCAAAAATCAAAAGCTTCTTTCTACACCCGCATTTGCTTGACAAAGAGGAAGCTTTCTCTCCGAAATATTATATTTTTAAATTTTACGCCAGTGTCGAAATGACTGCTATTATAAAATCCCCTGGTGAAATTTTGTATATCTTTTGTTAACAACATACCTCACATATATATAAAAAATTATGAACCATTTATAAGTTCATGATACATAAAAATTAAAGCTTATATAACTGTAAGTTTGTTACTAGTGAAATTTTTGACCTGACGGTGTCTATTCTGTACATCGCTACTTTACAATTACGTACGTATTTCAACGTTTAGTGATTTAATAAATAGGGCATCTTTACTCCCACCAGTTTACCTGTGTTACATAAGCACTAATTATCATGTTATAAAACAAATCAAAAATATATTTTTGCTATATTCAGGGCTGTATTATGAGGTATTTCTTTTTAGGAATGGACTTTATCATAAAAATTATTTTTATATCTTTTTTATTCGTTTCCTGATGGTTTGATTTTTAAAAAAAATTCACTTATTCAAAATATTAAGTAAAGCAAAAATTCATGTCAACCAACGAAATAATATCCTTAGTGTCGAACTATGATCTGTTATTAAAAAATAATTTTTGCTACCCACGTATATTTTAGATCAAACTAGAGCTTCGTTTTTTGGAGAAAAAGAGGCACCGTCCTCATCCTGGATTCGAACCAGGGTCCCCACGTTGAGCCCGTGGTGTCTTGACCTACTAGACGAACGAGGACAAGAACAAACGCATTTTTCTCCGTATATAAGGATGTAAGATATTATTACCCTTCACAGGGATAACACAATTGCCAAATAATGGTCAACACAGAAAAGCCTCCGGGGCGAGATTTTTGTGAGTTTTTCGTGGGGGAATTTATTATACAATAATTTTTGCCACCCACGTTTATGTAGCTCAAACTAGAGCTTTTTTTATATTTGGAGAAAAAGAGGCGCCGTCCTCATCCTGGATTCGAACCAGGGTCCCCGCATTGAGCCCGCGGTGTCTTGACCTATTAGACGAATGTGGACAAGAACAAATGCATTTTTCTCCGTATATGAGGATGTAAGATATTATTACCCTTCACAGGGATAACACAATTGCCAAATAATGGTCAACACAGAAAAGCATCCGGGGCGAGATTTTTGTGAGTTTTTCGTTGGAGAATTATTATACACTAATTTTTTCCGCCTACGTTTAAATAGCTCAAACTAGAGCTTTTTTTTATATTTGGAGAAAAAGAGGCGCCGTCCTCATCCTGGATTCGAACCAGGGTCCCCACGTTTAGCCCGCGGTGTCTTGAGTGAAAAAAAGTTTAGAAAAAAAAAAGATAAATGTAATAGAAAATACGTGCCAATAAATAAAGCTAACGAAAAACGCTATTTTTTCCATTAAAATCGATAAAAGTTCCAAAACTCACCACCAAGGGAGCTAGGATCGCTGAGGAGCGGAACACGTGACCATGAGATGCACATATAGCATCCCCCTACAACAACTAAATGAAATAAAAATTTACAAAAAGTACAAAAATTGATCGCTAGGTGAACTAGGATCGCCCAGAAGTGGATTACGTGACCCTGATATACATACATCGAACAAGAGAAACATCCCTTGAAGTAAAATATTTACAGAAAGGTCCAAAATTCGTCGCTATCGGAGCTAGGATCGCTAAAAAGGAAACATGTGACCATCAGATAGGTATATACAACGATCAAGAGAAATAGCGCTGGAAACAATAGACATCGAATAATTTCGAAAAATATTCAAAAATTGGCCACTAGCGCAAGCTAGGATCGTTCAGAAAGGGGACACGTGACCCTGATATGCATAGATACAACGATCAAGAGGAATGTCCTTCGAAACAATAGAAATCGAAAGAAATTCCAAAATCCGCCGCTAGACCCCACTTACACGTTTAGTAGCTTTTGCCTTATAATTAACGTTGTGGGAAATTTGAGCTAGAAAAGAACACATAAGGAAATTGTGTTAGAACCTGTTCTGTATCTCTTCGAACCCCGTCTTGGAGGTGGGGGATCCCCTATTGATTTGCTGACAAAATGTCTGGAACCAAACCTAACGTGAAAATTCACGCTAGACTTGGTTGGAAAACGCTGATAATTGTCAGGAACGAAAGTTAAAGCTGGGCTTGAAATGAAATCATCAATCATAGAGTATACTTTAAAATAAGAATTTGAATGTGATTGAAATTATCTAATTACAAACTTGTAATTATTTAAAAATCATAATAAGACAATAACGTTTAGCCGCTTTTGCCTTATAATTAGTCTCAAAATCTTAAAATTAATCTGGCGGATTTAATTCCGTGTTAAATTTATTTATTTTAGGCAACGCGTAATCATGAGTTTAACATTCGTGAACTTCAAGAAAAATTAATTTAGATTAAACAAAAAAGTTAAACAAATATTGAAAAAAAAGGACGCCAAAAAAAAGACGCCAAATCTGGGAACTGGTCGGACCCACCCTCGCGCCACCGCACCGCCTAGAACTGCTGGTGGGGATGGCGCTTCTGAAACGCCTTGCTGCAGCGGGAACTCCCTTTTCCCCCTACTCCTACATTTTAACAGTGTTAGGTAAGTATCACCTATGGCAAAACTAGTAACTGCAATCAATAAATATATCACGTCTCTTATTGCAAAAACGTTAACATATCTATATTTAAATGTCACAATTAAGTACTTTCTTTGTTAAACCATAGGTGCTTAGAAATATTACCATTTATATTTATTTTATAAAAAATCATTAACAAGAGTGTCAAATGAAATAGATTCCAATATATCCGAGTCAATTGATGAAATCGCTAAGTTATTCAATCTGTTTTCCGGCATATTATTATTACGTGGCTGTAAATGTTCCATTTCAGACAAGTTTACGTAATAAATAAATACATAGATTCTCAGAGCAATATAGTTGATTTAGTCACGGGTTCGAATAATTCCTTCACATTGAATCAATCTCACTGCGACAGCGATCTCCAATACATCTCACGAAGTTAAAACTAACGAAAATCGTAATAAAAGGAACACGATGAAGCCAGCCGCTCAAGTCACGAGCATACTTCTAACAAAAAATGGAGACTGATGTTCATCAGAATTCGAAACATGGATATGCATATATATATACATTGTTGCCAAATACGTATATATATATTGCCATATATATACATTGTTGCCAACTCCTGAAAGTTAAATTATGTACAGGAGAAGGAAATTTGTATAGTTGTCAATTCTAAAAAAATATAATTCTAAATAATAAATAATAAAATTTAGCTTCATTGCCTCTATGTGTCCTAGAATTTGGAATTTCTTTCCTAACATATTACATGTATTTAATTTTATTTCTCATTTTGAAAAACACGTAAGAAAATATTTCTATTAGAATTGTAACGACCTTTATTTTTATACATTGCACATTTATTGTGATACTATTAAGGTGGTATTCTACTCTTGTGTATATTCCGTTGTTTCATAGAATTCTTACAACAATCTTTTTTTCCCCTCAAGCAGCATGTGCTCCGCCAGACTCGATGGTCTTTATCCAATGCTACCCAGGCGGATATGAACCTGCAATTTGCAATATGTACATATTTATGATATAAACTATATATAAAAATACCACAATGTAACGCGATTCCGTCTAAATAAATTTATAAATTGTAAATTCGTAATTGAAAAAGTTGCGATACCAAGCTGTTTCAGTGGCAACAGCTTAGCAAGCCTGTAAAGCGAAGAGCTCGTAACATTTCTTTTCTTTTAGAAAATAATTAAAATTAAATAAATGCTATTGCCACTAGAATTTTATATATTTGCAACACTATTGATCTCAAATAACTTTTTATTCGTTTTAACGAGCTTTCAGAAGAATAATTGATTATTGTAATACTTTCAATGAAAGCCTTAAACAAAAGCGTTTCATTTATCTCCCTTCTTCTTTGTCGTCAACTTGTTCAGCAACTAATAAATAATGCATTAATAAACATAATAGGCACATCTGTAAAAATTTACTTAAGCATTAAATGTTTTCCAATGTCTTTCAGCCATCATCAGGAGAAGCGCTCATAATAGTAAGCGTAGAGGCTGCTACAACGGGTAAGGTGACGGTACTGTTCGTGAGTTGGCGCCTTTTATTGGCTGATCACAAAAGAACGTAAACGGCGTGAGAAAAATTGGATGCGTAAATGTGAAGTGAGATGGCCAATTTTCCTCACGCCGTTTACGTTCTTCCGTTATCAAAAACAATAAAGGGCACCAACTCATGAACAACACCCATAACCTTACTCATTATACCAGCCTCCACGCTTACTGTTACGAGTGCTTCCTCGGTGATGGCTGAAAGCCATCGAAAAATGTTTAAGGCGTAAGTATATTTTTCAACTGTGCGTATTGTGTATATCAATGCATTATTTATTAGGTGTACTGTTTAGGGAGTCGATCTCCAGTTTCATTGTTCAGCAATGTCTCGCAAAAAAGTTTTATTCGCCACCTATTTTCATTTAAATACGCGAACGGAGAAATCGTGCCGTATTTCGAAACATTAGTAATCCAATTGGCCATAAAATTTGGATGTCTCGCCGCGTCTATAAAAATTTTTCGCTGTCGAAAAATTGACGGCATAAGCTTAGGTTTACTCAGTCTATTGAAAATTCTGCAATTATATGGGGATTTATAACTCCCCCACTACCATTGAAGTTTGTATAAATACGTATGAATATATGGAGCTCTAACTCTGTAACCCCTTCTTTTGAACTTCCTACGCATGCTAATGCATATAATAGTTAAAAGTAGATAGCATCCAAATAATACTTGCAAACTAAAGGACGAACAGGCACTTGAATTAACTAAAGCATTCACTGACGGTGGAAATTTAATGAATATTTAAATGACAAATGCAAATTTACATAGAGTTTTTCAGAAATTTACTATTACTATAATTCAGTTAGTTCCTCTCTTCAAAGAATCTTGAAATAAAGATACTAAATTTGTATAGACGGGTTTATATAGGTTCTTTTGATCTTATTTATGCGATACATGAAGCTTTTCTCTTCGCCTATTTCTAGCTGTAATTAAATTGGCAAATATATCCTAAATTAATTAGTTTACTCCATTCCTTAATTAAATTAGTATTAAAAATAAATTTCAATCTCCAATGTATTTATTGCGTATAATACAAACTCAAAAAAGAACTCAATCTCATTTCAACCATTCACTCGCTGGTCTTCATAAGGAGATGAACACATGTTTTCCATCTCTTAATGAAGACTAGCGGGTAACTTGTTGAAATGCGATTGTGTTCTTTTTTGAGATTTTATTAGTATTATACGGAATAAATACGTTGAAAATTGCAATTTATTTTTAATTTCGAATTTTGCGTAGTATGTCAACAAACATATTTTCATAAATTAGTGTTTTTACAACAAAATATCTTTTTAAAGAAAAACACCTACTTTATATTTAAAAAAAATCGCATTTACCTTATAAAATTTTAAATTTTAAACAACTTTAAGTCGAAATCTTAAAAAAGATTATTTTATATCATGCATACTCTTATGCGAAATCTACGGGACTAAAAATTGCAAACCTCAATGTACATAAATATATACTCTGTAGAAAAAAAACAACCGAAGCAACGTGAAAAACATTAACATAAATCATATAAAAACATGGGCGCCCATACGAGTGCTTTTAGGGCGGGCTAAGAAAAATCATTAACTTCTCTCTCTCTCTCTCTCAGAGCTATCGAACATTTATAGTACATGTACATGTGATACTAAAATACTACAAAAATAATTGATACTGCTTGACAATTAGCAATGAGCTAAAAAGTACTTTATTTTAAAATGTGAAGGGTCCATAAAAACCTTGCATAATTTTTCCGTTCTGTTTATTATGTTTTTTTATAAAGTTACAAAAAACGGAAGATCCTGCCCTCGTTGGTTTAGCGGTCAGTGGAGGGACCCTGATTCGATTCCAGGACGGCGACGATGTCCCTTTTTCTCCTATACCAAGAAAAGCGCTAGTATGAGCTAAAAAACGCATGTGTGTCAACTTTATTAATTGTAATATGAATTTATTTTGCGTACACGTGATTTAATATTAATGGGTTAAGCCCTAAGACTTAGAAATCTTAAATAGTGATCAGAGACCTATTGTTGGTTCTATACTCTCGATGTCCGGAAATTATGGCCCACATCAACCACCCCTTCCCTACGCGTATGCCTGGATCGATTCTGAATTACGACTATGGGCACAGTCATGGGAGGTGGGGGTGCAGGGCTTAGATTTCCATTTACAATGGGAAAAATTTAATATGGAAAAAGTCAAATGTTCGCGTTCGGTTCGTGAATAGTTTGCTTTCTTCTCTACAAAAATTGGCGACAGCGAAATTTGGGAAATTAAATTAAATAGCAGAGGCCAAACTTCCAAATACAAGTTTCACTGGCTCGAAATTGTTAACTTCTACCTTCCAGAGATGCACAGCTAATAAGATACCAATTTCTTGATAATAGAACCCAAATGCCACGTACTGAACGATTAAGTGCATCATGAGAGTAACTTTTCTTTTCTATCCAATCATAATTTGTTATTTGTTCATAGTCGTAATGGATATTTATTTCCGACCAGTTTCAATCGGAAACGTATTTCCCAACGCTACAATGTCCTTGGTTACAATGTAATTACATAGATTCTAAATCGATAAGATTCACCAGCGTTTATGAAACATGTTTCGATATTGATGATTTCAATTGCGAAAGCCATAATTGTACAGTATGTTCATTTTTGAAGTGCACACATTGTCATGAACCGCTATGTTTTAACCATTTCTAGCTTTCAGTATCATAACCATTATTAATTTGTTGGGAAAAATTTCAAGTTTTATAAATTTGAATTGTTCAAGTCAAGTACTTACTTTGTTTCCATTATTTTTCGATATCAGCTAGAAGTCGCTAGTTTAATATTTTGGGTATTTATAAAACATGAAATTATGAGTTTGCAGAAATCTGATTTTATATTAGTAATAAGGAGGCCAAGGCCTTTAAAATGTACTAACTCTCGATGCAATGTGCAAGGGACACCAAAAGTTGTTCTCTTGTAAGGACTTCCTTGATGGTTACAAAATGTTTAGCAAAATATCGTATGGACTTGTATTTTTTAGTCCATCTTGTTTCACAAAGACCAGGAATTTTTGGAACTTTTTTTTTAATTCCAAGAATTCTATCCCTTGAGAATCTGATCACTTGCTTTATTATTTCAATTTGTTTCTGACTTCTGGTACATGATTGAGATCATTGATAATCAGTTTCAATAGATGGATTATATAATGAACATATGCCGAATTTGGGGTTATTTTTCTGTGATCTTTTGTTGAATTCCAGCAACTTTAGCACGATAGTGGAGCATCCGTCAAACAACAATAAACTTAATCGTTTCTAGTTTCAGATTTCCCCTGAATCACGAAAGAGCATCTGCTAGAGTGAAAACCCATCAATTCTTCTTTTATCTTGCAACCAATATCACCACCTTCTTTGACGTATCTTATTCCAAAAGAAAATTTTCTTTTCCATTAATATCAATAGTTTTGTCAGCCAGCAGAGAAAATGCTCCACATTCACTGATTTGTTTTATAGTTGTTTCTTGGATTATAGATCTACAAATGTTGATTAAATCAGTTTGGACTATTTGAGAAATATATTTGGATTTTCCTGAATGTGTGGTTAAGTGGTCTTCAAGAATTTTATCTTCTGCATCGCTGCGGAAACTATGTAGGTCTTCTAAATTCCCACTTTGTGAAAGTTTTACGTGAAGTGAACTATCATGACTACCACGAAATATCATTGTTTGCAAAATATATTTAAATTTGGTTCTGTTGTCTGAATTAGTTCAGCTGTAGCTAAGTCCAAATGTTCACTTATATTTTTACTTTTCATTTCCATAGAATCAGAGAAATTTTTGTCATCAGTCACAACTTTTTTATGTCAAGCTTTTTCCGTATAAACTACGTTCAGTACGAAAATCTAGATTTGAGATGCAAGAGGCATAGCATTTAGGAAGCTTAAATAAGTAAAAATTACGCAGTCGAAGTTTAGATTGGCTGAGAAAAATAAGCATGTGTGTTTGCTCCGGCTCTATATAACAGTTTTCAACAGAATTCATAAATCTACATAAAACAATACTTTATTTTTATAGTATATTTAGATATGTATACTGATAACAAACATTTACTTTTTGCTATTTTTTAATCTTATCAAAAGAATGTGTATCGAAGTAATCTAAATCGAGGAAACTATTGATTTATATAATATGTATATAATTGGTGGAGGGCCTCTAAACGAACTTTCGCTTTCTGCTCTCCTCGATTTATAACATAAGCATATCAATAATATCTGAATCTCTAGAATTTCATTTAGAACACTAGAATAATTTTTGAAACAGATGTATCAACAATAAATATATACAGGTTGAATAAATTTATTTCTTAGTTTTACCCGTTCGAAGATATATTATTCAACACATTCGCGAATTTGTTATAATTGGCTTTAAACTGAACAAAAAAGCGTTTATGCACAAACCTGTATATCAGTTAGCCATAAAAGCAAAAGTAGTATACTAAACGTATATGACTCAGCTAGTGGTTAAAGCCCATTTGAGCATTAACCACGAAGGCACGAAAATACTCTTTTAAAGTTGGTGTACAAGTTAGCAGCACGAATAAATATCTTCGCTGAAACAAAATATTTCGAGGGTAGTTACGTAGAAAATTTGTTTCACTTCTTTCGTTTATTATCCAGTAGAAAAAGAAAATTGTCGGATAGTTTTTTAATTACTGACCTTCAATTTTTCTCTAACTGCACTTTAATAATGATTAACTATAAATGGATTTTTATTAGCTTCAATAATTTGCAAGTGCATTTGATATTATATTAAGTGCATATATCGATTATTTTCTACGATAGTATTTGACATACAAATTATCTAACAAGGGAACCTCGCGAACTGTCAAGGCTCGATTTTTCTGAATTTCGGTTTATAGGCCAATATGACCGAGTAAATAAAAGATCCAAAATCAAATTTGGCCCAATCGACCTGGGGGTCGAGCTACGGCCCACTGAAAATAGAGCTCACCCTACGAGGATGCTTCGCTGCATGACAGGTGAAAACAGTGTTTTGGCGTGCTGGGCAAGCATTAAGCGCCAAACGTTATCGTAGGAAAAAAATAACACATATGAATAAAATATAGCACATATTTATAATAGTCATTTTAGTTGTACCTGAAATAATTATACATTGTGTTTTCTAGTGTAAAAGTAAAAAATATTTGAAGTTTTTACCTTACTTTTTTATAACTGACAAATTTTGAGATCATTTTTGGCGAAGAACTCGAAAAAGCTGCCTGGTACGTAAACCAGTCTTGAATAAATAAGACGCGATCCTTCAATTTTCAAATCAGTAGCAATCATCACTTGCCTGTAACTTCATTATTTTTGACATTTTTAATTTTTTTGTTGGAAAGCGTGGAATTTCAAGCCTTATTTGTCACCATGTCTTCCTTTTCCACCATATCAACATACTTGTTTCGCGTTGTTTGTGAAAAATACACAAAGCAAGCCGATTTTGTATCAGATTATAAGATGGATATTGAGAAAGAAATATTTACATTTGCCAAAACTTTGATAAGTGGGTTAACATACAAAATGAATGACGAGAATACACTTGATATTTGTTTAAATGAAATGAAGTATGATGCAATACATGGTAATGAAATGAATGATGAGGAATGGGATGAACAAACTAATTTGCCGTCACGCGTAACTTACACATTAGAAGACATGAAAAGAATTTCCATGGAGTGGGTCAGGAAAACTACGTTCCTTGAAAAGCATACAGCATCGCTTTAAAGACAACACGCTTTCACGTCGACAAATTTATCGCTTTCGGGATTATGTTGCTTCCCAGGGTACAAGATGTGAAAAACTGTTACGGATGAAAGACGAAGTATTTGAGAAGTTTAAAAATGCCCGGGAACATGTTTTATTAACAGTTCACGATTCCGATTTAAAGTTATGGTTTCTGAACATTGCAATGAGAGAAAATCTCACAAACTTTAGCGCAAGTGATGCTTTTCTATTAAAATTTTAATAAAAGAGCGTGGCATAACAAGTAGAAAAGTCACCAAATTCGTTATGCCTGTACGTACTATGCACACAACGGCTTTGGAAGATAGAGCTATAGAATTCGTCAACATAGTTACAGATGCAATGAGCAACTATCCTTTTGATGAGGTTTTAAACACTGACCACAGCGGATTCACTAAAGAACGGGCATCTACGCGCACTCTGTCGATTAATGGGGAAAAGCACACTCCGAGTACCATTCAATCTTCTCACGCCATATCCCATTCCGTAATAATCCGACCTATCATTTCTGCTACTGGACAATTATTGCGACAATTTCTGCTCATCCATCAGGAACCAAAGGGTGTATTCGATCCACGGGTACAGGAAAAGTTATTTAATCTCCTAATGTTATTCTGGAATGTTCCAAAAGTGGCAAATCCTCTACCGAAATACATAAGATGTTCCTCAGCGAAGTACTCAAACCGAACGTAACATCAAAAGTTCTATTAATTATGGATTCGTGGACAGGTCAAATGGACGAAAATATAGTTGATGATAAATTTAGTCAAGCCAGTCTTTCAGAGCAATCGAAATTGATGATTATACCACCTGGAGGGATAGCACTCATACAGCCATACTACGTATATTTTTTTCTTCAATGGAAATATTTCGCTAAACGCTTAACACGATTTTGCCTTTTGCATTATTATGATCACGTAAGCTTTTTAGAAAGGAATAACATCACAAAACTGCATTCACTCATTCACAATCAGCTGTCTTCCCCAAAATTCCGTAATATGGTAATCTATGCTTGGTGGAAATCAAC
>QLNU02015360.1:101626291-101640905 GCA_006491805.2 Dysdera silvatica
GGTGCCATTGCAAGGGCAAATGCTTGAATATCAGCCCTGCGAACAACCAAACACTTTGATCTTCTGTCAGCAAGCCATTCATAGATGATGTGTTCCAATTCAGGAAATAATGGTTGCCGATCTGATCTACACTTACGCTTCTTGGGATTTCCCTCGTCGACCTGTTGACTGAGATTATTATACTCTGATCGCCATTTTTGGACCATTCGTAGATCCATCTTCTTCTCTTTGTAGAAAGCTCTAAGATTTCTATCCCTGGAGTCTTCCACAATTCCTTTCTTGTACTCGACGGAATAGCTCTTTCTGTTTGCACTCATTTTACCTGAGCATCAAAATTTATTATCCTTTAAATTTATTATTAAATCAAGTGCTAAACGTCCGTTGCTAACGCGAAGTATTGAATGCTGAAGATTCTAATTTGTCGCAACCACGTCCGTTTGTTTCAAATGTGCATGTGTGTTGCGTCTGCACTTGGCCATTCGGCAATAAGGCGCACGTCTGGCTGACGATTTTAACTAAGATTATATTAGGAGTACCTTGAAAACTCATGCTAGGGCTTATTTTTTTATTAGGTCTAATTTTCGGGGAAACACGGTATATAGTATATATGTATACATATACATAATTTTATATTTGATATAAATACAGTATACTTGCACTTTCACGAAAATTCGTTCGATAAAATGGATAATATTTCTCAAAACGTTTCGGAGCAGAATTTAATCAGTAAACTTTTCCTTTCTGCGTCTTTCTTCCTTTATTTTACTTTCTCCATTTTCTTTTATTTCCTTTACACTTTTTGTCCACTTTGTCTTCATTTTCCTTTAATTTTTTCCCAATGCCCTTTATTTCGATCAGCAACTAAATCTCCTTTCATTCAATCCCAACTTTGTTGTCATGAGATCGATACGCCTTACAAAATCCATCGCGACTGCCAAAAAGTTCTTAAACGAATTCTATGACAAAAGCATCTGCGAACCTAGGAAGATATCAATCATGAAACTTAACATGAAAAAACTTCTTAGCTAGTCGTATAAATGGCAAAATATGCGCAGTGGCAGAACGGAGAGAGCGGATCTAGAGTATAAGGAAAAGTCGCCTCTTTAGTCACAAATAAGGAGGGCTTGCTCTCCAAATGAGAAAATTCGTTTGGCTTTATCAAAAATTCAAAAATCATAATTCCTTTTATAGAATGAGATTCGACACCCACGTATAAGTAGCTCAGTCTAGAGCTTTTTTGTTTAGGAGAAAAAAAAACGCTGTTGACATCCTGGATTCGAACCGGGGTCCCTCCGTTTGAGCCCGGGGTGTCTTGACACTAAACGAACGAGGACATAGAACAACGTTCTCTTTTTCAGTATGTAAGGATGCAAGATATTATTACCCTTCACAGGGATAACATAATAATAATGGTCAATACACAAAGCCGCACGGTGTTTCTTTTTCTCCTAAACAAAAAAAAGCTCCAGATTGAGCTTCTTATACGTCGGTGTCAAATATTATTAAGTATATAAATTCCCCCACGAAAACTCACAAAAAACTCTCCTTGGTGGCTTTGTGTGTTAACCATTATTTGGCAATTGTGTTACCTCTGAGAAGGGTAATAATATCTCACATCATAATTCTTTAGACATATGGCGAGGAGAAAAATTTATAAAACCTGTAAAGTGTTAAATAAAAATTATTGATTAATCATCGTGTCCCTTATGCTTTAAGCCTAGTTTATTATTGGTACCGAAAAGTAAACTTCCGGGCAAAACAAACGCTTTTTTTGGTTCTTCTACGCCCATCATTGGTAGTTAATAACGCTGGCTCAACAGCTTTTTATTGTCCGCTGAAGGCGAAATATTGTCAGACATTTCTCCACAGGGGAATTATACAGGCGACTGATATCACCCACGATACACATAAACATATACGGACTGGGTCCTCTCAAAGAGCGCATACCTTGGATTTTTGGAGGGCACGAGTCCTTGCCTATTCGAAGGTGCGAGTTCTATCTCCCACGAGGGCGCATCGGCCCGGGGGCCAGTGGGCCGGCAGCCCAGTCCGCCCCTGCACACACATAAGACCAAGCTTATTTGGAAATCTAACTCAACCCCACAATGAATCCGAAGGTGGTGATTGTACACACTAGGGTCGACAACTATATCTTCTGGCATCGAAAATTATATCTTACAAAAAATGCAGTTGTGTGATAAATTTGTAACAAACAGTTATTTCGACACTGGCGTAAGGTTTAAAAACACGACGTTTAAATCTTACTTATTTTAATAAATTTGTGTTCCATTGATTGTCATCTGTGAATAAGTTGAACTTTGAAGAAGTCTTAAAATCTGTAATTTTTATTCTAAATTCATTTCATTATCCGTATTTTTGTTCTTAAATGTCAATAATTCTTTTGGACTGACTTTGTTTCGGAATTCTTTGGACTTTCGATTCTATCGTTTCGCTTCCGATACTTAATAGGCCCCCAAGTAAACACATTTCAGAAGCTGTAACAGTACGTATTCGTTCAGACTAGTTTATAGAAATGCGATTCGCTGAAAAACAATTCGAAAAGCAAATACATAAAATACAATTTAAACACTCTAAGCATAAATTCGAAATTTCCACGATGGCTGCAGGAAAACAATTCGTTCAATATATTTCAATTTGTTTATCCAATGGCAAAAGATAAATGTTAGATACTGGATTCAATTTCCTCGTGTGTTTTTATTTCCCATACTGCAAAGCAATTTTGTATTTTTCATTAATGATTCAAAATATGAGTTATATTGGACTAGCAGAATATAAAGAAAGAAAAACTTAACTTTTAATTTCAATTTTAAACGAATGCGCAATTATATATGTAGTAGGATTTTTCTTATTTATTTTTAGACCAAAAGGCCATTTCTTTTTATCATTTCATCAGCTTAGACCTTTGCCCGAATTTCTTTTACCTTGATGCTGTCAAGTTTTAAATGAATATATTAGTCAACGGTGCTTTGAACTGTCTTGGCGGTGACTTGAGTGATGTAAAAATATAATCGAACACACGCAAACTTCTACACTATAACCCAATGCGACGGTCCTATATCTTTACGAGACTGCGCCCTCCGCAGATTCTTCCTTTTAATATACAGGGTTAGCATAAATGAATGACCGGATTTTAAAAATTTATATTTTCGAAACTATTACACATAATATAATCAGTGCTACATGAAAATAAAGAAAAGCATTCTAAGTTTCTTTTTATAACATCGCTTAATTGATGGCAGTTCTCCGTTAGAAAGCTACGATTGAAATTAAAAATGGTGACAACGACAGAGAAAAGTTTTTGTGAATTAAAGTATGCAAGGTTTTTTTTCCCCGTTATTTCTCTGCAGCATGCATTTCAAACCACATGACCACTGTGCTTCACGCATTTCAACCAGCATGCATTATAAACTATCATTACCGAAAATACTCAATGAAATTGAAAAACACATTAGTGCGGCATTAACAACCGTTGACAGTGAAAAACTGCAAAATGCCTGGAATGAACTTGATTACAGATTAGATGTTTTCATGCCACGAAAAGTACACTCTTCGTATATTTGTAATATAAAATGAAAAAAAAATTGGAAAAAATCGAAAAAAAAAAAGAAAAAAAAATCGGATTTTTTTTTGTTTTCATGTACTACTGATTATATTATTTATGTATAGTAGTCTTGAAAATATAAAATTTAAAATCCTGACGTTCATTTATGCTAATCCTGTGTATATAAGACAAGTGCTAGGTTCTAATAAGTTTACTTACAAATACCATGCAAATATCCTTGCAAATAATATACTTGCAAATATCCATGGTTTTTTTTTAAAGTTCATAAATTAACTTAACGTAAGTACTAATAACTATTTATAGAGAAATTATGAAGTCTGCTAATAAGTTCTCTATACTGTGTGTCATGTCGACAAATATAAAATATATTTAAAATAGTGACCAATCACTGCACTAAGGAAATCTCGGTGTTTCCTCATGCTAAATTCATTATATTAATTTGTGCTAATTTTTAGTAATATGGTGAAAAATTCAATTAGTTTTCATTAACATGATGAAAAATTAACTTAATTTTCATTAACATGCTGAAAATTAACTAATTGTCATTAACATCCTGAATAATTAAATTAATTTCCATTAAAATCGAAATTATTGAACATGATCTTAGTTTTTTGTAGGTTCATCTTGAGTCCAACTTCTTCACTTCTAGTTGAGAGCTCTTGTACCATGTCTTGGAGTTCTGATGGGTTCGTTGAAAAAATAACAATGTCATCAGCAAACCGCAAATGATTTAAATATTCACCATTTATTTTTATTCCCTTGTTATTCCAATTTATCAGCTGAAAAATCATCTGTAAAGCTGAAGTAAAAAGTTTTGGAGAAATGGTATCTCCCTGCCTCACCCCTTTGCCAAGTTTGATAGTTTTGGTATCTTTATGTAACCGAAATTTTGCACTTGCATTTTTATACACACGTTTCACCATGTCAATGTACACATCCTCAATGTCTGTTGATCTTAAAGAGTTGATGACTGCTGATGTTTTAATAGAGTCAAAGGCCTTCTCATAGTCAATAAATGCAACACACAATGGAAGTTCATATTCATGTGTTCTTTCAATTAATTCTCTTAATACTTGAATATGGTCCACTGTACTGAATCCACTTCGAAATCCAGCTTGTTCTCTTGGTTGAGCTGCATCTAATTTTTTCTGCAGGCGATGTGTTAGCACTTTTGTGAAGATTTTATAAATAGCAGGTAACAAGCTAATTGGTCGGTAATTTTTCAAATCCTCTTTATCACCTTTTTTATGCAAAAGAATTACTGTTGCAGAATCCCATTGGTTTGGTATGTTACCGCTGTTAAGACATTTGGTAAAGAATTTTGCAAGTATGTCTTCTACATATTCTCCAGCTTCTTTTAGGATATCTAATGTAATACCATCATCGCCAGGGGCTCTTCCTTTCTTCATACTTTTTATTGCAAATGAAACTTCTTCTTTTAAGATTTTAGGAGCTGTTCCTTCGACTATTTCAGTGTCTTCGTTTAATCCACTGTTACTTTCATATAGTTTTTTGTAGAATTCTTCAACTCTTCTAAGTATTTCTTCCCTATTTCTTGTTACGGTGCCATCCTCTCCTTTTAATGCAATGATGTGTTTCTTCCCAACAGATAAACTTCCTTTAACAACCCTAAGGCTCTTGTTATTTTCAATGGCTTTCCTTACTAGCTCACAGTTGAATTTTCTTATGTCTTCTTTCATGCTTTTGCGCAGAGTTTTACAAAGTTCTATGTACTCAATCCTGGAACTGGTATTTCGATTGTCCACCTTCATATCTCTTCGCCTTTTCATGAGCTGTTTCGTCTTCTCAGATAATTTGCTATTGTGCTTTTTACAGGTTACACCACCAATTTCCCCAGCAGTTTCAACTATTGTCTTAACAATGTTTTCATTTGCTTCTGAGATATCACTTTCATCAATAAGTCCTTCCAGTGCAGAAAAGCGATTTTTTAATTCCAACTTGAATGCCTCGGTATTTACTTTCAGTTTCATTAGATCCACCCTCTTACTTACTTGTTTCCTAATGAGCTTCTGTCGTTCTAATTTAGTATTTAAGTGCACTTTACATCTCACCATTCGATGATCACTTCCAGTATTAAATCTGTTCAGTACACTGCAATCTTCAATAATTGATTTCTTGTTTGCCAGGATATAGTCAATTTCACTAGTTCCCCCATTTGGGTGTTTCCATGTCCATTTTCTTTGCGGTTTCTTCTTAAAAAATGAATTCATGATGCTAAGGTTTTCAGCTTCTGCAAATTCGATGAGTTGATCGCCACGTTCATTCCTTTCCCCATATCCGTATTTACCAACCGATGTCTCTCCTTGTTCCTGTTGTCCAATTCTTGCATTGAAATCCCCCATGATGAGCTTGATATGTTGTTTCCCTTTGGTGTGTAACTCTTTGATTTCTTCATAAAATTCTTCAACCTCTTCGTCGGTATGGCTTGATGTTGGTGCATATACCTGTACTATTTGAAGTTGGTATCGCTGGGTTAGTTGAACAACGAGCCTCGCTGCTCGATCTGATGTACTTTCAACTTCCAGAAGACAGTCTTTAATTCTTTTGTTGATTAAGAAGCCAACACCACTTGTTCTTCCAGTTTCCGTTCCTCTATAATAAAACAAATGTCCACTTTTAAGTTCCACCAACTCTTCACCTTTTCTTCTAACTTCACTGAGTCCTACAATGTCCCATTTGATCTTGTCAAGTTCTTCTTCCAATTCCTGAAGTTTTGCTTCAGAAGCAAGGGATCGTCCATTAAACGTAGCCAAGGTCAATAACAAACGGCAGCCTGGGCCATTCCAGTGATTCTTAGCACCCCCTGCTTTCATGCCACACTGACCGCTGCCTTGATCAGGAGCACTCCAGCACCTGGAGACTAGGGGCCATGGTTTCTGGTGTGTCAACATAATGGAGGAATTAGCCATAATTTCACCACGCTGGCTAGACGGGTTGGTGAATTAGCCCTCCCCTTCCGCCTTTCTATCCGTGCAGCAAATATTAATTTGCCACATAAATAGAAAGCTCAGCCTGCACCACTTGAAGGCGGGGTAGGACACTAGGTTACTGGCCTGGCCGGTTCCACACATCGTCACATACGTTCAGCGGTGCAGGCCAGGCCAGGCCATATATATATATCTATCCCGCGGAATCCTTTTCTTACCGCATCCTTTACCACGAAACCGCTCTATATCTGTTTAAAGAAAGATTAAAAGGCTACTATTTACCATTACTTAAACAAAAACATGAAAATAAGCAATAAATCAGTACAAAAGGTCAATTTTTAAATTATTGCGGTTAATATTGGTTATGGTCAGTTAACTCCAAGATACTACTATGAAAGAAAAGTACAGAATTTTTAATTTTTCTTTGAATTTTCGATGATGTTTTAAAAATTTCTTGAGGAGCCCAGGTTTCGCTGAGCACTTTGATTAATCAATTAAGGCCTTTAAATATAGTGAACACGATTTTATCTAAATATCCGATAATGTTAGTATGACGACGTAACACTATGCGTCAGAAATATAGATAATAAACCCAACGTCGTATAGTAATAATTTTAACAGGAAGAAGGTTACAACTTAAGTTTAAGACTGATCTTGGCCATCCCTCATCAGGAGTACAAACCTTGTACTCTCACATGCAGTCTTGGCGAGAGACGGCCAAGGTCGATCAGAAACGTACATTGTAATCTTCTTTTGATTAACACTACCACACTTACAACGTTGGATTTATTATCTTTATTTCAATAGTTTGCATGAATTTTAAGTAAATATTTCAAAAAAGTAAAATTCTAGAGTTCATTAAAACAAAAAAAAGGAACAAATCTTTAATTTAAATTTATAATTTAAAAGCTGTTTAAAACATATTAGAGCTTAGTGTAGATTGGCGCAAGTATTTTCCCCCCTCTGCACTTTTTTTTTAATGTATTCATCTTCATGCGCTTAAAAATTCTCTGAGGACAAGGGAAATTCATGAACAAAATTATTTTACGAAAAACCGAAAGTACTTAATTTTTAATAGATAGAAAAGAAGTAGTAGAAATTTGAATTGCAAAGATGACTGCAGAAATATGTTTAATATTCCGAGTAAACCCGCAGTAACTGTTTAATTAATTTGCAATTTACAAGGAAATAAAATAAGCAGGTCCTCTATGTAATAGCATTCTTCAAACTACGCAGGTTTCTTCAGAACCAGGCAGCTTTCAATTAGACCTGGCAAAGGAAATTTTTAGTTATTGTTTTCGAATCGGAGAGAATATAAATGTTTCATTTTCTAGCAAGTACATAAATAAATTACGAAGTATGATTAACGAAACAAATCTTCAGTTTTTCGCGCTCAACAAAAATGGAAACTTAAAAAGGAAGTAAATTTTTTATATTTTGATTTTATCAAAATGTTTCCTGTTATTGTACATAAAAAGGTTGCTGGTGACAAAAATCGTAGCTTTGTCGGAGCGTTCACAATCTCCGGATCGGATTAGAAACATACAGTTCATTTATAAGATGTAAGCAAGAAAGAAAAATGACCATGATTTGTGATGATTTGAACTACCGATCCACGGCTTACTGGACTGGAACATTATCACCATTGAGGTCAGTAATGTATGATCGTTTCATATTTATATTTGTCAGAGAAGATATCCTTCGTTTACAAGGAGATAACGAAGACATTGGAGCCTGTATGTTTACCACTTTTTTTAGAGAAGAACCATTGTAGTTGTGATTTCTTCCTAAGCGTCAAATACATAAGATTATTTTTGATATTGGTTTAAACAATGCATAGGCAAGCATGGTCGCCTCGAGAAGATGCAAGGGGGTGCACTTGCACCCCCTTGGCTTATGAAAAAAGGGGGGAAAAGGACTGAATCCACAAGAAACTATAGTCCAACAACATTATTCAATTGGAATTTTTCCTGGATGCACCCCCTTGCATCCAGGAAAATTGCACCCCCTTGCATATAATTCTGGGGGCGCCAATGTAGGCAAGTATATATACCATTAAAATATTATTTCTATCATATCTCTTCCTTGAATTATTAAGCGTTACTTAAGCTCTACAATGACTTTCCTTTATTTAAAAGTTATCAGGCACCTCCTCCTCAGCAGCTTTTTTTTTTTTTCAATCGTCGACTAATTATGGGTGACCATAAACAAAAATATTATTATTTTAGAGCAGTTATCGCCATTTACTCATCAAGCGTTTTACATTCCTATTTTCTTAGGTTATTTGAGGTCTGATAGATAACATAATGTATTTTCAAGACCACAATTTGCCTATTGTTTGCTTGTGAATAAATTATGTAACTATATAAAGAAATGTTTCTATTTTACAGTTCCATTTTAACCATTTTATTACCACATGTTCCTCTCTATAATACGATATTTACTTAAACCTTAAATTTTAAATTATGTGTTTCAATATATGCAAATTTGATGATGATATAAGCTGATCACACTCTGCAAGAAATAAAACAAATACAATTGAAACAATAAATTTTCTTTTACCTGTACCATTCTGTGATTTAATTTTATTCAACTCTATTTATATTTATTAAAACATAAAATGCCTTCAGATAATATCATGGCTTTCTTCTGCTTGCTTGACTGAAATACATTAAAGGCAATAATTTGGGAAAGAGAATGTGAAGTAATACTGGACAATTACATGTATGAGTTTAACTGTGTTACATGATTCTCTATCCATTACTTTTTATTTATTCTCTCAAAATTAATCTATAACATTTAACAAATTAATATATCTTTCATAGATACTCCAATGCAGACAATTACCCCCTTAACGTATTCTAGAGCAGAATGCTTGAAATTTCGTTTTGAAATGACCTCATTAATATACAGAGTTCCTAGGCAGGGCGGAATGCAGCCAGCAACTTCTGAACCAAGACAGATTTTGCACCGACAGTTGGATATAGTAAAACGACTAACGTCTATGCATTTAAAAGCCCTGGAGTAAAATGATTGAGGAAGTTAAAAATTTTACTTCGAAGAATAATGAAGATGGAGAAATATTTTTAATTAAAAAGTTATAGAGAATCATTTTAATTAGTAGGAAAAAGCATACGAGTTACATTCAATATGTATACGTACTGCCACAAAGTAAGGTGTTCGAGAAGTTTCAATTCATCGCTTTCAGCTAATTCCTTCTGCTGTTTTAAAAGTTGAGTTGAAGTTCTTATAAGAGAGACCATGGTTTCTCTCACTATAATAACTTCAATTTAACTTTTAAAACACTAGCGGACATTAACTGAAAGCTATGCATTGAAACATCCGGAACACCTCACTTTGTGGCAGTATGTATATGTGTTGCATGTGACCCGTACATCTTTCCTTACTAACTGAAAGACGCTCTACAACTTTCTAATTGAAAATATTTTTCTGTCTTCGTTATTTTTGGAAATAAAATTTTTAACTTCCTCAATTCGCCACCAGGGGCGCTGCTGTTCATCTCATCTGATAGTGCATAGTCATTTTACTATACGTAACTTCCTTTACAAAATCTGTCTTTGTTCAGAAGTTACTGGCCGCATTCCGACTTTCCTAGAAACCTTGTATACTAACGATCGTCGTCACTCATTTTCATGGGCTCTTAATTTCTCAAGAAACAATGATCTTCTCCATAATTACGAAATAAGAATAATACAAATATCAGTTTCAAATCATTAACTTCTACATTTACTGTTCGCCAGTCTGTTTAATTTGTGCATGTGCTCTTCAATTGAGGTTTAGAATGGGAAACTAGCAAATTTAGCGAACGAAAATTGCATCATTTAATGGGGTACGTAGTGTTAAATTGTCCTTGCCAACAATTCTTCAACTTTAACACATTTTTGCCTGTCGTCAAAAATTAAATAGCAAGGTATTCAGAGCCGGATTTAGATAGTTGGGCCTAGTCGGAAATTGCAATTACAGTGAAAATCATTTATAATGACCAACCGGATATAACGACGAAACCTGCTATAACGACGGCGATTTTGTAGTCTACGTAGATTCTAAGTAGGGAAATTCGTATCGGATATAACGACGCGACTTGACAGTCATAAAGCAGAATCACGTGGGTTAGTTATTAAAATTTAAAATTAGTTATCAAAATTTAAAATTAGTTATCAAAATTTAAAATTAGTTATCAAAACTTAAAGTTATTTATTAAAATTTAAAGTTAGTTATTAAAATTTAAGTGTTATTCTAATCTTGTTTATTTACAAATGTCTGAGAAATTTTTATTACTGCTAAACCTGAATATTAAAGATAATAAACTTAAAAAGTGATTTATTAATTGAATATCACGAGGGTCATATTCTTAAAGGGCCCATTCTATTTTTTCAGTGTAGAGCCCACAAAACTCTTAAACCGGCACTGTTCTGAAGTCATTAGTATAATATAATAAATACTATTCATTACATTTGTTTTCTACATTATATACTTTAGTAGTATTTTCTACAATTTTTTTTTCAATTAAAAGTTTATAAAGTTGAATTTGCCACAAATCCGATCATCTTGAAATTTCACATGCAATTTCCTTTAGACTAGTGGTTCCTAACCTTTTACAAGCCGCAACTTACTTTTCTAGTAACCAAAAGATCAACGACTCCCTTCATCCACCGCCGCCACATTTGCATAATAAAAGCACTTTTAACAGAGTAAAGAAAACACATTAAATACAAAATTATATTAATATATATATTACAGAAATTATACAGGATGCTCTAAAGTTCGGTGTTTCAAATAACTTTTTGAAAGAAGGCTCATAGAGCTGTAAAAGTTAGGTGTGGTATAGTAAAGTGCCCATGGCCTTTGAATGGGATCAATGCCAGCGCGAAGTCGGCAAGTTATTGCACCTAATTCTGGAACTAGAGGAGATACAGAAAACTTTTCAAATACGAAGTTGTTAAGCACAAACTAATTAGTGAGAAACGATTTTTTTTTCACCATCTTAATAGTGCAAAATTCGTGATTTAAGAGGTTTTAAAGGTATTCGTTCAGCAACGCCATTGTTGGTCAAAATTTCAATTTAACGGTAATCGTTAACTTCAATTTTCAAAATTCTCGTTAACTTCATTCATTCATTCTTGTAATTCCGTTAAATTTCATTCATTATGTGGAAGCATTGGCGGGGAAAATTACATTAGTTCTCTATATCTTCTATGTAAGAGAACGAAATTCAGTACTACAAACCCTCATCGGTTGTACCCCTTTCCGCTTTCCTTGTGTAGACAAGGTCAAACAAAAAATTGTTTTCCAAAAGTTGAAAATCGAAGGAAGGTGTAAAAGGACTTTCACGATATTTGAAGAGACATGCCAAATTATTTGTAGGTTGATGAAAAGATTTGCCTTTAGAGACTTGATACGGGACACTCCAGGGTTTTGGAAAGTGAAAGCAGTCGGTAGTAAGTAAGAAACTAACAACAGTCATCTTCGGTCTGGCGAGCTTAAGCTATTGCCTAGGGCTAAAACCGGCCCTTGAGGTACTAAGCTAATATCAGTATTATAGCGTGGATACTTACATTTCAAATCTGATTCTTCCGGTAATTTTTTTTATAAAAAGAAATATAATAAAGTTCCACGCAATTGGCCCATCAATTTTGAAGTTACGGTGGTGTTAGACACCACCGCAACTTCAAAATTGATGATAGAAGTTTTTAACACCTAAAATTAATAATTATCTTATCCTCATGGAAGACTGAGAATAGCGCCTGGAACTTTCTAGAGTTATTTTTTTCGTTCAACGGGAATTATAATTTCGAAAATTATTCTCACATAGAAACATCGTTCACACAAACAAGTGTCATCGAAATTATGATTCCATAATTAAAACTGTCAATTTTTTATTTTCTATTGACAGAGTTAAAGACTTTTTTGCACTGTTATCCTATCTCCATCAGTGAGGTTAGATTTCTTGACATAATTAGAAATATCTGCAGTCAGAATTTCCATTTCAACTGTGTTTGATATTGCGTTATGGTCTATCTATACTTCCTGGAAAGCATTTGCAGACATTCCCTAGCCACATTGCTTTTGCTTGACTTTACAGCAATCTCGTCGATAAAGAAACAATTTTTATCAACGGTTTTTAGGCGTAGTAATAGTAACACCGATGTTATGGCATGGTTAGATGGCGAAAAGTTCATGAAAAAAAAAATTATGCGTCTGGTATGGTACGATCCACAACCTGCTGCAATGGGCTTTTCGATGAATTTTATACTTCTCTTTCTTCGCAAACTAATCTTCTCAATTTGGTTTAAAAAGAAGTCCATTTACTGCCCAATTCCGCCAAATTCCGGTTTTCGAATATATGCTTTAAATACGTTCGTAATGGATTGAGTGCTCGTTGTTTGTAGCTCAGTTAGTAAGGGCACCTGCCCGGATAGCAGTAGGTCGTGGGATCGTGCTCCACTAGACGTGGAAAAATATTTTCTTTTCTTTACGAACGTTTCACCATCTAACATGCCATAACATTGGAGTTACTATTACTACGCCTAAAAAGTTGATAAAAATTGTTTCTTAATTTAATCTGCGTAGTGTTCGACTTGTATAAGTAAATCTCATCGAAGTCATCAGAGTTCAGGGAAATGTCGTTGGGATAGTCACTATTTTCAATTTTACTGAGATTGGGGGGCCCGGCCCCCAAAGGGCTAACAAAGCACAAAATTATTATACCAACAAACTACAATTCTTTTTTTTTTAAATGTAGTAACGATCCCAACGACATTCCCCTAAATTCTGGTGACATTGTTGAGATAGTAATTGCTTGTCTCAACAGCAATCTCATTTCATCAAATTTATTGAAAAGCACGTTACAACAGGTCGTGGATCGTGCCCCACCAGACGCAGAAAAACATTTTTTTCTTTTCTTTTTTTTTACGAATATTTCGCTATCCAAGCATTATGTAACAATGGCGTTATCATTAATACGCCTAAAAAAGGTTAATAAAATTGTTTCTTAATTGATGAGATTGCTGTCGAGGCAAGCAGCAGTAGTGGCTAGAGTCCGTCTTCAAACGCTTTTCAGGAGGTAAAGATGGATCAAAACACAATATCAAACACAGTTGAAATAGAAATTCTGACTGCAAATATTTCTAATTATGTCAAGAAATCTAACCTCATTGATGAAGATAGGATAACAGTGCTAAAAAATCTTTGGGAACCATATGCAAATTGCAATTTTCCCACGACCGTCACAAGTGCTGTATAAAGTCAAGGAAAATCTCACCAAAGTCGGAAGTTCCGCTCTTCTGAACCGAGTAAGCATAATTATCTAATTCACCCAAAGGTAGAAAACTGTGCCTATAGCAAATTTTGTGTGTTCGCTTTTCACCCCATGAAATTGGCTGAAGATCGACACAAGTCAAAGGTCAATTTATTTCAAAAGAATTTAGTAATTGGACGAAGTCCTTGGAGAAGTTCAGCTAACATAGAGCTTTTCTCCATCATATGGATTCAGTTCTCAAAGCCGATGAGTTTTTAAAACTCACAAAACGAAGAAAGGTCAAGTAGTCGACAGAAGGCCAGCATAAGCAAGTTTTGAACAATAGGATTATTTTCAACCTATTACTGACTGAGTGATATTTTAGCCAGGGACATTTGGCCATTGTATAAATAAAATCTACTATTTTTAATTATTTAAGTATATTGCACTGTGAAATTATTAGTAACTTAATTATGATAATTGAGCACAAAAAAAGAACAAAAACAATCGTAATTAATGTGGCTCCTGGCCATTTTTTCCACCAAAATTTCCTTGCATCACTGGACCTACTTTGGGAATATTCTGTATGTGCAACAGTGTAGGACTAGCGTTGCTTGTATGTGATAGAAATATTCCTTTAAATGTAGAAAACCTTATTGAAAACTTTCGCGCATTCGCAGCCCTAGAGGTGAATTTTTGCTGTAATATATATTTTAATATATATTCAAAAATTATAAAGAGGATGCTGTTTACAAGTACTTGAAACATATCCTTTTGTTTCCCTCGCATTCTTATTCAACTTTCAAAACTTGTTTCTCAATATTG
>QLNU02015360.1:101652196-101665582 GCA_006491805.2 Dysdera silvatica
GCACCATGAAGAAATTATCTGTTTTTATTGAAATTAAATGTATATCCAGTACATAATACACAGATAAGGAAACGATACAAAATTCAAGGTTGTCCGACCCATCACTGCCAACACCTTTGCACAGCAGTGTCCGTACGGTGCAGGTGGCAGCCTATTGTTCGGTAGGACCAGCCCGATTCACGCATCCCGGGTATGCGACCACGTTCAAAGTCATCCAATTGGTTATAAGGTCCTCGTCAACGTCGTAACGGCATTATTGGTTGCGTCTCCAGGGAACTGCAACGCTGATAACGAGAAAAAATAAACCGTTCGCAAATTTTACCTCTTTTATACGATGCCAGTTGCGCAGTAGAAATGCGCGCTATGATCGAAGTTAACACTCATTGGCTTTGAAAATTTAATCATTTGCATACTTGGTTTAAAGCAGTGGTTTCCACTCTGGGGTTGTGACTGTCAAGGAGGGTCAAGAACAGGTTTTTGGGGGATCGCTGCAACTATTTTAATATGGCATTTCCACTAAATGTTTCCAACACTTTTATATTTAACATGGTTACTCATATTGCAATATTCTAGTAATGGTTGTTAACTTTATTATATACATGAACGAAGGCTCGTAGAGCTGTAAAATTTAGGTGCGAGTATAGTGAAGTGCCCATGGCCGATGAAATGAGATCGACGGCAGCGTCATCTGTGGCGAAATTGGGAAGTTATTGCACCTAATTCTGGAACTAAGGGAGATATAGAAAATTTTTCAATTACAAAGTTGTTAAGCACCAACTAATTAGTAAGAAATAAATTTTTTTCACCACCTTAATAGGTCAAAATTTGTTATTTAAGAGGTTTTAAAGGTATCCGTCCAGCAAATAATTTCAATCATTCATTCTTGTAATTCCGTAAAATTTCATTTATTACGTAAGTACAGATTCATGTTACGTACTACGTACAGTATGGTGGAAAAAATCGACGTTATTAATTCCGTTGTAGAAATATTTTTTGTGTTATCATGATTATTTGGTATAATGCGGTAGCAACGACAACCCAATTAGTTTCCAGGCTAATGCCTTAACCAACTACGCCACTGGTATTCCTAAGGCAGAATGGGGTTTTCGTCACTACCGCATCATACCAAATAATCATAATAACACAAAATAGTAACATTTCTACAGCAGCATTAATAGCATCGAATTTTTTCCACCATACTGCATATAGTACGTAACGTGCCATCTGCACTTATATAATGAATGAAGTTTTACAGAATTACAAGAATGAATGATCAAAGTTAACATGAATTTTGAAAATTGAAGTTAATGATTGACGTTAAATCGGAATTTTGACCAACAATGGCGTTGCTGGACGGATACCTTTAAAACCTCTTAAATCGTGAATTTTGCCCTATTAACATGGCGAAACAAAAAGTGTTTCTTACTAATTTGTTGGTGCTTAACAACTTCGTAATTGAAAATTTTTCTGTATCTCCTCTAGTTCCAGAATTAGGTGTAATAACTTGCCGAACTCGCGCTGGCATTGATCCCATTTCAAAGGCCATGGGCACTTTACTATACCCATACCTAACTTTTACAGTTCTACGAGCCTTCATTTAAAAGTTATTTGTGAAACACCAGACTTTAAGAGCATCCTGTATAATTTCTGTAATATATAATTAATATAATTTTGTATTTAATGTGTTTTCTTTACTCTGTTAAAAATGCTTTTATTATGCAAATGTGGCGGCGGTGGATGAAGGGAGTCGTCGATCTTTTGGTTACTAGAAAAGTAAGTTGCGGCTTGTAAAAGGTTAGGAACCACTAGTCTAAAGGAATTTGCATGTGAAATTTCAAGATGATCGGATTTGTGGCAAATTCCACTTTACAGACTTCGATACCCTTGCGACTGGATTACAATGACTACGTAACTTTAGTTTTTGCAATTCTGGTAATCAACGACAATACAAATTTGATTATATATTTATTCTTTTTATATTTTGATGTTTGGAAACAGCATTTTATAAATGTATTCCGGATTCCTAAAAGTAAATCAGCCTCTAGTTTTCCATCAACCAGCACGCATGGTCAATCAGAGGCTCTGCCATAAAATGGCATATGTACGTTGTATATGACTACATACCTTTTCTCTTTCTAATAAATGTATGGGTTTTAAAATAGCCAAGTGTGTTAATTATTTCCAAGCTGCAAGTCAAAATATGTGGGAGAATGAAAACCGAAATCACGTTCTTTCTCATAGATTATTTTTTAGGGTGCTACTTCTTTTCATTTTTTGTAACGGAGTGCATATTACAATTATGAAACTTTATACTTTACCTCAAAGCTGGATCGACATAATTGCGATACTGCCATTCTGTAAGCCAGATGATGAGAGCACTCACGATGACTATCACCGAACCCAGAGCATCAGCAAAAACATGTAGAAACACTCCTCTCATATTCATTTGACTCCCTGAAGCTACAAGTGTGAAAAAAAAAACAACGGTTAAAAGTCCCCAATTTTCAAATTGGCACGGTTGTCATGAAATTATAGAATACTTATCATAGTATAGGGGGTGTTCTTGCAATTTCGAATTTCATGACTCAATGCTATTTTGGTCATCTCTCGACAAATTAAACCCAACATCACTGAAACACCAGCTTAACATAAGAGGCCATTTTAGTAATGAATGTCCAATGAACAGCATGAAACAAGAGGATAAGCTTAACATAACTTTAAAGGAATATATTTAAATATTTATTAGTGTTTAATGCCATAAGGGTAGCCAAAGCCATATTTTGAAGGAATCTGAAACTACACAGAAAATTAAAACTACCGCAGGAAGGAAAAACTGAACACGTTCTATAGTATTAGTTTAGTGAAATCCAGATTTAATGGGACAATAGATGGCTATTACCTCTGTACCACCATAGAACTTACCAATTGAAATGTTTACACATGACTAAAATTTACCAAGTGAGACGACACCTAGTTTTCCCACCATTTCCATGTTTTGCCACATGAGGATAAATGAAGTTGTGTTGAACCAAACAATGTATATTCATTCCCAGGTAATATCAAATGGTCTCTAAGTTGCAAGGACCTTATTTCATGACCGCCGTAAGTGGAAATGACATCTCCAAATGTATGACATCATAGCGGCTACAATGTCAACTTTATAAACCCACTCCTGCTGCATGCATCAATGGTGAAATAATACATACTTCAGCTCACCTGGTGTTGTTAACCGTGGTTAATGCATATGGTTAATGGGTATGATACTTATACTTATCAAAAATGCATATTCAATAGTTGTAATCTGTTTTATACTTCATCGTCTACAATAAATGTGGTGTTATGATTTTCAATGACTTGTATGCACCGTCTAAATACAAACAGAAGTCAACTGCGACTAAAGTCAGTAAATCAACAAATGGGTCAATAATTTAATTAATACCACATCAGGCTACAACAATTAAAACTAAGGCATTAAGGAACATATGGTGCACAAGTCAGTGTAAGGTAATACTAAACTTCCACAATTCAAAGAACCTCAGACTTCCATGTCTCTTCCAGTGGCAGTTGCATCATGAAGGATGACATGGCAATTGATCTTGAAGTGCCAAGATAGCTTAGTCAAATGTACTGGGCAAGAAATAAAATTACACAGCCATATACCCAAGGGAAATATTTGAATTTGTGAGATTACGTCAGCCACAAGCCAGAATTCTAAAAAAATGTACGGGGTTGGTTTTTTTTTGGTACTGGCAACAACGCTATAGCGACGTCGTAAAACGGAGTCAGGCCACGGTAGTTAAATGCTCACCCTCCTTCAGAGCAAATCAACTCGCCGTTCCTCATCTATGCACGTGCACAGTGATAACAGGAACAGAGTATTGTGAACGAGCAGTCACAGCATACAGTCACAATGTTTTCGAAGGAAGAGCAGAAGAGCTGGATTAAAAATTCTTGCCTACGAATGGGATAGTGTTATCGTAAAGAATACCCCCCAACGCAGGCCATTAATTCAGTATACAACTGTTCATGTTTACAAAACAAACCGCAAACAGTTCTGAGAAGAAAATGACAACACTTTATGCTCAACCCGCCCGTCATTCTGCATGATAATGCAAGGAAGCATGCACCAGGAGCCATGTCTGATTTGTTCAATTAACGCAGCTGGGAAGTGCTCTACCAGCCTTCATGCTCTCCGAATTTAAGCCCCTGAGACTTCGACCTAATCCCTCGGATGAAGAAAACACTGCGTAGGATTCGTTTTCGAGTAATTGAATACCTTCTTCATGCAATAGACAGCTCCCTTCATACCATCCACAGATTACGCAGTGCCAACAGCATCTAAAAGCTTTTGAGCAGCTGGGAACACGTTGTATGCAACGCTGGTGGATACATCAAAGGCCTGTAAAACTTAGAACCTTGTATATATGCTATGTATCTAGAAAATAAATAGTGGCCACTACTAAAACAATCTATGTATGTTGCACACACATCACATGTAACTAGACCAATAACTAGTTGGGTCACTTTAGGTTTAGATACATATGTTATGTGCAACACACATTCTCTGTTCTGGCCTTTGACTCAACAGGTGTCACAATTCCACGCACAGTAAAACTCCTCTTACCGGTCATACCTCAGATATGGTCAAATAAAAATTCATGGTAAGAAACTTTCTATACAATAATAGCTTCCTTTTACATATTTTTCTGCCCGTTAAGCGTACGCAAATGAGGAGATTTCCTGTGTCTGAACTAGAGGCCAAGATGACCGAATAGTAAACAGTAACCTACAGCTTTCCAAGAGCAGGAAATACCAGCTCCCATCTGATCGCTGATGTTAAGCAACAATATACCCTGATGGCTTTTGAGAGGGTGACCACTCTTGAAAGTATGCGCCATGAACTGGAGTGATATAAGTTACCTCACATGGTTATTTTCAATAAAAGTATTTTCCATAGACTTTGAGAAATTTTATTTTTGTTCCAAAATATAAATTTGGCAATTCCCCCTCCCTTTTTGGTTGAAATAATTAAAAATTCAGCTATGTTGTCCGGGGAAACTTTTTCCCCTTCAGTGATACTTCTCATTACTTTGAACGAACAAATGTGGTTTATTTTAAATATGCTCGAATGGTATTGGTGGAAGTTGAAAGGAACTTCAATATACTTAAGTCATTATTAGCTGATAACTGCAGATTGTTTTGATTTAAAAATCAGCACATGCTTATGATCGATGCACTGTAATTCTGTAATATTTAAATAACAAATTTCAGTTTTGCTATGGCTAATTGGAAATACTGGATAATTTTTTTTGGAAGGTTTTAGTGTTTTTAAAGGTAATTTTCTTTGGTCTTGGGGCATTTTCTTTTGGCTTTTAGGTTATAAATGTATTTTTTATAGGTCATTTTCTGACTTTTTTCACGTCATCAAAATCCCAACCCTATTCATTACATTTACTTTCCTTGCTTTTTAAACCAGAAAAATTTCCCTGACTTTCCATAGATGATTTTTCATGAAATTTTCAGTTTCCACCACTTTTCTGACTTTTCCAGTCAGGAAAAGCTCCCAACTTTTCCAAGTGAATGGGCACCATGCCTCATTCTGGCGAATTTTTTAACTAATTTTTTTTTATTACTGAAATCACTGTCCCATTGAGCGAAAAAATGTATGTCAACTACATTTAGTTGAATTTTAGCAGTTGGTTCTTCAGCTAGAATGTTCTAAATAGGCATAGATATACTGTAATTTGGGTCTCCCCCGATACAACCATAAATTATTTTAAACTTTCTTCGGGTGCCAGCTAATTGGTTTTTCTCAAGTTTGACACGTGAAGTCCACCCCTGGAATTATCTGAAGTGAGAAAAACTGGCCCAAAGTGACCATTGAAATAATATGGTCAAAATACACATATGTGGAAATCATTTGGAGAGACCTGCATCCAGAAGTGGATAGACAATTGCTGATTGTTATTATATATGTACATACTGACTGGTGAATCGAAGGAGCATCACCCCGCAACCCCCGGGGCATATTTTATACTGGATAAAATGTCGCATTCATAGTGTGCTATGACTTCATAATATTTTTTTGACACAGCCTATATATATTTATATAGTTGTCACTGGTATTTCTCCATCAATCCAAGTGGCAGCAGTACCCTCGTTTAAAAAGAGGTTGCATACAAGAATGAACTACAATACTAAGTGGTAAAAGAGAAAGAACGTTAACTTGTAGATTACGGGTGGGACGACCAGCAGATTTACCTCCCAAAAGAACGGGACTGGGACAAACCCTACCCCAGAGATTTTCCCCCCCATTTCGTATTCTTTCCAAGTCAATGATCAGTTCATGGTACAAATGGCTTGATTGCGGGTGGTAACAAAAAGGGACACAAAATAAAGGTCTATTGTAAAAACAGGACCTTTTCCCCTCTCTTCCTCTTATTCACCATTTCGTACGAAAGTTAACAATCTGCTATTATGAGCAATACATGCCCACTAAAGTTATTTGGCGGCGTTTATTTGTATGTAAGCGCAGCTACATCTTCCTCTTGACCACATTCAGTGACACTTTTATGTGCCACTTTGGTTGATTTGTATGGGGAGCAATGGAAGAAGCGATATTTCCCCGTATTGGAACGACAAATTTCCATTTTCCAGCCCCGTAAGCTAAAAGTTAAGAATATGTTGATCTCCATTGCCTGAAACACATTTAATGCGGCAAAAGAATTTCATTAAAATTTACTTTATATGAAGCATAATTAAACATATTTTAACTATAATATAGAGCTTAACAATACAAAGGGGAAAGGGATATATACCTAAAGCTACAGTGTTTCCATCTTCATCTTGTGTTGATGAATTTGGAAGATTATCCGATAATCTATAATTTTCTTGATTTTCATTGATGTCTTCTTCTGCAAGCACTTCTTCGATGGTAGGTAAACTACGGTGATGCCCATGTCTATGGCTGTGTCCAGAGCCATGATCTACGACAAATTAAATCAATTAACATCTTGTGTGTCTCACTACATAATCAAATGTTTTTTATTCCTTCAGGATATTCTATTACAACAATGAGTATCTTTCCATGAATAAAATCAAGTTCTGCATTGATTGAAAGAATATTTTCCAACTTTGGAGTAATACATTCAAAACTCAGAAATCGTCTAGGCACAAACACAGCAGCTAAACTGGTTATGTGTTATCGGATGTTAAGAGGGCCGATTGTAGTTGATTATTAATATTTCTCTTATACTACATACTTATTTCTGTAGTGTTTGCAATTTCATTTTCATGTATCACTTTCATGTTATTTTTTGTTTTTTATAGCACAAATGTAAATTTTTTAAAACAAACTCAATATTCGACAACGTAAATTCTATTTCTTCAAATGTAACAGAATGGTTGTCATCAATGGCTGTATATATATATATATATATAAAAATTGAACAAAAACATGGCACATTCAGAATTCATATGTTGGACTTGGTAATATAAAATCAATTAATATAACTCTTTCTTATATACACTTTTCGATTTTGAAGTTTTTGAATATGATTATTAATATTACTGTTTATTTTTTCATATTTTAACAAAAAAAGAGATTTTGGACAGTATGGTAAAGACCACTGTAAATATCGTGGATTTTACCATCGTCTCCTACACCATGGATAATGTAAACAAAAACGATGTTGCTACTAAAATTCTTACATTTTGTAACAATATTAACACACCAATCAGAAGAGTTAGAAGACTTGAAATGTAAATAATTAGAGATATTGAACGTAAAAAAAAAATTAAAAAAACTAAAGACTTAAACTTGCATCACCCTGTGCAGTTAAAACACAGGTAAAGAATGTAAACAAAATAACTATAAAGACATTGGGTTAGAGAGTAATTACTATTTTGTAGAAAACGTAAATATAAGAATTGTTAAGTTGGTCCTGTCATCTATTATTATAAATAAAATTTAAAGCAGTATCTTTGAAAAACCTGAACAATAAGTAACAGAGTAACACGTTTCAGCATGATATATGACAAGTGAAAGCCTTGGGGAACTGGCAGCTTTCTGCCTATTTTATGCCTCAAAGGGCGACTTCTAAATATTGTCTGATTGTGAAAATCTTTTGCACACATTATTTTTTTCAATAAGTGGAATGGATTGAGGTGGTCAGACGAACGAATTTTGAAATTTTATTTTAAAGGACCATCTTAATGTACATACGTAAATGCAGTCACATTATCAATCTGTACAAAAGAAATCAATGATATAGAGCAATGTTCCTCAGAGCTCAGAGCGTTTTCTTAAAAATGGAGTTCCACGACAACCCTTCAACGATGCTGCAAGCAACTCCAAAAATATTTACATACAAAAGGTTAAACACTGATAAAATAGCAAATGTAAAGATCAACCATGTTTGCTTCCAAGATGCTTCAGAAGCACTCCATCAGGAGTAACCAAAAAAGTCGCCAAAAATTTTAAAAAATCAGTAAATTCTGAAATTTTCCCCCCATAGTGATTCCTTATATACAGTCAGCTAACCATCAGTGCCGTATTTCCAATAGGCTATAGACTAGGACGGCGACACACTATGTGTATTTGATATAACAAAATCAATACCATATCTGATGGTATCTGATGATATAATCAGATGTTTTGCCGAGAAGAAAGCTAGACGTCATGCTTTCCATTTAAATACCAGTGTTCGATAGGCTTTTATTTTTTGCTAAAATTAAAATTTATTTCAATAAAATTGAATTTGATTTATTATATACCAAAAAGAAATAATACTTCAATATAAGTTAATATTGTTTAATGTTTATGTTTCAATTTATGAGTTTGTTTTTCAACATATTTATTGTCAATACGAAAGTTTTTGGCGTATATTGAATGTAACAATTTTTATGTTCCTATCACCCATTGGGGTCAGCAAAATGGTAAATCCGTCCATGCTAACCATAACTGATAATCTACAACAATAGAAAAGTATCATGCAGTGGTGCCAACTTTTTGGGTTCAAGACACTTTTTGAGCCCTCAATAATTTTGTTGTGGGTTTCTTGAACCCCTAATATTTTTGCTCGTGGGGATTCTTCAAGATTTTCATTATTTATACTCTGTTCCCTGGATTTTTATAAAAGAAAATTCTTCATTTTGTCTGGGTTCATAGAAAATACGAACGTCTAGTTCTATATACAGAGATGAGAACTGTTAGCGGTCAGAGCGATAAAGGCGAAAATATGTTGTCCAGAAAGTTAACCCACTCTATTTTTCAACAGCTGGGGGATCCACAATTTTTTACTTTACTTTTTACTTTGTTTTGCCTCCCAAGCACCTGGGGAATTTGGCTTTTATTTCAGTCAACTTCTTTTTAAGAAGAGACCTGGGGTGGGGGGACGAGTTGATGGACACATCTGAATATTTTGGCAGCAATCATAAAACACTAAAGGGTGTATACATTTAGGAGAACATGAAATAATTATCTAGAGAAAAAATATTTTTCTATAATTAACTATAATTTGCTTCATTTTAATATTTCAAGTATCTTATTGTACCAGATAATCTGATAATGAAATTTAAATTACACTTAAATCCTTTGAAAAATGCACTGGTTAATCGATTTAAAATTTCCAGAACCCCCAATAATTTCTCAATTTGACGTCTATGGTATCATGGATGTTTTCAGACCAATTTACTGCTTATTTTTATGTCTGCATTGAGGCTATATATAAATAATCACCCTTTCAATTTTCCTTAAATGATGTTTATGGAGGGTTCCCTGGTTAGGCATGTGGCAAGAAAAGGGGTTTCACAGGATACGAGGCCTGAAAACCACTAATATAGAGTATGAATATTTTGTCAGTCGCGATTTAATTCCAAGAACCAGTGTAATTATTTGATTAAAGGCAAAAAAGATTGCAATAGTTGCTCGCGACAAAATAGCACTATGAGATAGTTATCTCTAATTAAAAAAAAACGAAAAAAAACAGGATAAGATAATTGCTTACGATGGAATAGGAACAGGCCAGCAATGTTTACGAGGAGTCCACCCAGCCCTACATATAATATTAGCTGAGGGTTGTTTATGTCATCTATGGCGCACAGACGCTTTAAGGCCTCGACGAGAATTGAGAAACAGAGTGCCACCAGAAAAACAGCATTCACCAAAGCACCCAGAACTTCAGCTCGGGCCCATCCAAATGTATTCTTGGACCATTTTTTTGGAGACATCTAAAAGAATAAACGACTCTGTTTCACTTACTGAATCTATGCATTGCTTTGGTTTTCTACATTTCAACCAGCTTCTAAAAAAATTTGATTCACTACATTTTAAAAGAGAGAGAAAAAATCAAACAGGCAATGAAAAAAAACAAATTATTCTCCAATAATTGTAAATCCAATTGTGAAAATTTTGGCAATTCAGTGAACACATTTTATAACTTTTGGCAATTTGCTACCACTTGAAAGATCAATTTTTCACCTAATACTCATATGAGCTTTTGATTATCAGAACTGGGTTAAGACCAAATTATTTCTGACGATGTTTGATTGTGTTTTTGTGGTGCATATTAAGATGTATTTCCTCTTTTAATTTTTAAATACGTATTAATTAATAATTTGTGGCCATCCTATGCCAGTAGACTCATCCATTTCTGCTAGCCACCTAAACTATGTCTGCATAGAGTACTACCGCTGGGCTTCGAAGCACTTATCATCCACTTATTGTTCCAGATTTGTAGCCACAAGTTGCTGCTTGTTAAATTTGCAATCTTGTGGTAATTCATTATTGTACTGCTGTACAGGTTACTACATTGCAGACTGATGTTCAGCATTGTATTACCTGATATGATCACATCTGATTCGCAATGTTAACTCGTTAAGTTTAATTCAATTCATTTATATTTCAATAAAATTGTGTCTTTCAAAAACACATCTTCAATATTAACAACAGTTATCAGTACAACATCAATTCAGCATTTACGATGGTTACAATCTGCAGCTGAAAAAATATTTGTTGTTACTGGGCCATTGTATGGTTAGTCAACTACGCAACAGCAACTATGGGCCTCCCTCCAACCACTTTAAGAACCCATATTGGTGACCCTAACACGATTTGAATATACAACTCACTGATACAGAACAGCTTTAAATAAATTTGTACGCAGCCTAAGGAAGAGTTCAAGTATCACATAAGCACCTCTTGTTGGGGTGTCATTATGCTTATTTTCTTATATTGACCAACGTTAATTTTTGCTTATCAGGTAGGAGGGGGTTGAAATAGCCAAAATATTGTTTACGTAATACTTGAACTCTCCCCTAATGAGAGCAAAAATGAAACAGAAAATAATTTTTGGCAACTGGCTTTTTACCTGAACAGATAGAAATGCGATGACCAGGGCTATGACATCTGACAGCATATGGAAAGAATCAGCAATCAAGGCAACAGAGTTGGTCACATATCCGACAACGATTTCCACAAAGAAGAACGTTGTTGTTAAAGTGAACATGCTTAGCAAACGACATTTTTTCCCTGTATACCGGCCCATTTTCAAACTAAAAAATACACAACTATCATGAGAACACCCCAGATAAGTTACATCATATATTCATTGACATGCCTAAAAGTACTCAATTGTAATGTACATAACGCATCGACTGCCGATCTTGCACCAGCATGTGATGCAAGGCACTAACTATCGACACACCCTCGCATGACCGGCAGCGAACGTGTTGAGAAAATTAATAGCAAAGCAAAAACATTGCTAACTACAACGTTCATGTTTATAGTATGGCAAATACTTAAGTACATACAACAACAAACTATCTTAACTAGTCCCGTTGTAATGCAAGGCTGGTACCAGGTATTACGCCATTCAGGGTGAACGTCAGGTTTGTCCCCCCCATACACACACACACACTTGGCACCAGCCCTGCTCTATGAATTATTGTTTCAATCGAATACCTGTATCTACTTGGCTGAAATGAATTTAAACTTTTTATTGAGTGACAACGTAAGTCTATCCAATATTGCTTATCAAAAAAAAGTAACATCAAAGATGTCACCTACAAGTTGGCAAGGACGTTTGAAAAAGGTTCAACTATGTGAATTTATGGGAAAAAGTAAGCCAGATATAGCATATGAATAATTCGACTTTGTCCACTAATTTAACAGTAGACAAGGATAAGGCTGTTGACAGCATCTCCACTTTGAAAGATGCTTAAACCACTGGCATATGCAAGAGTTATAATCCCCTCATTGTGATGAAATTTTGTATATATAAATATGAATGTAGTATGAGTTGTAGCTCCGTAACTTTCCCTCCTCCTTATGAACTTTCTGTGCATGCCTGTAGCTTAAACCATTAAGTCACAGGCATGCACAAAAAGTGAATGCCTGTGGCTTAAACCATTACTTGATGGTGGCTAATTTGAAGAATATACGAGTAGGATGTCAAAAATTGGGAACGAAAAAAGTGGAAAAAATCTTCAAAATGAATTTTTGATGCACAAAGAAATTGTAACTATAGTATGCTGAAAGGAACCTTCCGTATGTTCTGCTTTTTAAACAAAATTAAAGGGAGGACCTTCTATCTCCTTAAATCCAGGGCCAACCACCAACAAATACAAACTCTCTCACTTTACGGCAGGACCCATATTAGAAGCTCTGTAATAGCAGATTTCTGCCAAGAAGCAAAAATTTTGGCACTGTTCCAAGGTTATGTATGCAATCCCCTGTGAAATCAGGAAATACTATTGCTTCTTTGAAAGAGGACTCTCCTTTAATGCAGGGTTGTCACCTTTTACTACAACATGCTCTGAACTTTACAAGTTGAAATTTGCTATTGCAGCTGTAATATACGTACATATTTATTGCATGTGCTACAAGTGAAACAGTGCTCAATGTCCTACATACTAGATTTATTAATCCTAGAGATTAATTAGAGTCTTACTAGATTTATTAACCCATTTATACCAGAGGTTTAAATTTTGGAAGGTGTGCATGAAATTCATATACGTTAGGAAGAAAAAATATATGAAATAAGAATTTAAAGACCAAAAATATCTCAACCCATTTTATAGTTATGTGACGTTCCAAAAAAAGAACACTAGGCCTGTGTTTTACATAATAGATAAAACTCCTGTGTTTATCCGTTCCATTAATGGAGCGCTAGGCATAAATAGGTTAATCTAAATTAAAAAATAACATTTTTCTTATAAATTTCATGAACTATGGTTTTAAAAGGTTGAAAAATATTGTGTTTTTAACGGTAAATATTAATTTATATATGAATTTCAAAACATTTCATAATATATACAAATTAATAGTTATGACATATGCAAACATTAATGGTTATGATATATACAAATGGTCACAATATATTACAA
>QLNU02015360.1:101665682-101684520 GCA_006491805.2 Dysdera silvatica
AAATTCTTTTCGATTTATTTTGCTTTTTACTGTATGCACGTATTTTATTGTTTATAGTACCAGATGATTACTTACATTCAGGTTCCTTTTACTTTCCTTACTTGTACTACGCCAAAGTTTTGACGTCATATTTGCACACGGTCGTTTTCTGATTTCATGAAATTTCATTTGCATACACTCAATACAATTCTCGCCCGCCTCTGATTACAGGTGACCATTTATCATATCCATGTACACAATATGGCTTTTCTTAATAAATCGATAATGCTCTACACCTTTGTAATTGAACTTTTGGTCGTCTCTCCTACAGCTTCCGAGCTACAAACTCTAACTCCAGAATTTATTGCTAGAGGGTGCTGAAAGTTATCTCGGCGTGTAGCGCATAGCCATTTCACTATACCTAGACACCACATTTATGGGTCTACCTGACTTGGTTCAAGAGTTATTTCAGCCCATAAGGACTTATGGAATCACCCTGTATATATATATATATATATAAAAGTTTTCCTCGCCCATTCTTGGCGGAAACAGGCTTTGGGACGGGCAGAGCGCCATGTTCCCAAGCCTCTTTTTACATCACTTCTTAATGTGCCATGTCTAGAAACTTCCTGACAATGTGACACGTGTTTAGGATTGTGGCTTTTTGTATTTCAATGTAGGTGTTTGGGTCAATGTTGAGTATCTCCAAATTCGTCGCAAGCGTTTTTGGTACTATCCCTGTTGCTGAGATGACTAACGGGATGATGAGGATCTTTTCCATACCCCATATATCTCGTACTTCATGTCTGAGATCTTGGTACTTGGTGATTTTCGTTGTGTAGGTTGTCTGTATGTTATTGGTGTTGGGTACTGCTATGTCGATTAAGTACGTGGTCTTATTCGATTTATCGACGAGGGTTATGTCAGGACGGTTATGTGGGACTGTCTTGTCTGTTATGATTGCTCTATCCCAGTAAAGCTTGTGTGTTTCGTTCTCATGCACGGTCTCTGGCTCATATTTGTAGTACGGGCATTTTTCTGTCAGAAAGCCAGCATTCGCTGCCAATTTCTGGTGGACTATTTTCGCTACTTGATCGTGTCTATGTTTGTAGTCTGACTGCGCAAGGATCTTGCATCCTGCCATCACGTGTTGGATTGTCTCCGATGCCGCATGACAGTGTCTGCATTTGTCGCTTTCTATGTCTTTTCTCTGGATGAATTTCTGATTGTTCCTTGTTGCGATCACTTGGTCTTGGATGGCTAGCATGAATCCTTCTGTCTCTGGCTGGAGAGTGCCTTTGGCCAGCCAAGAATTTGATGCCTTTTTGTCAACGTGTGGTTGTTGCAGGTCATTGTAGTGCCTGCCATGTAATGGTTTTCATTTAAGTTCTTGGTTTATTTAGATTGGCTGTTGTTTCAAGGACGGCTCTTGGTACTACCCACAGGTTTAGTGGCGTGTAATTTGCATCTGCTTGTATTATGGCTTGGATGAGTGGCGATCGGGGACTCTTCAACTGGAAGTATTGCCTCATGCTCTGGATCTGCTTGTCATGTAAGTCTTTGAGGTCCGCTTGTCCGCGTCCTCCTTCTTCCCGGGGTAGTGTTTGCCGTTCAATTGCCATTTGCGGTGTAGTTGGGTGATTGTTGGCGCGTATAGCTTGATGTCATCTACGTACATGAGGTGGGAGACTTTATGTAGGTTTCTCTTGTCTTTCTTCAGCATGTATCCGTATTTACTTGTGTTCAGCATCCTTGACAAGGGGTTTAACGCCAAGCAGAACCACTGGGGGCTTAGTGCGTCTCCTTGAAAGATTCCGCGGCGGATGGGGATCTCGGCCGTTTCTATTTTACTGTCTGGCGTGTTTAGCTGTAACCGGGTTCTCCATTGTTTCATGCTGCTCTGTAGGAATCGGATGATTGAGGGATGCACTTTGTATATGCTGAGTATTTCAAGGAGCCACGAGTGCGGAACAGAGTCGAAAGCCTTCTTGTAGTCTATGTATGCGGTGTTGAGTTTTCGCTTTTGTTTTCTTGCTTGTTCCAGGATAACTGAGTCGATGGTAAGCTGCTCTTTACATCCCAGAGTCCCTTTCTGGCATCCCTTTTGTTCTTCCGTCATTAAGTTGTTGCTTTCGCTGTGCCGGCTTATTTTTTCAGAGATGCACCCCGTGAGTATCTTGTACAGGGTGTTAAGGCACGTAATGGGTCGGTATTTCGCTGGGTTACTGGTATCCTGGTCCTTCGGTAGGAGGTAAGTTATTCCCTTGCAGAGGAATTCAGGCATTTTGCTGGGGTCTTCAATTATCGCCGTAAGTTCCTTGGCTAATGGGCCATGGGCGCTGGTAAATTTCTTGTACCAGAAGTTGTGTATGCCGTCAATACCGGGTGCTTTCCAGTTGTGCGTACGTTGGATTACCTGCTGGAGTTCCTCTATCGTGATGCCCGTGTACTCCATCTCCTCTATTCCTCTCGTAGCCTCCATTTCTTGCTGAATCCAGGGGGCGCTTTTGTGCTGTACTTCATTGGACCATAGTGTCTTCCAGAAGGTCTCTATTTCTGCTGGCTTTGGGGCTTCGTACTTGTCTTTGTTCGCTGGGGTCTCTCGAAGCTTCCTGTAGAAGGCCTTCTGGTTTGCTTGGAATTGCATGTTCTGTTGTTTTCTGTTGGTATAGTCTTTGTATCTTCGGAGTCTTCTGGCGTATACACCCAGTTTTTGTTTGAGGGTATCCAGATATTCGCTGATGTGTTTATTGGGCTCTTCGTGTCTTGTATGAATCCTATTTCTCTTAAGGGCCATCTTCACTTTCCTCACTAATTTCTTACTCCTATTTCCCTGCATGTACTGGGTTATTCGCCCTATGCTGCTGCGGAGCTCTTCTATTCTTTTCTCCAGTCTCACTTGCCATGGTGGTTGGGCTTTGTTTCCTCTGTTACTTCGGCCTTCGTTCCTTACTTCGTACCCATTGGCGCGTGATGCCGCTACTGCTGCACAGTATATGGCGGTGTGTATTTCCTGTAGGGAGTTGTGGTTCTGTAGGTGTAGTGGTAGAGTATGTTCATTGAGGATCTTGGTTGCTTTGCAGAGTTTCCAAGATGCCGGTTGGCGTGGTATTCTTGGCCTTGTTGCGGCATCCGAGCCTTCATATTCCGCCAGGGCACATTGGAAACCTTCTTCCATTTTCTCCACGTCCCTCCTCTCTTCTTCTTCTATGCTTGGTTGGAGCGGTTCTCTTGCGCCAATAGCTGGTGCTTCAGGGTTGGCCACACTGGTTGAAGTGTTTGCCAGGTCATTGGCGACTTCATCTCTTAACCTTTGTAGTATGGGCTCTGCTAAGAGATTTCTGGTTATTATGTTCCTGCGTTGGGTTGTTATCCTTTCTATACTGATGTCCAGGTGTGGGTACTGTTGTGCGAATTTGGCGTGAAGTGTGGGTCTGTAATTTGTCATGTCTGTTTCCAGCTTTGTAATCGTATAGTAGGTGCGCATGATGTAGGTGTTCATATCTATTGTCCATGACATGCGCTGGCGTGGTCTTTCAGCCCTAGTGGTTGCACCTATACTAGGCTGCAAAGCACTTTGGGCTGTGTTGGTTCTAGTAGCCGTACAGTTGGAGGCGCCGCTACAACCGCCGACACCTCCAAGGAGAGACTGTTGCATATTTTTCGAACTGGCCCCTCTGCTTAAAACTCGAACGCGGTTCTGATTTAAGAGCGAGACAACCGATGCTCCATTCATATTTTCATTATGGTTCATATCATCAGAGTCTGAGATAGCCTTTTTCACGTCGCTGGGTTACCGATAGTTATCCCAACGGCGTTCCGGATGCTGGCATGTCGTCAGCAGGCTACAAATCCGGTTTTAATGGCCCAATGGTATTTTTATTCATTATTAATACTTTCACCGATCAAGACATCGCGCCATGAGCGTAGTAACGCTGGCTTTTTACTATATATATGTATATTTTACTGTTGCATTGTGCAATGCGCTAAATACATTGAAAATCAATTAATTTATTTAATTTACATAATTTTTCTCTTTTTTCTGAATTAACTACATATATATATATATAGTGGCGTAGCGTCAATCCAACCTGGTCTATCACATCCCTCCCATATATATACTAATGATTTGTACACCCCATTATACACAATATCCAATTTATTTAAGTTCACGTAACAAGCAATGTCTGTTACCCATTTTTTCTTTTTTTTGGATTTGTCAAGGAAATAAAACAGCTTCAATTAATTTTAAAAGTTTTCGGCAACAGAAAAATCAAGAGCAATGCTATTGTGTGAATTGGTCCAAAATTGTTTGCTTTCCCCTTTCTTGTCCTTTTCACTAACTGTAACCTCGATTCACTCCCACGACATAATTTTCTACCATTTTCATGTTTTTTGTAAGGTAGTACAGTAACAAAGAGTTTTTAGCCCATATTTTTCGCATGTTTGTATTATTTCTATAACAAGTAAAAAAGAATATTTTTCGCATGAATTCCGAGATTTCAAGTGTGATGCGGGGGCAGAAAATACTATTCAATCAAAAACTGTTTTGCACCATTTTTAGTGACTTTAGGTGGAACTTTTTCCGCACTATTACAACAGCTATCTTTAAAAATAACTATTTTTACTATAATAGGTGAAAATGCACATTATAACCCAAATATCTATAATTCAAGTGCAATGAGGGGGAGCAGAATATATTATTCAATGGAAAAATATTTTACACCATTTTTATTGAACCCAGTGGACACCATTTCTGCACTATTAAATTAGCGAAAACGAAAATTATGTTTTTCAGCTCACCTCAATGTTTAATGGACCCTTCAAAAAACTTTCCTACACGCCCAATTAAGCCTTTCTAACATATGTTTTGGCAGCTTTTAAATCAATTAGTTTTTTATCGAAGCAATAATTATCGGGCGTTTTTAATTACCACACGGTGTATGGCGTTTAAAATTTTGCTGAAGAGTTGAAAGTTTTCTTGAGTACTTAGTTGTGGAAGAGATCGATCATGGGTGGCTTAAACTATTCATTATTATTATTATTTTTTTGTGTGCGTTCTCGCACTTGGATGATTAGGCTTAAGACGGGCGGTGCCAAGTTCTCAAGTCTACCTTCAGTGTGAAAATAATTTTGTATGTTTCATTCTGGTGCCAGGTTTAAAAATTTTCTGACTGTTCGGCAGGTGTTTAGTAGTGTTGCTTTTTGCATCTGAATATATGTGTTTGGTTCAATTTCAAGTGTCTCCAAGTTCTTTTGGAGTGTGGTTGGTATTATACCTGTTGCTGATAAGACAAGAGGGATAACGTTTACCTTATCCATGTACCACATGTCTTTAATTTCCTACCTTAAGTCTTGGTATTTAGTCATTTTTGTGGTGTATGTGTTCTGAATGTTATTTGTGTTGGGTATTGCTATGTCTGTGATGTGTGTGGTTTTGCTGATTTTACTAATTTTGTCAATTAGGATTATGTCTGGTCTGTTGTGTGGTGTCGTTTTGTCCCTCATAATAGCCCTATCCCAGTACAATTTGCGTGTTTTGTTCTCTAGTATTGTTTCTGGTTCGTATTTGTAGTAAGGATTCATGTTGGTTATCAGCTTGGTTTTGACCACAAGCTTTTGGTGAATTATTTTTGCCACTTGGTCGTGGCGGTATTTATAGTCTGTTTGAGCAATTATCTTACAACCTTATGTAACATGGTGCATTGTTTCAGATGTTGTCACATCGTCTACATTGTTCATTTTCTATATTCTTCTTCAGGATGGATCGCTGGTGGTTTCTTATTTTTATGAACTGGTCCTGGATTGCCATCATGTATCCTTTCGTTTCCGGTTGTAAGGTTCCTTGGGCTAGCCATACGTTCGAGGCTTTCTTCTCAATGTGGGGCTGTTATTGTTGGGATCATTATAGTGTCTGCCATGAAGTGCTTTGCCTGCCTGTTCCTTCAGTTTCTTGTAAAAGGATATATCCTGTCACAGAAACTTTGCGATACGGCGGCATAAATAAACGTACGTATATCTACACGCGTTAAAAAAAATAGGTCGAGGGGCCCCAAAATTTCCTTGTGCCCTGGGCCCTAACTTATCTTAGTGGGGCCCTGGACCTATGGTTTTAACGTCGAGGCTACTGGTATGTTGAACACGGTAAGCACGGTAAGCGTGGCAACAGGGCGACACACCAAAGAGGACGCCGAAGGCGCTTTAAATCAGGCAAGAAAAATAAGCTAAAAAAAACATTTCATTGATAAACGAAAAATTTTGTAGGTCAGAAGTTTCCAATCCAGCATTGGGTAACACAAAATCTGTTCATTTTAGTGTTTTTACATATTTTTAACGCCTCTCAGATAAATGATTCATATTTCTTTTGTAAATAAAATATTAATAAATACTTGATAAATTGAACACTGGTTAAAATTATGTATTTTTAATATAAATACGTGGATGCATATACTACTAACCAAACTAGGCAGCCTAGCCGTCAAAATTGCCATTATCGTGATCATGGTGAACAAAGGACAAGCCCCAAACGCGGAAGTAAGTATGAGTAAGCAGTGCCCAGATTTTCTCCTCCTAGATGCTTCTTAATCTGGCAACATTAAAGAACCTTTCCTATTGATTAGATTATTTCGTGACTCCAGAGTTTTGTAAACGGCTCTTTTAAGAGCTAAAATATTTGTTTTATTATCCCTAATCATTAATCCTAAAATGCGATAAAGTAAAGCTTTCTTGTCTCTGTTCGTGTTCTAGCTGAAAACCTGATTTGACTCTTCTTTATTCGGAAAAACAACGTTAATATGTAAGCCTAATCTTGTAACAATTCCCAAGTTGTGCTCCTAGGGGCATTGAATGCGAGCGATACTTGAACCAAAAAAAGGCCTGCCATTTTTAAGCTATAATTTAAATCCAAATATCTTGAGTTTTCTTTTTAATTATAGTAAATACCTTTTCAGCTTTTACAGTGGAAACAAAAACGAAAAAACTCTCTGGTTCTCAAAACAGAGAAAGGACGACAGCAAAAAACGAAGCCCTTAAAAAGCAAGCTGGAGCACTTTATAAATATATTAAAAAATCAAAGTCTACAAATCAAGTCTCCAGTGAAGAATTTGCGACTCCTGAGACAGAAGAAACTCAACCTAGTTCTTCTGTATGTCCCTCTTACAATGAAGAAAATCATTCCGGTAAGTTTGCATGCATTTCTTATGATGAGGAGAATCAACTTAAAACTCTAGAATGCCTGGCTTTTAATACGGAAATTGCCCAAAAATGTCAGTCAAATACTTCTGAATATATTCCTTTTGATGAATCGCCGCCTAATTTAGGTGCCTCTGAAACACTACCAATATCCGTTTTAGACGCAAGAACACATGATCTTGATGGTTCTTCAAACTGACCCAAACTGACGGATAAGTTATGAATTATATTTATTGAATCAGGACCGGTTCAGAAGAAAGATATTTTGTATCCTAGATACGATAGTGGACGCAAGTTTAGTGACACGTATTATAACAGAAAAATGGACAATGGCGAATTTGTGCTGAGACCATGGCTATTATACTCAGTGTTGACAGACTGCATGTTTTGTTTCTGCTGCAAAATGTTCTTAACAACAACCCCGAGAGAATCGTTCAGCAATTTTGTATCAATCTGCTATGAACAATGGAAGAGTTTATTGAAAGCATTTCATACACATGAAACGAGTCTTAACCATATGAAACACACGGAGGTGTGGCACGACTTTAAGTATAGTCTAGGAAATAAGACGACGCTTGATTCACAGAATCAAAAGTTATATGAACTTGAAAAGAAACATTGGTCAGATGTTATTGAAAGGCTTATAGAAATAATAAAATTTCTTGGATCTCAATGTCTTGCCTTTCGAGGTTCATCTGAAAAGCTTTTTGGAAGAAGTAACGGGAATTTTTTGAAATTGATAGAATTATTTGGGAAATTTGATTCCGTTATGGCGACTCACATTGAGAGAACTGCAAGATGGGTTCACATATTCACTATTTTAGGAAAGACATTCAAAACGAAATAAATAATCGAAATTTTAGGTGCATACATTAGGGAAAAGATTTTGTCTGACATCAGAGGAGCGAAATACTATTCTGTGATACTTGATTCTACTCCAGATGTTAGTCATACTGTGGAAATGAGTGTCGTTATTAGTTTTGTGGTATGTCAAGAAAATTTTGTGCTTATTGAGTAGCATTTTCTTGGTTTATTACCAATAAATAATTAAACGGTGAGGGTTTGTGTGACACTGTTGTCAAGTAATTGGAATCGTGGAATCTTAATATTGAAGATAAGGGGTCAAGGCTATGACAACGGTGCGAACATGAAAGGCAAAAACAATGGGCTGCAAAAGCATATTTTAAATAAAAATCGTCGAGCTTTCTATGTACCATGCACAGCTCACAGTCTGCATTTAGTAGTTAATGACGCTGCCAGAGTAAATTCCGAAACAATAAGTTCTTTCGGAACGATATAGGAAATATATAAGAATTTCTCGGCATAAGTAAAGCGTTGGGCAGTTCTTAAGAAGCACATTTCTTCTTTGACATTAAAGCCTGTCGCAGAAACTCGATAGGAAAGTCGCATTGATGCTTTGCAACCGCTTAGGCATCAAACTTGGGGAAATATACGGCTCTTCATACGAAATATATAGTGACGAAAATTACGACAAAGAAACACGATATGACGCAGGAATTTTATGCACCAAACTGACGGATTTTCAATTTCTATGCTTTCTTATCCAGTGGCATGGTTTATTGAATCATATTAATCCCGTCAGTAAAATTCTACAAAATGCCGGTGAGAATATTGCTGTTGCTTTAACAGCCACCAAACACTTGAAATCATTTATTTTGCAGTATCGTACCACCTCTAGCTTTGAGTTGCTGCTTCAACATACTAAACAAATTTGTCACGATTTAGAAGGAGAACCCGAGTTCAAAACGAAGGCCCAACTGCTTCAAAGAAAGAAAAGTACTAAATTCTAATACGAACATAAAGATGAACCGCTACAATCACCAGAAGATAAATTTAGAGTGAATTTTTTCTACACAGTTTTGGATATTGTGATGGCGTCACTTGATGAACGATTTGAGCAATTGGAACAGTATATCACCAACCAGGTTTTAATTTTTGTATGATATAAATAGACTTACGGATGTAAATAAAGAAGAACTTCGAAAGAATTGTAATAATCTCCAAATCCATCTGTCAGATTGCGACAAAAGAGACATAAGTGGTATTGAATTGCTCGATGAACTTTTCGCTTTTAAAGATTTATTTGCATCTGATCTTTGTCAATTTCGCAATCCTCACGAAACCTTGAACTTCATTCACATAAATAACCTATCATTCCCAAACCTTAGTATTGCATTCAGAATTCTATTGACCCTTCCAGTGAGCATTGCAAGTAGAGAAAGATCTTTTTCAAGGTTCAATATAATTAAAAATTATTTACGGTAAACTACTTCGCAAGATAGCCTTATAAGCTAATTAGCAATAATTGCAATCGAAAATGATGTAGGTTTCCAATTAAATATCAGTGAGCTAATCCATAGATTCGCAAATGTGAAAGCGCACAAGAGAAAGTTTGTGTAATCAATTATGTATTATTATAATTTTTAATTCATTTTTTATTCACTTTTGGCTAAATAAAGGCAATATAAAAAAGTAGTTTTTTATTTTATTATTTGCACTAAAGGTCTAACTTCATTATATACTTTTCACTTACCTTTATATTTTTAATAATAGTTGAATTGAAAGATGAATAAAACTTAAATGGCAGGGGTAAGAAGTGGAAATTTTAGGCCGGGTTCAGGGAGGCTCTCTTCCACCCCCTTCCCTTCAATATAATTTTTTTTTTTTTAAATATAATGAATGTATTACTATTCAAGAACAAACGGATATGCGTATTTTTGCCTTTACTTCTTTTTGTTTAGAACCGCTATTGGGGTGGGAGGAGCCAATTTACAACTTGCAGGGGGGCGCCAAACATACCTGCGCCGCCCCTGGTTCAATTTACATAGGGGAGATACAAAATTTGGGCTACTGTCTGGAGCTAAACGAAGCGTTGCCTCTCACCAGGAAGCGCCATCTCTCGTGCTTATTTTTATTACGAGGACGAATCAGAAAGTCTTTGCCCCTATTTTTTATTAACCAAAATAAGGTACCTACAGGTAATTACAACTATACGTACGTTACACTATTTTTCCACATAGTCCCCACACCGGTTCAGACATTTGTCCCATCGCAGCACTAAATTTGAGATGCCCCTGTGGTAGAATTCGTCCGGCTGACTGTGGAACCACCGTTGGACTGCTGTCTTGGCTTCATCGTTGCACGTGAATCGCTGTCCTGCCAGGAACTTCTTCAGCGGACCGAAAACGTGGAAATCACTAGGGGCGAGGTCCGGACTGTATGGTGGGTGGTCCAGACTCTCCCAGTGAAATGACCTGAGCTTGTCGGCAGTTCTGATTGCATACAGTCCGGACCTCGCCCCTAGTGATTTCCACGTTTTCGGTCCGCTGAAGAAGTTCCTGGCAGGACAGCGATTCACGTGCAACGATGAAGCCAAGACAGCAGTCCGACGGTGGTTCCACAGTCAGCCGGACGAATTCTACCACAGGGGCATCTCAAATTTAGTGCTGCGATGGGACAAATGTCTGAACCGGTGTGGGGACTATGTGGAAAAATAGTGTAAGGTACGTAGAATAGTACGTATATTTGTAATTACCTGTATGTACCTTATTTTGGCTAATAAAAAATAGGAGCAAAGACTTTCTGATTCGCCCTCGTATTATTATTAATACGCGCAATAATTATTATTATTTAAGTTTAATTAATTTATTGTTATTATTAGTCAAGAATATATATATATATTTAGAAGGGTTAATATTTCTTTTAAAGTAATTTTTAAAGTAATGATTAGATGCCACTTCGAATTCTTGGTATTTAATTATATATACCAGCTAACAATTCCAATTGGAGAAACGAAAACCCTTGAAACGCTTCGAAATGCCTTACGAACTGGTGTCAGAGAAGATTGAAAATTATTCATTTAAAGTGCTTTCAATTAGTTAATGCGCCTTCATATATGAAATCGTATTTAAGGTAGAAATACAATGCGAAACCAGACGCTCTGAAAGGTCTTATTCAATTAATTTAAAAGTGAATAGAGTAATTGATATTGAAAACGTACCTTCGCGTATTTAACTAAAGCATTCAGAATTTTCTGCAATTGATTGGTGCGCTTATGGGATTGATACAGGTATACCAGAAGAATAGAAAGATGGACAAATACTAGAAAAAAGAGATATTCTTGCCTTGGGGTTTGAAAGAGACATGTTTTATAATCTCATATTTGACAATAGTTTTTGGAATTAAATTATAAAATTGTGGCAAACATTTGCGTAAATATCAAGCGTGGTGTATTAAGTGCAGAGCTGTTGAGGGGGTGCGTTACCTCCTCGGCATAAATAATAGAGGGTGCCTGCTCCCAATCTCTTAAATCGCTATTGTTTTTTTGTTTGGATTTTTTATGGAGCAAGAGCATCGCTATTAGAACTCAGCTTAATTTTAAATATATCTTAGCGATTTATGTCAACAACTCTTTCCCCCTTCTTAAAAAATCATTAAAATTCAACTTGTGCTTGAATTGTAAGTAGTTTTATATTTATAAACGTGAGTTTTCGAACAACTGAAAAACACTTTTGCCAGCAAAGCTTATATAAAACCAGTTTTAATTTTATTCAATCTTTTTTGAACCACCGTACTTCAATGTATTGCAAAAATGTCGAATAACATATAAATGATAATTAAAAATCATAAACAATTATTACTAAAAATTCAACCTTTATAAATGTTTCTAATGCTATTCTCTGAATCCTTGAAATATATTGATGACGACATTGAATAATGTACATAAAATAATGTATATTATTTTGCAACTACTTATAGCGAAAATTGTATTTTGAACAATGTTGCATATGCTGGAAAAGATATCGTATTCATATAAGAAATAAATAAACATTTGGCACAAAATACAAGTCATCTCTTGTTCTACAAAAGCTTTTAAGTAATGTAGAAAGAATATTAAGTCAAATAGACGCCTTTGTGGTCGGGCCCATTCTTAGGTTTTTGGCCACCGTGGTGCAAAAACAACATCTCGCCTCCCTTATTAGTTTAATATTATTACATTTAAAATTTGATATGGGAAATGTTTAATTTTATATTTATATATACAATAGAAATCTTTTATAACGACCAACCGCAATTTTTGCAAGAAGTCTGGTTCACTATTCTATTCCTTACTAAATATATGGTTGGTTGGTTGAATTTTTATAGCACAAAAACAACGATGGCCATGTTGCACCAGATTGAATATATTGGTTAAAACTGCGGCTATTTTGTTCCAAGTAGAGAAATTCTTATCAGATATAACTACGCGACTTGACAGCAGCGTTCATTGGAGCCACTGGGTTTGAAACAACGATAGATTAGCATCGTTCCATTCAAATAAAAAGGAGAAGTCGGAGCTGAATTTTGTATTCTGTCAAATGTTTTTTCTAATGCTTCTTGCATAGCATAGGGCGAATATATTTGAATTCCTTCCATATACAACCCCTGGCAAAATGCATCCAATCCCCTCTTTCTGCAATGGCACAATACACATATATTTTTTTCTATTTTTTATACGTTTGCATCTTAAGAAATGTAGATATAGAATGAACAGAAACACATATCAAAGAATAGAAATATACAGGGTGAGTTCAATCCACCGCACCCACGAAACATTTTTGAAATAGCCATATGTTCACTGATTGGACTAGTTTCACCAATAGGCGCTAACGAGTAACAACTGGGTTGTTTATTTTTCCGAGATAACCTTTTCATTGGTTCTATACTATCAGAAAAAGGGTAAGCCCAATTTGGCGACTTTGCAATCTATCTTCACCGTGTTACGAACAACGAAAATAAAATTTACAATATTCTTACGCGCGAGAATGATCAGTTTATTAGAATTGGCGGCATATCGCTATTTTTTAAATCTCTCCTTAATTAATAAATATAAAAAACCTCAGTTTTTAAATATTATGCACTAGAGAACATTTAGACATCGTCCCATTTGCCTATCCTAACGGAGAGGAGGGGGAGGTCGAGGGGTTTGACCTAGGTATACACGTGCCTAGATTTTAACGTGCATTTTTTTTAACATGGTTAATATTCTGGATTGTGGGTTGAAATAAACCTCACCCCCTTCCACTTTCTGGGAATGCTTATGCACCGTCCTGTAAATTTTTAATTTAGTGACCTTTTACCCTAATACAGCGTTAATAATTGTCATTATCTGATTGATGATATTACAACTAATCAATGGTTCCGAAGCTCATCAATTAATTTTATTTTTTTTGTGGGTAGAGGGTAAGCAAGCCGTGCTCTAATCAGCTTCTTTCATAAAATTATTACAAAGTTGTAAAGTAAGTTCATGCGCACTTTTTGTACAACCTAGCAGTAGTAATATTTTTATCTTTTTGTGTTTAAAAACTGCTCGGTTTTGGGGGAGAGAGGAATGGCTTCAGCTAATGTCCGGCCCTGAACATTTGGTAGTTGTAACATAAAAACTATTTGTAATAGCACCGGGAGCAGGGGTTAGTCATAACCCCACTGACCTTTTGTTTTCCTGTATACAATTAAATTTTGATTGTCGAAACTCTCCCCGCTTCTTAGTACACCCATAACCCCTTATAAAATGTTTGCGTACGTTACTGAAACATTGTATTTTCTTTCACTTTATCCAATAGATACACTGAACATAAGACACGTTACGAGTTCCACTGGCACAAAGTCAAGATTCCTCTTTTTCTCGTACAAAAATACGTTGCCTATTAACTACGTGTGGTGGGTCACGGACTTCATCATATGTTGCCCCCTCCTATACTTCGGTCTTTATAAGAAGGCTAAATTTGAATATAATATTCAACTTCTTTTTGCTTTTCAAGTCATTACAGGACTTGGGAAGTGGGGAGAAGCGTGTAGGCACCGGCCGGCCTCCCTTGGAGAGATAGAGAGGATTGCATTATTGGAGGAATTTTTAGGAGATTGGCTCGTATTTACATTACAGACTGAGAAAATCAGGAAAACTCACAAGTACCCCCCCACATACACACCACTCAGAGCTCACATGCCGAATCTAACGACCAACTGAACGTAATGTAGACACATTAAAAACCTTAATGTGTGAAAATTAGCAGCTATGCCCTCCCACTAGAAATCGAGAAATTAAGTGTTAAAAGGTAGTTAAAAAAGCGACAATTGCAAGCCTTTTGGCAACACGTATCAAGATAGCTAGTTGGTCTAAAAAGGAGAAAAGCGAACGTGAAGTCGTATTTTAAAAGTTTAGAATACGTCCAGTAATAGCGTGATTGCGTCAACTTGTTACATTTAAATGTATTAGATTTTAAAGTAGCTGTAAAGTTATTTTTTTCTCTATTTGTTAAATTGAAGTTCTATATTCTTTTTATTTTATTTCTGAAAGTTATAGCAGAAAACAAATTACTTTAATTTTTATAATCACATTGCAAGTTACAATTCAATTCGTGCATAAGAGAAGCATTTATTTTTATTTTAAAAATTCTGTAACGAAGTATCGCTTGTATTCTATTTATCCGTATGAGGATAACATGGAACAGACTATAAATATATTTAATGTGGTTTAGATGCTTTTTGAGAAATTTTCTTCGAATAATATGACATTGTCCCCCTACACACAAGAAAAAATAATCTAAAAAATTAAATTGTTGAAGCTTTGTAAAATTATGGGAAAGTAATTGCAACAGGTTTGGTTGTAAACGAAGAAATATTTATATTTAATAATATATTTCATACCAGCACCCATACTGTCAGGAATACAGCGAATCGCTGTTGTAGATAAACCGTGACAGCACTTATGCTAAATTGCCTACATTACAAGCAGGGGCGGACACAGACTTCGGTTTTGGAGAACCAAGGACAGAATTTGCCATGGTCTTGAAGTAATACCAATCCAAAATATGAAATCATTCAGTTCCAGTCTATTCCGTGTTGAATAGTCATAAAACCAATAATTAAACTTATTTTCTTGGAACGAAATACTGCCATAATAAATCTTATACTAATTTGGTTCAACAAATGGAATATCGCGCCAAGTGGGCATGTAATCTTAAAAATAAGGTTGGCCTCCACTAACCTATGATTCACTGAATCAGCAAATATAATCCGCTCGAAAAAATTAAAAAAACAAAAAAATATAAAATTCCATTTTTCGACCCAACAATGATTTGCAAATAGGCTTATAATAACATAAGGATTTCAAAAATGTATCGGAGGTGCGGAGGATTAAATTCACCCTGTATATAAACTGAATTATATATTACAGTTTTGGCGGTGAAACTTAATGAAAACAATATTATTTCGCAGGAAAAAAAGTAGCTGATCAGGAAAAAAAATATCCGATCACTAAATTAATATTTCTTGAATCCTCCTCTAGCCCGAATGATGTATTTCATTCTATTCGGCATTGACTTTATAAGACTCCTACAATATTCTGGGGTAATTTTATCCCAACTTTCTCTTATTGTTTGGCGCAATGCAATTGAATTTGTGGGCCTTCTCGAATTTTTCTTCTTCAAGATATTCCACACATTTTCAACGGGATTGATGTCTGGGCTATTTGCAAGCCACGTCATAACACTAAATGGTTTGTGTTCATTATTTTGAAGGTATTTTTCACTCGCCTGCTACGGTGGCATGATGTATTGTCACTTTGGAAAACGAAATCATTGGAATCGCCAAACCAGTTTTCGATTCTGGGAAGCAAGATGTATTCCAAAATGTCAACGTAAGTTTCGGAATTTAGAGTTGTCAGGATTATACATAGTTTCCACAAGTCATGTCACAAGTATGTCAGGATTATACATAGTTTCCACATCGTCATGCAACCCCATACAGTAAATGATACAGGAAACTTTGCTTTAGTGTTTACACATTCTTTGCTGAATATTTCATTTGCTCTTCTCCAGATAAATGCACCGTTATCATCACCTGTCCCTAAACAAATATGTGATTTATCACTAAGCATAACGTTTGCCCATTCACTAATTCCTCATTTTACATGTTTTTTACACCATTTTAAACGAAATCTTTGTGCTTAAATGTTAAATTAAGATTTGTTTTTGCTTTACAAAAGTGAAATCCTTTTGAATTCAGTCAGTTTTTCACTGTGTGGTCACTTACTTTTATGCCGTATCTAGATCATTCGGAATTCAGCTGTTTGGAAGTGGAGCAACGTTTCTTTTTAGCATGATCATAAAATTTTCTGTCCTCTCTTGGTGAAATAGATGGCGGGCGACAGCTGCGATACAAGTTTCCCGCGCTATGAGCAGGGGTGGACTGGGAAGAGACAGCAGCCCTGGCATTTCTAATTACTGCGGTCCACTTTGACTTCGAAGATCTTGTGGGTTAATCATAATCAGTATAAATCCAAAGAATTTTGTTCAACTTTATGGGGGGGAGGGGGTGGTATCCAATATTTACATGAATCATGAATAATATATTTTGATGCATTCTGAAAGATCAGTAATAACACTACAATAATAATTCTGTATAAATATTACAAATAACAGCAGAGTTAGCAGACAAAAAACAAACACACCGAAACAAGGTAAGGCACTGGTATTTTCCGGCCAAATTCCTTCGATATTACTGGCAGGTAAATCCAAATTTATTGATGCTACTTCCTGTTAGTCCACCTTCATAGGAAAACGGTTACATTCCGCAGCGCCGAAATGACGCATGCCCGGCTGGATCATAACACCTATTGGCGCGCATTTCGCTGTGCAGTGGGTTCGATCGAAATCCGAAAGAAAAACGCACCGCACGTTGTTTCTTCGCTGTCACTATAAAGGCGGCCTCCTCCTTCTTCGGCGCTACAGTCCATGGAGGACCTGGGCCTCCTTAACAATTGTCGCCCATTCTCCTCTATCCAAGGATTTTCTTTGCCATTCTCACATTTTCCTTCTTCGCAAATCTTCTTTCCCTCCATCAAGCCATCTTTTCCTAGACGTCAAAATTTCCTTCTTCCTATTGGATTGGTTTTCATGATTTTCTTAGCCATGCTAGATTATTCCATCCTTTCTACATGTCCGAGCCACCTAAGCCTTCTTTTCCTTATTTCTGTCATCAACTCAGGGTCTCCATATAAATGGTATATTTCCCTGTTTTTCCTAATTTTCCATATGCCATTTTCATTAATTGCCCCGAATATTTTCTGGTGTACTTTTCTCTCCCATATTCTCAGCAATTCTTTACACCTAGCTGTTAATGACCATGTCTCTGCTCCGTATAAAACTACAGGTCTTATTATTGTTTCATAAATGGTAAGCTTTAGTTTTCGTGAGATATTCTTGGAACTAAGTACTTTCTCGAATGTGAATTAGTACGTATTACCAGCTGATATTCTTGTTTGATCTCTACAATTGTTTTACAATCATCTGTTATCATAGGTCTTAAATATTTAAATTGATTCACTTTTTCAAAGCTCTCTCTCTCTCTCTTCTACCCATTATTCTTCTTTCCAAGCCATTCATATTCTGAAACCTTCTTTTATCCCTTGAATTAATCATATATTTAGTTTTATCTGCATTGATTGTTAATCCTAGCTCTTTAGCACTATTTTCAAAATCTTGTAGGGCTTCTTTTAACACAGATGCATCCTTGCTTATTAAGAATATATCATCTGCAAAAGCTGGATGTTACGAGGTTCCATTAAAAATCGTGTCACCTTAGTACACGCTCGTTTTTCTTATAGCGGCTTCACAAGCGTTAAATTAAATAATGCCGTTTAAAGAATACCATCTTGTCTTAGACCCTTCTTTATTTCGAATTCACTTGACACCTGTCCTCGAATCCTTACTTTGGCCTTGGTATTCTTTAACTCTAGCTTTAGTAAATTAATATTTTTGAAGGAATATGTAGTTCTCTCAGAACTTGGAGAAGTCTATTTCTTTGGACGCTGTTATAGGCTTGTTTAAAATCGATAAATAGTTAATGTATGCTGTACGGCCGTAGCCAGGATTTAATTTTTGGGTGGGTTAAAATTTTTTTCAGCATGTATCGATACAATCATAGCATGCAAGGCCGTAGCCAAGTCCCATTAAAAATTTAGTTTCGGATGGAATCGGTCCTTAAGATCCCCCTCCCCCCCACTTTGGATACGGGCATGGTATGCTGATATTAAATTCGTAGCGTTTCTCATGGATAATATTTAGTGAAAATATATGGTCTGTTGTTGATCTGTTCCATCTGAATCCGCATTGGTTATCAGCCAGAATTTCTTCTGCATAAAGTTCCTGACATTTTAAAAGCAATTTTGAAAAACTCGCATACACAACATTTAGTAATTAATGAGATTCTTCTGTAATTAGCACAGTAGCTTTAGTAATTATTCTTGTGAATGGGGTGGATGATTGCTGAGCTCCATTTTATTGGCACGTCTTTTTCTCCTACACATTTTTTACCAGTCAATATACATTGTCTCTCAGTTCAACTCCTCCGTATTTGATTAATGCTGCCTGAATGCCATCTTCTCCAGGGCTCTCATTATTCTTTAAAGATTGTATCATTTCATCTACTTCTTCTCTTTCAATATTAATTTCTACTTGGTCTTGGTTTGTCTCTTGCGTTGCTTCTTCATCAGTAACCCTCTCTTCCTTAAAGTTAAACAATTCTTCAAAATATTCTGTGCCCACTATTTAATATTTTATCAACTTCTCCTATCAAGTTTCCTTTATCATTACACAGTGAAGTTTTC
>QLNU02015360.1:101684620-101697248 GCA_006491805.2 Dysdera silvatica
GAGGGTCACGATATAATTGGCGCTCGCGACAGGACTTAATGAAATTGCAATTTTCTGATTCATTTTATAGCACGACATAATTGGCGCCTGCGACATTTTTTCGAACCTGTAATCTTTGATTCATTCCATAACGGGATTTTATTGAAATTGAAAATTTTGATTCGAATTTTGCCGTACGTTATAATTAATCGCCTACCACACGAAGATTCTAATTAATTTGAATCTGAAAATCTCAAAATTATTCGGGGCTATATTTTCCTTTTCTCATACTTAAGATGTGACCGAAATTGAAACCGAGTTTTAACGAATTATGGTGAAGACGGACTGCGGAACAATTAACTTAGTTTAATTACGGTATATGGTTTAATTACTTAAGTAGAACAATTTTGATTAGTAGCATTTGGTTAATACACATTAAAAAACGTGTGCTATCATACCGCTGGAAGATAACTTCCCAGCACCAAGTCAGTCGGCTTCAGGCTGACACGAATTAGAATTTTTATGAGCTCGTAGCTCCTCACCGACGTCAGAGGCACGTTTCCTTCAGAGTATTGACTTATCGCACTCACACTGCTTGAAACTGAATGGGCACTCTTTAAGGTCGGTCCTTCAGAGACAAAAATTTTATTTATTAAAATTATTTAATTTCTTGAGTGTACATTTATAGGACATACCGTATTGATCTTAGGCAATAAAATAATTTATACCTGACATACTTTTCAAGAAAAAATATACAATGTGCTAAAAAAAGGCGTTGACTATTTTTGCTACTTGCCATTAGATTTTTTACATTTTGTAATTTTTAATATTTTATCCTATGAGAAATGAGGTAGAGAAAAATATATCTGAAGGATTTTTTGACTTTTTACATAGAATAAGAGAAAAAAAAATTAATTGATATTTTAACAATATTTCATAGTGAGAAACATAAAACAGGGTAAAATGTGTACTTAAAATTAAAATATGAAAATTCCGTTCAGAAAGTTTGTTTATATACATTCATATTATATATTTGTAAAATTTCAAGGATATACCTTGAGTGTTTTCAAAGCCTTAGCATTTGAAGTTAAAAAAATTGAAAAACTGAAATTCTGAGTAAATTACACTTAAAGTTAAAAATTGTATTATTTTTATCATGATATATCATTACTAAAAGTTTTAACACAATAATGATAGAATAGGTGTATTTTACATGGCTATAAAGTTTGAAACCTTTATCTTTCTTAGTTTTGAATTTTAAAATATTACAAAAACAACATGTTTCAAACGCGTAAAACGAAAATCTTCTTATTTTTCTCTCTGTTAGTCACCTAATTGCCCGGTGGTTCGGGAAATTGTTCTAAGCTAAGTGGATTTAAGGTAAGACATGGACGTGTGCAAATTTATTGTAGTTCTGAGGTCACGTAAAGCCAGTGGTCCCATCTCAGATAGCCCTATGCGTAGTTTTGGGACATAAAACTCACAACGAACGAAACTTACTTTGCCTGATGTGAAAAGTTTTAAGCTTATGAGATTTAAAATGCTTCAGCTTTATATGTTGAATCTTATTTTCGTGCTCTGGATTCTTCTAACCTAATTCTTGCAAGCTGCACAATCTTCCTATATTTTTTAAAGGCAAAACTAAGTTTTACATTCGATTTACGATGCCTTCGCTTATCCTTTATACTTGCTACCTTCAAACTTGTTTCACCTATACTCATTCCTTATATACTCTGTCTCTTCTTGATTGTCGAAGAATGAGCATAATTAAATTGACATACAGGTTTAGGACATTTTGCCCAGATAAGGTTGTGTAGCGATTCATTCGAATTTTGTGTTTTTCCAGAAAGACAACGCTGCAGCAACAAATCAAACGCAGGGCGCTGGATTATAGGCATAATTTTTAAAACAATTTGAAGTGGAAGTGGAGTATTCACATATTTTAGGTGGCTGCCACGTTTTTTTCCACATCCAACTGCTCATTCGTAAAAACAGCAGGAGTTATTTCCCACTGGACATTTCGTATGGTTGTATTTGGAGTTCATTGATTGGCAGTGACAAATTATGGCATATATTGTCATTTTCATGGCATTTAAATCACGAAAGTTTGATTTTATGTCACTCTGATAATATTGGGTCAACTTTTTTATAGTGGTTTCTGTCAAGGCACCAAACTTTCTCCCACCAAGCGTAACACCTTTTTTCCTTTCGTCCTTGACGAAATTACGCAAAACAGTTCCCATTCTTTTTGAAACATGATTGATGCACTCTTCTTTCTCGATGATTACATTTGGACCATATGGTTTGATTTCGTCCAAATAATGTTTTAGAATCCCCGTCACCAAGGAAGACTGTGTATCGAAGTCCTAGTTTCTGTGATCTCAGCCACAAACGAGAAGCGGTTTCCACTTCCATTCCAGGAGAGTATCCACTGTAGTTCTTTTGACAGTTTTCATGAGTTTTCATCCACTGTTTGATAGCTGAGGTTTTTGTCCCAAACTTTTTAGTTACAGCATTACATTCTCTACATGCTTTCGAAAGAACTTCATAATTTATAACATATCCAGTCAAAAGATCGATGACACATCCAATCCCAAAATTAGATGTATGGCCTCGTGTTTGCCACGAGCCATCGAAGCTGACATCCATGTCCAAAATAGCTGGTTGATCTCCTGTACCACCTAATTCAGTGTATGCATCTATAACGAGTTCTCATGTCTTCGTTAACATACTATTTGTGCTTTCCGTTTCAAATTTACACATTGTTTTTAAACGTTTTGTATAATTCCTTTACGTTAAGCAGTTCATGTTGATCGAAAACATTTCCATTGCTGCATGGCCTTTCCCTATCTGTATAAATGCTTGAACCATTCTTCGATTCACTTAAAATGCGCTACTATTTCCATCCAGTTCTATATAAGTGGACGTGGAATTTTTTTGTGAACAAGATATACATGTCAAGTTAGTTCTTTCGCAAAGCCGTGCGCTGAACTGGAGGACAAAATCAGGGCTTGTGCATTGCAGTTTGGACAACGAACCTTACCGAAAAGAGGTATAAGGCATTTGAGATCTACAATAATGTATTGGCTTTTCTCAAGTTCTAAATCATCATCTAATTCAGTAGATGACAACAAGTTTTTCAATCTTTTACCTGGTAATGGAGGATTTTCCTCTATGGTTCTTTTACAAAATTTTGATAATGGTATATTATCGTTTGAAGTAAAATGTAAAACGTATGATTTTTCCGAGAGATTCTGCCCTAGCTGTCTGGCCCTTTTTTAACTGATGCCCTTTTTCTTGGCATGTCTTAAAAATACGAAATATTAAAGTAATATATAATTATAATAACCTTTAAACGCTTTCAGACAAAAAATAATTATTTTCAAAATAAAAACAAAAGATGAAATATTCACTTCACAAAACGCAGAACGCTAGAAATATAGAGAGTAAACAAGCCAACGATCAGAAACAGGAAAGTAAACAAAGATTATTAGGCGGTGTAGTCGTGCGGTTTACTTCTTTCACAACTGGAAGCGGTTTGTAAATGTGTATGTGTATACTATGACGCCTCTCTGCCTATAGAACAATCGAAAAACTTCGCAGACGCACGTTTAAAATACTGAAAGAACATATCGTATCCTTTTAAATGCCCCTTTAAAGCGTCCTGATAAAATACACGCTATATTCAAAAAATAATTTAGAGATGAACCACTTGACCTAGAAACAAAATTTTTGACTTATTAGATTTGAAAAGATTCAAAAATTTTTTTAAGCAAATACATTTTTTTTTCAAATTTGGTCATTTTTGGGCGGACAGACCCTCTTTGCTTATGTTCCTTTAACTCGTAATGCAATATTATTATATTTATACACTACTTGCCAAAAAAATGCCATACCTAGGAAGAATGCTTTAAATGAGGCAGAGCTTAAAAAACACATGGAGAAATAGATTGTAAATAAATGTGCTTACTTTTGAGGTTTTATATAAATTCAAAGCCTAAATATAAGGAATAACCCATTCTGCTTTAATATGTCGTATAGACGTTATATCGGGCGATATATTAAGCAATGCGGCATGGCAATGAGTCTATAAGATTTTTAACCGTGTCCTGAAAAATTGTCAATCTTGTGGAATTGAATAGGATCCACTATTCACGTTCATTTAGAGAGCGTCAGAAACAGGAATTCACTTCATGATCAGTAATGCCCCACAGGTTCTCCATCGGAGAGAACTTTAGGGATCATTCTCTCTCTCTCTCTCTGGCCAAGAAAGCCCCTAAAGTCTTTACAGGAACCATCTGCTGGTGAGGACTGCATGCAACCGTGCGTTATCGAAATTTGATATACTTTAAAGATATAACAAGACAGGCTGCAGTATCTTATCAACATATTGATGTGCTATCAATATTTCCGTTATGTGTACCAACGATAATCGGCTACTGGTACTGATAGTACCCCAAACTGAACCCGCACTCTCAAGTTATGTGATACTCACGAATGATAGCAGCATCAGCCCGGTGGCCGGATCTTCTTAAGACTATCAGCCGGCAAGCATTAGCACTCAAACAGAAGTGAGACTTTGCTTAACACGAGACATGGCTCTGTTTATCACGCCAGATGACTCTGGCACGTTGCACTACCGCAAATCTTTCTCAACGATGAACTGGGACGAGGAGCGGTCTTCTCATCGTATGACAGAACTGAAAATCTGCATCAGCTAATCTACGAATAATAGTCTGTTTCAATATTGGAGCATCCCATCGTCCTTTTAAATTTCGTTGAATGTCGGTTACTATAGATCGATGGGCTGACATTGTGCAACATCAGATGCAGCGATCAAAGTATTTTAACATTCATTTGTGCATCCCAGTTCTCCTACGATAATTCCCACTTCCTTTTTCTCACCACTGTCTCCAAATTCGATCAACAATTGCTGCATGGCCTTGCATTTCGGCCGCAATACGACTTGGAGACTAACTAACCAATGGTACGCGAGCTCTGATAAACCCATCTGTATGATTTTCGGCATCTTAAAGTCATTTTATCTCTTAACTTTTATTTTGATAGGGAAAACAGGACAAGATTATTTTGTCACAGAAAAGTCACAAAGGTTAACCAAATAGATTATTTTTCTTTCTTCATCTCGTTCCCCTGTCGCATGATTGAATTAAAAATGCAATAAGTTGCATACTTTACATTCTTGCACGTACTCAAAAATTTGCTGAGTGGCGACAAAATTTTATTGTGGCATTTGCTTTGTTAAGTGGTGCATTTTCGACAGTATTTTGTTACCAAATGATATCTCTCTTAATGTTCACACAAAACTAATTTTATAAATTACTAAAACGCTACTGATTGAGCTCATTGGCGGATTATTAAAGCAATGTTCTGCGTTATTGGCTTTCAAAACATCGCACGCTATTCCAAAATTATACTGCAAATTTTATTATGTCTTTCATCAAATAATAACTTAACCCCAAAAAACTAGAATGTTTTCATTTCTGGTTCTTCCCATGCAAGTTAATTTCTGTCCAATGGAATAGAAGTAACTCGGCTACATCCCTCACGAATTAAGATATCCCTACACCAAAGGGCATTTGCGGTAAATTTTCTAGTAAACAACGTCTATTTCTCCTTCCGACAATACCGACAACACTAACGAAAAGGAAATAGATTTTCTTCTCTGAAAAGAGAAATAATTTATGTGGCATGCATGGTAAAGATCAATGAATATCTCAGGTAAAGTGGCATTCATTTTCATGGCATAATTTTGCATGCTGTCTATAAAATAATTACATTATCAAAACAAGACAAATCTTGCTCTTAACAACCAGATCAGTTGTCATTGACCGCATCGTTTGAAACGTACATAAGTAAACATTTCTCTCTCTTTCTTAACCATTGAATTTGAAACCATAGAAACCATAAATGCGACAACAGTGCTGCGCGTATAGTTTAAACGAATAAGTAATTTAAATAGTTTCTTACATTTTAACATTAATTAACGTGTTAATATTCCATTAATAAATTAACCATTCAGGCGTCGCCCATACATCCTACACAGCACAATGGATTATGATTTTTCTTTCCAAAATCAAATTCAAAATTTAAACGACAAAAATAATTTACAAAATCTAGATAGCTGTTGCTTGACGTCTTAAGCTAACAGAATCTGTTGTTAGTCGAATATTATAAAGTGGCATTTCAGTGGATTTTTTCTGAGATTACTTTTTCTTTTGAAAATAAAAAAAAGCCGTAAAATGTAGCGTATATGGGTGTTTAACAACATAATTAGAATAAATTCACTTGTGTTGTTAAGCTTACCATTAAAAATACTAAAGCTTAATAATAAATAATAATTCATAAGCTAAATTACTGAAGTTTGCCATTTATGAAAGATTAAATAGACCTATAGTTTTATACGGAGCAGAGACATTGGAATTAACAGCTAGAGACAAAGGATTGCTGAGACTATGGAAAAAGACAGTACTCTGGAAAATATTCGGGACAGTTAATGAAAATGGCGTATGTAGAATTAGGAAAATCATGGAAATATACCATTTATATGGAGACCCTGAGTTGGCGACAGAAATAAAGAAAAGAAGATTTAGGTAGCTCAGACATGTAGAAAGGATGGAAGAATTGAGGATGGCTAAGAAAATCATGAAAATCAATCCAATAAGAAGAAGGAAAGTGGGACGTCCTAGGAGAAGATCGCTTGATGGAGTAGAAGAAGATCTGCGAAGAATGGGAGTGGGGGATGGTAAAGAACGGGCTTGGATAGAGGAGAATAGGCGACGATCGTTAAGGAGGCCAAGGTCCTGCGGGGATTGTAGCGTAGAAGAAGGAGGAGGTTTAAGAGCAAATTGGTAAAATTACCAAGTGTACGAGTGAATTAATATCGAATATCTACGGAGGGAATTCTTTTTTTTTTGCTACAAATCAAATTTCAAACTACTGCATATGTCTACTTGCTGTTTATATAAAAAAAAAGATTTTGGAAGATTTTCCTGCATTGAGATGAGAAATGAGCAAATGTTCCACTCAAAATGCAATAGAATTGGAAATTTTCCAAATTCTTACTTGTTCTTCGCTACAAGATAATACAAAATACAAATAAAGTTGCCAACGTCAAATGAAAAGTAGAACTTCCTCTTAAAAATTGATAAATTAAAATCATTGATTAGATAAACAAATAAAATTAAATGCCGAAAGAAATGTGACAAAAACGAATGCAGGCAACCAAATATCATAAACTGTCTAAAATGTTTTGAAAAATAAAAAAAAAAAATTCCTTGCAACAATTTTTTCTCCAAACACGAAAAATTTCTGCAATCGAAATAATTTTGAATTACATTAATTTGGTATCGTCTATTATGTTCGCCTAATTGTAATGCATTATGAGCATAAAGAACAGAAGGAGTACGTGATGTAATTCCTTAAGGAAATATATTCGATGATGGGAATATCCCGTTGAATTGATTAAATTGGGTTTTCGCATTATTCAGGGGTAATACTAGTTGTCTTTACATGATGACATGATGATTGAGATTGATTTGATTTGGATTGAGCCATCGATCGTCGCTCATGAGGCTTCTAAATGGTGGTCAAAATAAATATACACGTTATTAGTCAAATGCGTTAGCATCAGTAGACTATACATGTTATCATGTTTATTGTTGTGGCCTTATAGCCATTACACAGACCCTCGGTTTCCGACAAAAAAGAAATCATGAAGTTCTCAGAAGGCTAAATTTATAGTTACTTTGTTCTGTTTTTTCTTTGTGTTTATACTGCGGCAGTAGAACTAAATAAAGCACTTTCATTTATCTGCAACGCCGAAGTTAAGCAAGGAATGCCAAGTGATTGATATATCCCTAGCTAACTTTCTTTAGAAATGTCTATTTTTAATTCAACTTCATTATCTTTTCTTTACCTACAGTGTTTTGACCAGTGAAGAACTTTATTTCGTAATGCTCAACCACGGTCAGTTTTTCTTTTACCGTTGTGTTATTATAAAACATTTTTAAGGGCCGCTAACGCCGAAAGCACGCTATTGGAACCCGATGCAGAGACAATCTGTAGAAACGCTAGCTAATACCAATGAAGAACAGTATAATAACTATTGACATATAATAATTTGACTTCACGAGCCTGTTCTGTTTATTTATTAAAATATTTTTTAAATGAAACTCGCGGCACGTTTTCGTTTTGTGAGTTTCTGTTCATACTTCGTCTGTACTTCACATATATTTTTCATTTTTCAATAATCCATCATCACGAGTGCATTGAGCATGAAATTCTATGACTCACAGCTCATGTAAGAAGTTCAGATACAATGTCACTGTATTTCTGTTTTCGTTCTATTAGAATTCAAAAAAAATCCCCCAAAGGAAAAATTATCCGATTGGAAATATTCGACGAAACAATACGCAATATAAATAAGACACAAAAAACAACGTTTTAGAAGCGTATTTATGTCAAGACGCTTCTAAAACATTGTTTTTTGTGTTTTACTTACCCGATTGGTTTTGTGCTCGGGGATCCAAATCTGAATCCAAGAAACATTAAAGACCACATAATAAAATTCTTTATGTGGCTTTTTATAGCTATCAAGTAAAACGTGGAAAATATCTTGCAAAGTAATTTTGGCTTAGCCTTTCCTGTTCTTTCCCTATTGTTGTTTTAGGGAGAAATTCGAACTTCACTTTTCATTTCAAGAATTATTTCACCACTAGATTTAGCTTTAATGGATGGTTTAGATAAAAGCATTTTCGCTATTCTCTTCAGTAGCTTCTTTAACCCTTAGCCTTTAACAAAATTTAAACCCAATTTCTCAATTCCGTTAAGAGAGTTAAAACTTTATATATTTATATTTTGATCTTCTATAAATATTTAGTCTATCTTTTATTGAGATATTTTTAGTGATAAATATGACATTAGAAATTTCAGAGAATTTTCGAAAGCTGGCATTAAATTAAGAAAGAGATATATTCAAAAATAATTTTTTTGTATAGGGATCAATCTTTTGTCAAAAATTGGACATGAAATAAGAACCACGAAACGGAAAATTATAACTTATCTCTCATTTCGATTAGCACGGAGTTGTGAATCCTTGACGCCACTTATACATTAAAAAGATCTTTAAAATGCAAATAAAATACACATTAACATCATAAAGGGAAAGATGAGTAATAAAATAAAGTTTTCCATTTGTTTAGGGAAAAAAAGATTATATATAAAGAAAGAAAGATGCACGCACATTATATATATATAAACCCCTTGGTTAGCAAAATACATTGTTACGTTTACACGCCAAATCACATGATCTGTTAAAAACTATTCGAGTCCCCCAATTTTTGAATTGATACGCCCAGTATTTAATTAAATTTTATTGAATGTGGCCTTATTCGTTTATATCTAACTTACTGCAGCCTTAAAATATGAAAAGGTTTCTTACATCTGCCTAAGGAATTGCCGACCTGTTGTGTTGTATACATTGTATTCAACATATGCACCAAATATACAAAACTATTCTGCTTCGACGTATTTTTCTCTTAAATAGATTTAGAATTAATAAACCGAACTTTGAATATTCAAAGCGGAAAATTATATAATCAAACTGATAATGTATGTCGCTTACCGATAAAATTATGTGCTGTTAAAATGCGAAGAATTATAAATAAATTTGAATATTTTTACATACATAAAGTTTAATATGCTACGTTCGTTTTTTTTAAATAAATTCCTCGTGTTAATTAAGTAACGATGAAAACGATGTGCAGATTTTAATTAACATCTCCTTAAGTCTGGTACACTTAGGAAAATAAAGTAGCGAGTATTGAAATTGTTGTTATGAAAAGCCAAAAAATAATTACAAACATGATCGTGAGTTCCACCGTAAGCTCCAATTGAAAGACACTAACCTTTGCTTTAAGAAAATTTCGTTTAAGTTGTTAATTAGCTAAAGCAAAGCAAACGTAATCATTAAATGAATGGTTAATTTTGGAAAAAAAAAGAATATCTTCGAGATATGCTTTAGAATGTTTAGAAAACCTATTTCAACAACCGTAGTACAACAAGCTTTCATTTCTACAGATTATTATCTACACTACTAAGAATGGTAATAGCCGGAAAAAATGCTTTTACTTTTCGAAAAGCAGTTTTAATTAAAAATGTGTTTATAAAAAATTTTAAATTTTAGAAATATTACGTTATTGACCCTAATGATCCTATTAAATTCAAATTTTAGTTGTTAACGTCTTATATATGGGACTCTGATTAAAATAAATTCTCTGAAAAAATTTAATTCTGCCTGCAAAATTAGCAACAAAAGTATTGGAAAAAATGGCATTCATTATAAATGCATAATCAAAATAGCAAAACTATCAAAGGTACACTAATATACAAAAATCGTGATTTCTAAAGCTACAAATTAATTGATATTTTCATAAAAAAATCGCAGAGGTATTTTATATTTAACCTTTAAAACACTAAGTGATAAATGCACAAGCCAGAAAATTCGGAAAAGTAAGTTCCAGTAAATTTTATTCGTAGAGATTTAAATTAAAGACTGGCTATATAGTCACCTAAAATAGGCTAGAATTAACTACAAAATCACGAGAAGCTAGTCTAACTTTATTCAATAGCTGACAGGAATCCAGTCCAAATTTGGTGGTTGTGCAAATTAAATTCTCTTGCGGAAGTAGAGACATATAAAAGAACTGTGTGTGTTTAAGTTTTTAGAAATTTCGGAATAACAGCTTTTATTTCGTCGCATTCAATTCCACCTGATGGATTGCAGTCCACTGGGTTTCACAATTCAATTGATCATGCAATATACAAAGGAAAAATTTTCTATACGCTTTCAATTTAATACTGCTGTAATTTTTCCTCTTATAAATTCCGATAACACTATCCGAAATAACTTATTTTCCCTTTCCATAAGAGAAAATTAATGATTTATGTTATATGGTTGTTATACACCAATGAATATCTCGGGTAATTGTGAAACAATGCGAAATTGAAAGATGATAAGCAATTTAACTATAAAATGCCAGTTATATAATAAGTTACTTATATGGGGGAAAACCTTGTAACAAGCTAATTTTTTCTGCTCCCTTCCATTTCTAACTTAATCTTCTGTCAATGTTCTCTTAATTAATTTCTCTGAATTAATTTCGTAAACACCAATATGACATCCGAAATTTGACGCACCAGATGTATATAAAAAAACTGTAAAAACTGTATATGCATTGAATAAAATTTCTCTTAGATTTGACAGTTAAATTCATTTGCAAACACCGTGCGTCATTGAAAACTTGTAAGCAAAAAGTTTAAATCTTCTAATATTTAATTCACAATTATTATAAGCTCAATAATAGTTTTAGTGATTGCGGTTACGTAGTATATAATAATAATAATAATAATAATTTATTTATTCTCTACATACAGCATGTTCAGTTGAAAAGGTGTATGCCCTGTATAACTTTTGATGGGAGTTGAATATAAATTTGAAAAAAAACACATCGACGTTTATTTGTTTGTTTGTTTGGCTTTTTTATGGCGCAAGAGCATCTGGGCTATACTGCGCCAAACATGGTAAAATCAAAGACTGTAGTAAAAGCCAGTACTTTTTAAAAATTTAAAAACGTGCGTATGGTCAGCATGGTCATTTAAAATGTCAGACAGTGATGAAGAGTTAAAAGTAAGAGTGCGGGCAAGTCTATAATAGGGGCATTGAGTTAAAATGTGTAAAACACTCATGGGTTCATTGCACACTTGGCAAATTGGTGCTGGTTTTCCTTCCAACAGATGTCTATGGGTGAGATGGGAATGCCCAATGCGAAGTCTAGCAAGGAGAACCTCCTCTTTCCGATTTTTACGGTATGAGGAGGGCCAGTTACCAATTGTATGTTTAATATTATGCAATTTGTTATTGGTTTGATGATCCCATTCTTCTTGCCACCTTTGATTCACACAGGTCTTGATAATTGGTTTCAGGTCAGAGAAAGGAAGAAGTTGGCTAGAAGCAAGTGGTGAGTTCGTTGCCTTCGCAGCTGCATCAGCAGCCTCATTCCCTTTGATACCAATGTGAGCAGGGATCCAGCAGAATTTAATATTGGAGTAATCGTGCAGGTGCTGCAGTTGTGAATGGATTTTGGATAAAATAGGATGAGGTGAAGATTCCAGGGCTCTTAAAGAGCTCTGAGAATCGGTACAGATGATACAATGAGTTAAGCTATGAGTTGAAATATACGCAAGTGCCATGGAAATGGCATAAAGTTCTGCTGTGAGATAGGGTGATTTTTTCTGCAATGGCACTGTTGTTAATGACAAATGCAGAACCTACATTTGTTTCTGTTTTGGATCCATCTGTAAAAATGAAATTGGAGTCTTGAAAATGATCCCGAAATTCAGAGAATAACTGCTGGTAAAAAGCATTAGGTGTAGTGCTTTTGCTGTGGTTAACCAGATCCCAATAGATGTCCAGGGCCGGTATAACCCATGGTGGTAACAAATGAGTATGTGTAGGAGCGATACTCCGATAATATATGCCTAATCCTCGGGTTAGTTTATCCATCCGAATACCAAATGAAGGGATCATGAAGGGCGAGCATTAAAAGTAAGATATAACGAGGTTAAAAAA
>QLNU02015360.1:101697348-101711164 GCA_006491805.2 Dysdera silvatica
AAAAAGGGAGATAAGAAAGAACGAAACAGATTTTGAGATCGCAAATGCTCTTAACAACAGTGTCACACACGACCAGCTGATTGGTCGATACCGGGGACAGGCCGACCTCCCGTTTACCAGGAGCAGGGGCCAAAGTAGCGTGTTGGGGACAGTACCTCGCCCCTCAGCCACCAAGATCCCCCTTTGCTTGGACAAGGGTCTCCACGCACGGCAAATACGTGGGTGCTACACCAAAAGGGAGCACATAAGTTTCCCTCAGTAAACCATCATCGGGAGCAGCGTTTATTTGCAGGGAGGAAATTGGAAAATAGTGTGAGCCGAATTTTAGGGAGGGCTCCACCTCCTACCGACCGCAACTTTGCAAGTTCGAATGTAATACCCACCTTGTGATATACCATTTAAAACACGAAAAAAAAATGCAGCGCTTCTGCGAAAGGAAGAGTAAATCCATGCAACCGTTTCGGAAATAATGGCAAATAGGTTTTGACTGAAAACTCAAATATTATTCCTCCCTAAAATTCCGCTCACAATATTTTCCAACTCCCCGCAAAAACGTTGACGTGTTTTTTTGTTTTTTTTTTCAAATTTCTACAACTCCTATCAAAAGTTATACAGGCGTTACCTCTCCGATTGAACACACGGTATACATAGAACAGCATGAAGCTATTTACATATTCTTGGATATCCCAAGAAAATATGACAATATAACAAGTCCAGGTCTTGATATTGAAACGCTGAGGTTCATTCACACATCACACCTCTCATATTGTTATCGAAATTTGCTGTTTAAACTAAAGTAATAAAACCATATAAACTAGAATAATAATATTGTTATAAACATATTTCTGTTAGCCTCTTTCATACGTATTTGACATATATAAAATATTAATAAAACACAATTTTATTTAATGTTAAGCCAATTCATTAGCAACCAACTTTTTCTTCCATTTATTTTTGAATAATAATAATACAATTCCAAGAAACAAGGGAAGGGCTATAGAGTATCCTCCTCCAATTATTTAAATTTTGTCTTTTTTTTTTTTAAATAAATTAATATTGTTCGAAATTTATATTTCTGTTGTCGAGTCGTTCCACATTTTGTCTCCATTATAGTCAATGTGGTTTCGTCCATTCTCTGTTTTTATTTGCGGTAAGCTTAATTTATTATATTTTCCAGTTTTGTTCCTTTTATTCTCAAAGTGTTGTAATTTTATTAATTATATATTTTTATTTTCCTTTATTTTCAAGCGTTTAGTTCGGTGTGCAATATTTATGAACCTTAGTTAAGGATGACATTTTATGTCTTATTGTAAAATGTTTCCTATGTAATTAATTACTCCCATTTATTAACTTTATTGCCATTTTTTTATTTTATCTAAAACCTGTCTGTTCCTCTTTCCTAGATTTTCCCAAATACAATTGCAATGTATTATATGGCGGTGTATCAATGAATAGTATAATTCAAGTTCGATTTAATTTTTTTTAGATAATATATCTTTATATCTTCTCAGAATTCCATTTACCTTACTCATTTTGTTACTTATTTTATTTATATGGGTGTTCAATTTAGTTCATTAGTAAATATTTTATCCAAATATTATGTTTTTCCACAATATCTATTCCCTTTCTCATATTTTTTTATCTAAATATTGCTACTTTTCGTTTTATTACATGAAGTGCCAGAAAAACTGTAACACCTTACCAAATATCGGTGTAGCCCCCCCCTCCCGCGCCGCACACACAGAAGTGCCGCAACACGACGTGGCATGGACTCGACTAATGTCTGAGGTACACTGTAAAACAATCTCTCCAAAATGTGAGAACTTACGCCTGCTCTTTTTTTTATGTATATAATCGTCTCATAAACGAATCAGTGAATTCTCAAATATAAGTAATCGCACTTACTTAAAAACGAGTACGTGTAGATTTAAAATAGTCTCAAATTTGAAACTAAACGTACTTAAAATTGAATCCCTCACGTACTCAAAAACGGGTACGTGTGGGTTTAAAATAGTCTCAAATTTGAAACTAAACGTACTCAAAATTGATCCCCTGTTGTTACTCAGAAATGAGTACTGCAGTTTTCAAAATTGAGACACTTCTACTCGGAGCTATTATGAACCTGGAATGTACTCAAAATTGAGTACTTTCTACTCATTTTTGAGAACCCATTTTTGACAGTGTATCCTGGAGACAATTCACACCAGGAATCCTGCAGGGCAGTCCACAAATCCATAGGGGTGCGAGGTGGTGGAGATCTCTTCTGAACAGCACGTTGCAAGGCATCCCAGATATGCTCGATAATGTTCATGTCTGGCGATTTAGGTGGCCAATGGAAGTGTCTAAAGTCAGAAGAGTGTTCCTGGAGCCACTCGGTAGCAACTCTCGATGTGTGGGGTGTCGCATTATCATGCTGAAATTGTCCAAGTCCGTCGGAATGCACAATGGACATGAATGGGTGTAGGTGATCGGACATGATGCTTACGTATGTGTCACCTGTCAGAGTTGTCTCTAGACGTATCAGGGGTCCCATATCACGCCAACTGCACACGCCCCATACCATCACAGAAGCTCCACCAGCTTGAACAGTCCCCTGTTGACATGTAGGGTCCATGGATTCATGAGGTTGTCTCCATACCCGTACACGTCCATCCGCCTGATGCAATTGGAAACGAGACTCGTCAGACCAGGCAACGTGTTTCCAGTCATCAACAGTCCAATGGCGGTGTTGGCGGACCCAGACGAGGCGTAAAGCTTTGTGCCGTGCAGTCAACAATGGTACACGAGTGGGCCTTCGGCTCCGAAAGCCCATATCAATGATGGTTCGTTGAACAGTTCGCACGCTGACACTTGTTGATGCCCCAGCATTGAAATCCGCGGCAATTTGAGGAAGTGTTGCACGTCTATCTCGTTTAACGATTCTCGTCAGTCGTCGAAGGTCCCGTTCTTTCAAGGTCTTTTTCCGGCCGCACCGCTGTCGGAGATTTGATGTTTTACCGGATTCCTGATATTCACGGTATACCCGTGAAATGGTCGTACGCGAAAATCCAAATTTTGTCGCTATCTCGGAGATGCTATGTCCCATCTCTCTTGTGCCGACTATAACGCCACGTTCAAAATCACTTAAATCTTGATAACCTGCCATTGTAGCGGCAAGAACCGATCTAACAGCTTTGCCAGACATCTCTTGTCTTATATAGGCGCTGCCGACCGCATCGCGTTACGCTGATTGGTTGCAAAGCTCCGTTATTTGCATACGCACGCCTGTACCAGTTTTTCTGGCACACTTCAGTGTACATTCGCCTTCATCTGATTTAAAATAAACCATTTCTCATAACTTCTTATATCCTCCTTACAGATTTTTATTACTTTTCTTATATTTTTAAACGTTATTACAACACTGGTGTCATCTGCAAATAATGTTATATTTTTTTCCTTTTGAAGAATTAAACATATTATTTACATAAATGAAGTATAATGGTGCCGTCTGCAAATAACGTTACGTATTTTTTTCCTTTTTGAAGCATTATGCATATTATTTACATAGATGGAATTTAATTAGGGCTTAATATTAGATCCCTGTTGGATTTCATATCTATTTACCAGTTTTTCTGTTTTTTATCATCGATATATATCACTTGTTCCCTATTCGGAAGGTAGTTTTTTTATGATATTTATTTTGCCTTTTAGTCCATAGTATTTTAAGTTTCCAAGTAATATCTCTTTATTTATTTATTATGTCAAAAGCCTTACTGAGAAAGAAAAATATTCCGATTTCTCTTTAATTTACAGTTTCTCTTGCAGTAATCTGACATTTTTGTTAGAACAGAGGTGATAAATTTTTGAATAAAATTTAATATTTTTGTAGTAGTAAAAATTATGCAAATTAGAAAATATAAAGAATAATGATTTAAATTTAATGCTTTTGTCGAATTGCCCACACACGCCAAATTCAATTAATTTCAAATAAAATATTTAATAAGAAGGTCGAACGAAAATTTAAAATATAGGGGGGCGAGTGCCGTGAAATAAATTACGATCACCAGGCAGTGGATCAAGGAAGACCGAAGTTTATCACAAACGATTTTAATAAATTAACTCATTAACTAATACAAACATACATAATTCTCCTAGTCGTAAGAGGTAACTATAATAAACAAAAATATAATAACAAATTTGATAATTCCATAATAATCACAAATTAGCGAATATTTTTCCTGTGTGCTTTTTCTTTATTTGTGTATAATATACATATATTTTTTTGAATATCTCTCGTTGTCTGCATTTCAACGACTAAGGCCTTGTGATCACTTTGACTTTTCGATATTAATAAATTCATTCTCTATTTATTACCTCGCCAACGACTACATAAAACAGAGGATTAAAACTTTCCGTCTGAAAACCAGCTTTAAAATTTATGGGAAACAAAAATAAATTATTAAATCTGGAGGGCGCTTCAGCTATTTCATAAATTAATAGATCGCGTGCTTATTAAAGTAATAAGAAATATTTCATCGAATTGTTGCTGAAATTATTTTTTTTTCGTTTTAAAAGGAAATGAAAGGAAAGATACACACACGTGTATAGTAGAATTAAGGTATTTGTTTTACAACTTTTTTCGGCAAAAGGTAAAAAATGAGTAAATGCCAATGCGAAATAATATCGAATACGGAAAAAACATTCACTCGCCATAAATTAATTTTGAGAGTTAAACACATATTTTTGAAATCTGAATACTAAATTAATTTTAGAAGATTCAAGTGATGCTTATCGCGTATATTATTGAATTGGGAAAACGATTTTACTCAAGTTTTAAGTGGAAATGAAAAATTTAAATACCTGATAAAGTGAGATATTTCTTTATAAGATAATTTAAAACATAAATGAAGTTACTGCAAACATAACCAAGTCCTTGTGTACCCACGAAATAATAATATAAATTCTCTGAATAGATAAACCAAGAAAACTTCCAAACGAAATGTAACGAAAACAATTGCTGAGAACAAACCATATTCAATTTTTTGACGATAGCATTTTGCAATATAAAAGAAATATTTCTGAAAAGAAAATCTGTACTTGTAACATGAACAACAAGAGAATTTCTGAGATCGAAATAATATTTGTATTATGATTACCTAATTCTAAATACATTTTGAATCTTCATAAAAAAGCGCAGAGAGTTATAATTCCCTAAAAAAGTATTCAATTATAAGGGTATCACGTTGAATTGATTAGAATACGCTTTCGTATTATTTAGGGATAATATTGATGGTTGTTACGTGATGGGATGACGGACAGATCTACCTATCATCGCCGTGGCTGAAATACAGATAGCGTTCCAAGGGAAAGAGAAGAGACAACTCGAATTCATTGAATTATCCCTGAAAGGAGAAAGTTGTAAATTGGGGGAATTGAGAGAAATCGATAGTCAAGTACCCTCCGAAGGGACTTCCTTAAAGACGCGAGATGATGCCAGCACGTTTATTTGACATCCCATCAATAGCCATAGCTATAATTAAAACTCTTGATTTCTATCACCCTTATTTTATTCCTAGAGTGGATTTCAACCTGAAGAACGGAAAGAAGTTAGGACTAAAGGTGTATTGGATGCGAGTCTGTTAATTATGGAAATAAACTTTAGCTATATCGAAATCGCTGGACGTGGCTGTAGAAAATTTTACATTCGAATCCTTGAAGTAAATTATAAACATGCAACCACAACGGCTACACCGATATTTGTTATACTATTGAATGAAGAGAACTAATAAAAACCACAAGATCAGAATCATTTTTCAGTGAAACCAGTTGCCGAGATTACGTTAACGTAATAACGTTACATTAGTGTGACATTTTCTGACGTACAATCACTTTAATGAACGAATGTGTGTTGTTAGTAAGGAGACTTAATAAACCGCTTATATTCGACGTTAGGAGGTTTGATTTTAGAAGTCGTCCACGCTCGACCCCCTTTAATTTCACCAATTTTCTGATTGGTTATAGGTAAGTGTTAGAAGTGGGCATGAGATAATTTTATGCCGTTATAATAAATATGCAAAGATGTTGCTTTCTCCTTGAAGATCCCTCCCACAACGGCTTTGAAAACCAAGGGGATATTCAAAGCTTAAATTTGTAACTTAACAACCAAGACATCATTAAATACTTGGAAGAATGAATAAAACAAGTAATCAAATGCACTATATCACAATAAACATTATTTTTCATGCTATTTAGCATACGAAAAACTCCGATTGCGCAAGTTTTTTCAAGATTCTAAACTCAAGATTTATGCCTTAGCCGAAAACTGCCCACGAAGAAAAAAACATTATTAATTCAAACCTTTCTCTTTCCAACGGTAATAAAATAAATCTATAATCTGCGATAACACATTTCCGATATTGTTGAAGACAGAGACTGATTTATGTCATACGGCGCACAATGCGAGCCCAAAATTTAGCGCCCCGTCTGCTAAGTATTTATTATTTTCAAAATAATTCGTTCTGTTGCGCAGTTTTTTCTGAGTATCTCCTCAATAGACTACTGAATCTTATTATAAAAAATACAGAATATTATTACAAGACGGAAAGCCACGATAACAATTAAAATTCCCTTGCAACAAATATCGTGTAACTAAACTACAGGCACTTTTCATGATGAACGAAAAATGAAATTGTTTTAATACAAAAATTAAAATCTTACATGAATTTCAATAATCTTGAATGTCTCCTGTACAGCCAAGTAAACTCACCCATTTTGATGTAGTTTTTACTTATTAGCCTACATGTATCCTTATCTGTTTCAGAAAACGCGTGAAAGTAAACATAATTACATATCGCATTCAGAAAACTTATACTTCATCGATTTGGTTTATTGAAATTTATTTAGAAATCAGCGCTAAGCTGATCAAATTGGATTTGGTCTTTTCTATATTTCTGGGTCGTTCGGCATCTTGGCGCCCAATGCGACAACACCGGTCGCACCTCCCTTAATCCGTCACTGGTTGACTGTGAGTGAGTCCAATTCATTTTTGATGAATTTGTCTAACAGAGTTTTGTGTTTAGTAAAATATATCCATATCCATTTGAGCAATCAGGCTTATAATTTTACAATGCATTAACTTATATAGTTTCAGAAGTACAGCAAATGGTATGATTTATTTTGTCCATTCTGAAAATAATGAATCTCAAACATGAAAGTAAATTTGCAAATGGAAATCTTATTGACAATTTTCATCCCTCAGTCTGCATGCGGAAATTTTTATAGCACTTAGAATGCTTTCTTTCTGATAAGAAGTAAAAGGCTAAACTAGAATTTTCATTTTCAGATCAAAAGCTGTCTTGCTCGTTGAGTTTTAAGTACTGAAACATTGAATATCCATTTGTTTTCCAAACCCGTTGTGGGAAGGTAAAAGACCAGGTTACCTTAGAAATTTAATATTACATCTTAAAAAATTGCACATGTTGATTTCTAACCCCTAGGGGAAAGTTGGACAAAACGGGACAGTCGGATAAAACGGGATACTAGGTCCTGCAATACTTGCGGTTCATGCAATGTATCGAATAATGCTTTAAATAGTATCAAACAACTGACAGATGGAGTGAAAATAGATGGAGTGAAAATAGCTTTGTGTGAAGGAATGAGACAGGCAGTCGAGAAAAGGTCATTTAAACTGACTGATTACAGTAAGGAAGTACGAGGCTTGCAACTTCCTTGTAAATTCAAATAAATCGATCTTAAGAGATCTGTTTTAGAAAATAATATTTTATTTTATCGTTTCGTCCAAACACCCATTTATTTGAAATTTTGACAAAAGTTCACAATAAACTGCATTCATTCTATCGAATGGTCTCCTTTCGTAAACAATTCTTTTGCTATTTTATATCTATACATCATTCTGTGGCTTTTCAATAAGAGTAAACGACAAACAGGGATGTTGTTTGCTTCGATTCCCATGACTATCCCGTTTTATCCTACTGGTTCTACAAAACAGGATACTTTGCCTTTTTTTAAAAACACCTCATAAGTAGAAAACCGTTACAAATAAATTCAGTACACCTATTGTCTTTTATAGTGCACTCTATGCTGAACCTCAAAACCTCACAACGATCAATTTCAGTTCAGCCAATAATTCTGCACAAATCGTTAAATATTAGGTATCTCGTTTTGTCCAACTTTTCCCTATCTATTTCTAAATCAAATTTCAGCCAAATGGAAGCAAGTCGAGTGTGAACCTCCAGACCCCTTGACATGAAATTATCCACGACCGTTATGATAAATTGGCGATGTGTTTTCATTTCTCGGATACCACCTTCATAAATGTTTCTATATACACTTTTTCAATAATATGCCATTACAGATGTACTAATGAGATGAAGCAATCTATGTGATCCATAGAACGTGTAAAATTTCCAGAAACAAAGTCTGAAAATGTTTTCGTTCTATTAGGATCCAACTGTAAAGATAATCTTTTCCAATTTGTTTTGTGTTTTTGGACTCAAATTTTAATATATGAAGGATCAAAGATTGTATAATAAAATTGCTTATTTGACTTTTTAGAGCCATCAATTGACACGCGGAAAGTATCTTATAGTATAGTTTTAGCTTAGTCTTATCTATCCTCTCTCTATTGTTGCTTTAGAAAAAAAATTCAAGAGCCAGAAAATTTAAGCGTTCACAATAAGTTGATGAATAATCTAATCTTCACGCGTGTCTAAAGAATTGATAGAGATTTTATGAAAAATTATTGAAATTTTTCAAAGAATTAAAATATTCCCAGCGCCGATTCAAAATATTAGAATATCTGTAAAATGATGTGATTAGTCAGCATTGATGATGAAATTTGCATAAATGGGGCCACTGTGGAGCTACTTTGCGTATAAAGGCATGTTTGAAAGTTAGTTTTAGTCAGTTGGGAGTTAAAAATTGGCCGCACGAAAGACATTTCGGGCGCCACTAAAACTGCGATTGTGACTCTGTGCAATGAGGGACTTAGTAAACAGATGATTGCTGAAAAAGTGAATTGCTCTCAAGAAACTGTGAGGAAAATTTTAAAAGATTATTCTAGAAATCAAAATTTTAAAAATAATCGTGCAAATAGTGGTCGTAAGCGAATAACCATACTAAGACAGGACAGAATGCTGAAATGTATTGTGATTACAAACCGCTTCAGGAGCCTGAGATTTATGCGTAGAAAGTGGTGAGAACAAGGAGTGGATGCCTCAACATATACCACACTGTGGCGACTCCATGAACTTGATTTTCAATCGCGTGTGTCCAAGACACAGCCGCTACTTACTTGCAAGCAAAAAAGGGCCAGAGTGCGGTGGTGCAAAGACAGATTGCAATGGGGTATTCAAGACTGGAATAATGTACTTTTTAGCGATGAATTGAGCTTTTACGTCCCCACCCTCACCAGGGTGTCCGTGTTTGGTGTTGCAAGCAAGAAGTTTTTACTACAGATTGCTTGAAACACTCAGTGAAGTTTAGCACCTCTATCATGATTTGGGAGTGTATGAGTATTGAGGGCTTAGGAATGCTGTGTATTTTGACAGAGAGGGTAAATTCCGAAATATACAAAGAAGTACTTAAGCGTTTTATGATTTCATCATCGGAAGATCTATTTGAGGATGACTTTATCCTCCAACAAGACTCTGCATCTTGCCACACATCAAAGGCCACCACTGCTTAGCTTAATAACAATAAAATCAAAGTACTTCCTTGGCAAACCAATTCGCCCGATTTAAACCCCATCGAGAATATATAAGGTTTAATGAAGAAACACCTTCGGACGTTAGCTCAAAAGGACAAAAATGAACAAAGGAAAGTATGAAATCCTTTTGGGCAATTATCAGCAAAGATGACTTCCAAACATTGGTGTATAGTATGCCAAATCGTCTATGTGACGTTATTAAGGCCAAGGGAGATGCCACTAAATATTAACAATTTGCAATGTTTTTCGTTTAAGTGAACTATACTATTTGTGCATGTTATTCTAATTTTTTGAATTTTTAGAAAAAATTCATTGTAAAAAACTTTGTAATATCATACTAATTTTTTTTATGTTATGCTCATCTACAAAATATATAGAATGTGGTAGTACACTTTAAAATTCTGAAGTAGTCATTTCTACCGAAATAAATGCAAATCGCAAACCACTATGTGCTTTATTTTTCATCGTTCTAATATTTTGAATTGGAGTTGTGCCCTGCGGTGGCGCAGTGTGGTAACGCGTTCTCCTATTGCGCGGCTAATCCGGGTTCGACTCCCAGCAGTGCAAAAAGAACGCTTACTCAGAGATCTCATAAAGATCGCACTGCTCACTGTAGTCCGGGGTTTGGTTCCCTAGGCCTTAAGAGGTTCGGATTCCTCGGAAAACAGTAGGTCCCGGCGCAGCATGACCACTGTAGTCTTTGAGCCGTAAAACCAAAAAGAAAGAAAGAAAGAATTGGAATTGTATAATGTTGCAACGTACCTAAACGTAATATTGCTTAGTCGTCACAATATAACATTTACTTCCGCAATTTATTAATTTGGAAGCTGCCTTACATTTTTCAGGGTATAGGTTGTATGCATTTTTCTGTGGGGCATAAGGCCAATGCAAGAGAAATGAATTTTATAACAGTAACAATTTTACTAAATATTAACAAGAAAATAGGTAGGAATTCAAAACGTTTCAAACAGATAATACAACCCAAGAGTCAATGTCACGTCAGAACTTAACATGTCTACATAGTTCCACCAAGGTGTACAAGGTATGCATGGTAAATCAATATTTACTATGTGGACAGGTTCCCTGAGAGCTGTAACGAATTACTGCGACGTAATTAGTGGTCGTATATAAACGCTTTGAAGCCTAGATCCGGTCAGAATTCGATAGCATCGGGCATGCGCATTGAATGGATGGCACACATCCCAAAGGCAACATACTCGGTATTTATATCGACTAGCGCTCTCCAACACAAGCTAGGCAACACATCAACAGTACTGCTACATCTTATATTAAGGCACGCGGTGGTTAAATCACGGTAGACGTTTCTTCCACCAGTTTTCGTAAAATGCCCTTACGCCATAACGGTCTTGCGCCCTCACAACGCCAGCAACTAACCAGCCAGGCATAACGAGAGCAAAGTAAGTAACTAAATAATACGCACCTTAAAGAAACACTCCTGGTATTAAGTAATATCGGTGACGTCACACAGCCAAACATCATGGCTAACATTTATGTAGAATAAATGTTAAGCTTATGATTAAGCATAAGGAACAAAACTGGTACAGTTGATAACAGATTGTAACCAAATAAATCTCACTGTAACGAACAGTGTGAACTGTCCGTTACAATATATATATATATATATATATATGTCCGTATATATACACTGGCGGAAAATAAAATCCCAACACCAAGAAGGAGTTGTACTAGATAAACGAAATTTGGGAGGCGTGTTTGCACATTTGAAAAATGACGCCCATTCAAATTTCGCGCTAGACGAATATGAGTAGCGCTAGTAGTGCCACTATAATCATGCAAATCACGTTTGCGTTAAATACGCGATGTAAACTTCGTGAGCGTTATTTATTGTCCGGATTGGACGTTGTGAGCTAGGTTTGAGGATGCCTTTCAGGAGACGAAGAAGGCAGTATCAGCAGCTTACTGAGTTTGAATGAATACGTGTAAGAGGGCTATGAGAAGGTGAGTTTTCTTCCCACGATATTGCAGAAAGACTTGGCAATGATGTATCCACTGTGTATGAGTGTTGGCAGCAGTTGTCACGGGAAGGCACTGTCTCAAGAAGACCGGGGTCCGGCCGCATACGGGCCACTACTGAGAGAGAAGACCGCCTTATTCGCCGCATGGCTGTGGCTTATCGTACTGCATCTGCAGCAGAAATTAGAGCTTCTGTTGGCTTCAGAGTGACACACAGCGAACTGTAACAAATCGATTACTTAACGGACAGCTCTGAGCCAGACGGCCTATAGCATTCATGTCACTAACTCCGAATCACTGCCATATGTGACGTCAGTGGTGTCAAGCTAGAGCTCATTGGAGGGCGGAGTGGAGATCTGTTGTGTTTTCAGATGAGAGCCGTTTCTGTCTTGGTGTCATTGATGGTCGTATATTGGTAAAAAGGAGGCCAGGTGAGCGTTTGGAACCAAGCTGTCTGTGGTATAGACACACTGGACCTACACCAGGAGTTACGGTCTAGGGAGCGATTTCCTATGACAGCAGGATCACTCTCATCGTTATCCCAAGCACCTTGACTTGTAGACTGGTGATTGAACCGGCTGCGCTGCCATTCATGAGCAATATTCCAGTGGGTATTTTTTAACAGGATAACGCTCGTCCTCATACCGCTGCTGTCGCCCAACGTGCTCTACGGAGTGTCGACATATCACCTTGGCTTACCAGATCACCAGATCTTTCTCCCATCAAGCACATATGGGACATTATTGGAAGACAAATCCAGCGTCATCCACAACTAGCATTAAGGGTTGCTGATTTGACTGAGTAAGTGCAACAGGCATGGAACTCCATACCACAAAATGACATACGGCACCTGAATGACACAATGCATGCACGTTTTCATGCTTGCATTCAAAATTGTGGCGACTTCAGCGGTTATTAATGTACCACCATTTCGCATTTGAAATGGATCTTCTTGCGCATACTTTTACCGGTAACCTTGAAACTTTAATCAAATAAATATGTTACCTAGACAACTGCTTTGCCTAAATTTCATTCCTCTAAACTCATTTGTCCTTAGTGTTGGGATTTTATTTTCCGCTAGTGTATATTATATAGAAAAAGTATTGTAAAGAAGTGTTGTAAAGAAAAAGTTTTCCTCGCCCATTCTTGGCGGAAACAGGCTTTGGGACGGGCAGAGTGCCATGTTCCCAAGCTTCTCACATCACTTCTTAATGCGCCATGCCTAGAAACTTCTTGGCAATGTGACACGTGTTTAGGCTTGTGGCTTTTTTGCAGTTCAATGTAGGTGTTTGGATCACTGTTGAGTGCTTTCAAATTCGTCGCAAGCTTCTTTGGTACTTTCCATGTTGCTGAGATGACTCTTGGGATGACGAAGATCTTTTCCATACTCCATATGACTTGTACTTCATGTCTGGTACTTTGGTACTTGGTGATTTTCGTTGTGTAGGTTGTCTGTATGTTATTGGTGTTGAGTACTGCTATGTCGATTAGGTACGTGGTCTTACTCGATTTATCGACGAGGGTTATGTCAGGACGGTTATGTGGGACTGTCTTGTCTGTTATGATTGTTCTATCCCAGTAAAGTGTTTTGTTCTCAAGCACGGTCTCTGACTCATATTTGTAGTATGGGCATTTCTCTGTCAGAAAGCCAGCATTCGCTGCCAATTTCTGGTGGACTATTTTTGCCACTTGGTCATGTCTATGTTTGTAGTCTGACTGCGCGAGGATCTTGCATCCTGCCATCACGTGTTGGATTGTCTCCGATGCCGCATGACAGTGTCTGCATTTGTCGCTTTCTATGTCTTTTCTCTGGATGAATTTCTGATTGTTCCTTGTTGCGATCACTTGGTCTTGGATGGCTAGCATGAATCCTTCTGTCTCTGGCTGGAGAGTGCCTTTGGCCAGCCAAGAATTTGATGCCTTTTTGTCAACGTGTGGTTGTTGCAGGTCATTGTAGTGCCTGCCATGTAATGGTTTTCCGGCCCAAGTTCTCAGTTTCTGTTCGTTGGCTGTTTCGAGGACACGCTCTTCGGTACTACACAGGTTTAGTGGCGTGTAATTTGCATCTGCTTGTATTATGGCTTGGATGAGTGGCGATCGGGGACTCTTCAACTA
>QLNU02015360.1:101711264-101733386 GCA_006491805.2 Dysdera silvatica
TTTCCTTACCTGTGTATATGCTGGATGTACATGTAATTCCAATAAAAACAGATAATTTCTTCTTGATTTAATCTTATAAGTTATAGTATATACAGTTATATATCATCATCATCATCATCATATTCAACCATTATCTATCCACTGCTGGATGAAGGTCTCTCCAAATGCTTTCCACACAAGTCTATCCTGAGCAATTCGTTTCCACGTCACCCCAACCTGTTTTCTTATTTCATCCACCCATCTAGTTTGAGGACGTTTTCTAGGTCTTCGGTGGTCTCTTGGAATCCAGTTCAGAATTTCTGTTGTCCATCGTTGATCAGTTCTTCTTGCAATATTATTAGCTCTAACTTCGGAATTCCGGAATGCCAACCTAGACTTTCCCGGTTCCCTGGATCTCTTTAGGACCACTTGGCGCCATATAGAATCTTCATTCAACATCAACTAATATTAGTTTGCTAAAAGTGATGGTAACCAACATCAGTTCTCTACACAAGTACAAAATCATAAACTCTTAGCCTCTGCTAATATTTGGCACTACAAATTCTACATGGACGTAGCTTCGAGAGGCCGGGGTTTAATTCCCCGTCTTATAATTTTACGCCTCGTAGCTGTTCAGATCTGGAAATACTCATTAATTTAATTAACACAAAATACTCAAACTAGATTAGTAAAAACGATCTTAGATAAATTTACCCAAATCACAGTGGGGCCATTGCACTGAAAAGTTGGAAAAATTAATAACTTTTCAACGCCTCAATATATTTGAGCAAAATCAACTTTATTTGTTACCAAGTCAAGCGTACTTGATTTTGCGATATAAAAATTATGAGCGCCCTTAAAAACTGGGCGCTGGCGCCAGGGCACTTAAAAATTTTCATTAAAAATGCCGCGTTTGATACTTTAGGAATCATTTTTCTGATAACAATAATGTTACAAGTTTGGAAATAATCCTATTGTAACGAAAGTTATGAGCCATCAAATTATTGAACTTTTGGCTCTTAACGAAATTTTGTCAAAGGACTGAGAGGAGAGGAGCTTTTTATAGCTTTATTAGGTATCGATGTCAGCTATGTATGAATCTTTGTCCTCATCGTCGTCACCACCATCATCACTGTCATTTTGTTCTTCTATAGTTGGGGATTTTATCAATTTTAGTGCTTCTTTTATCAAACATTAAATTTTTTTTGGCATCTTGCTCTTACTTGTAATGATAGGATCAAAGTTCAGTAAAAATAAATGAAAAATATCCTCATTTGATTTTTAACGGCTTCACTTTCTTGAGAAATGTTCCCTGTTTAAAAATCTTTATTCTGCACTTTTTCCGGTAATTGACCAATGGGCAACAAAGAAGATGCAATTGTTTCTGTTCCGATACTTGATGTTTTATGGAAGATCTACGAAGTAAAGGAGAGAAACAAAAACACTTATGCAGTCTGTTTGTTTGTTTGGATTCTTTTATGGCGAAGAGCATCTGGGTTATACTATGCCAAGCTTATACAGTCAGGTAAACTGAAAGTTACATTTTTACATGATAAAATAAAAATAAAATCTTTGAAACGTTTTCGGTATTAAACCCCCTTAAAATATGCTGGATGCATTTATTTAATTTAGACGGATTGTTGCAATGTTTCATAATAACTCTGTATAATCTTTTCTTCACAAAATCGCTTGCATATGGTCTAGCTAAGCTACTTGCCAAATTTGGAGACATTTGCGTTCTTAGATCAAGTTACAGGTTGACTCTAAATAGGAAGACTTAAATTATGGCCACCTTATATAAAATGGAATATTTCCAAATGAGGCAAATATGGGCAAGGTTTTTTTATGTTTCAGCCAGATCAACTTATAAGGAAACATATATATTAAAATTACGGACATGATATGGTCTAATGTAAATTAAATTTCCATAAACAAATATAGAACCATCAAAACTTAACTTTTTTTTAATGCGTCAATATTAAATGAGCTTTATAAAATACTATTAATCACAGTATAATAAACATAATTAAAAAATTATGTACTAACTTGAGGGTAAGGTCGCCATTTTAAAAGTTGTTAAAAGTAGTTCAATATCAATAAGTAGGGAAGAGTATTTCAAACGAACACACCACTATCATTTTCGCTTTTTTTTTCAGGCAGAATTTGAAATTGAGAGAACATACAAGTTTCCACTACTTTTGTAGGAGAGTCGTTCTGTCCCCACTTCCTCCTCACTAAGTTGTACCTTACGCGTACACTATTCGACTCTCAATTCCAGACGACATTTGTAGATATTTTTAACTTTTTTTTTAGGGTTTCTGCAACAATTAGTGTATTTGGCCCCACTCTGCAACGGTTAATTACTTCTATAAATCAAAATACGCTTAATGAAGCTCACAATTTATCAGACAATGTAAAAGATAAAAAGTACGTCACCATGGCAGCATCTGCACTCATTAACCTCGGCAGTAAGTCCTTGGAAGAAGCTTCAATATAAACAGAAACACAGTCCTCTCAGTCCGTAGGCTTCACAGCTATCCTAGGTGCACCCAGTCGAAGACGGCATATAATTTCCAAACGAGAGTTATTGTGTGGTTCACTTCTAATTTCGGCTTAATTCCACTCTCCTAGTTTCTACGGTGTACCAACATAAGTGCACAGCCGTTCTTCCTCCCTTGACCTATTCGTGGCGTAAACTTTGTTCACATACGATAACGCTATTTGTCTATTATAGTGCTTGCCCTGTTGCCTGAGCAAACATTGCTTAAGTAAGTATCAAAACCCTAATTAACATGAACATTCACTAGAATGACATCACTAGGACCTCACGGCACCTCTCCAGGCGTAATTATAAACAAACAGTAACCATGTTGGTTCGGCTTTTTATAATAAACTTTTAAGGAGTATATAACATTTGGTTACATGACATAGATAAATTGTGTTATAAAAATTTAGTGGAAAAATAGATTTCACATAGTATTTTAGAGAAATCCACTGAAATGCACAAACCGCTTAAAAGCACGGAATTAAGTGGCTGCATCAGTGTGCACTTCAGTAGTTTCGACTGTATATATTTGGGGATAATGATTTTGCTTTATATAATAGTTTTAATTATTACACCTACATCAATTTGGGCTTTGGCGAGACATCTAAGTCTTTACACATAGCTTCCTAGGTAGATTAATTAAACACATTGCAATATTTTAATTTTTATTTCCACATTGCAATATTTTAATATTTTTTGTTGCATATTTTAATCAAAAATATTGTAATTGGCAAGGAAAAGTAATTAAAATATTTGTAGCAATAAATAGACAGCTCCAGTTTAATAACTTTTGGCAAGTTGAAAAAAGTTTCAAATTTTTTCTTTAATGTGAGTTAAAGATGTTTTGTCCACTTCTTGTACATGTAGCAACATATATTTCAGCAATACTAGCATATAAAAATATCTTTCCTATCAATCAGGGCAATAATCCATTTAAAAATAATCCAAGGAAAGAAAGCAATCCTCACGTATTTTAAATAAAATAGAATATACCCAATATTGTTTTAAATAGCTCTTTTGAAGTTATATTTTATTAGACATTAAATGAGGCAAGGGCGGATACAGGATGTTATTACGGGTTCGAGGGGCCTCACAGGGAAAATTTTTAGTTTTGGACTGTTAAATAGTTTAGGTAAATGTTGTTATATTACTAGCCTTCCTTTATCTTCACCAAAATATTTAATTTAAGACAATGAATTAAAGATGGTCTTTTCTTTAATTAAACTATATGGTTTAGGGTAGATTATAGTCAAGTATGACAGAAGGATAACCTAGTAAAGGAGACATATACAATAACCAAAATGATAATTTACAATGTAATTAATAGAACAAGTTTAAATTTAAACTATAAAAACATTGTAATTATTTTACTTTTTTTATAACAAACAACTTTTTAAAAAATTTGAAGTTTATAGTGCGAAGTCGAGCCATCTTGGTTTCTTTGAAAATTTGTCAATCACTTTATTTACATCAATATGAATGTCTCTGTGAGTGTGTATTAAAAGTCTCTTCTGTCATCCGCGTTCGAAGCCAAGTTTGAGGGGGCTTCAACGATAAAAAACTACGTTTTGCTGAAGTAACCCTTACTGTAAACGTAGTTTGAAAGACGAGTAGCTTGAAGATTCGTGGAAAAACGTCTTGATCGCATTTCTCCAAGGCTTAGATACTTTGGACACCAGTATAAGACTTTTATTTATTACAGTAGTAACAAACAACACATAAAATATTCTTCATCGTCTTTAATTTTTTTTCCTATTTAACCCTAGGGGGGGGCAATCGCCCCCTCCACCCCTCGCTGGATCCGCCAGTGAAATGAGGTGGGCTAAGATGGACTATGCTGTCTGGCAAATTGACCTTAAAAATGATATTTGAAATAATATAGGTCATATTAAATTTATTAAAAATAACTTTGCATATAAGTATTGTAAATATTCTATTCATTAAAATATTCCCTACTGAAGAAATCGGATTACTTGTGTTTACTGAGATCCTTGGAATGGGATTAAATATATGGAAAGAAGTAAGGAAATTGTAGTTTGATTTTTATACGCAAGAATTAACAAAAAACTATTTAATTTACATAGACTTAAATTATAAGCGCAGTTTTTCTTACAAGGAATTTAAATTTAAATTGTAAGCATACCACTAAATAAAATAAAATTTAACCGTGTAAAACTTTAAATAAGAATTCAACAAAGTGAATTATTTTAAAATTTAAAATCTGCATAAAATAAAACAATAAGGATGTTTAAATATATATTGCTTTTCTCTGAAACTGTATCTTGATTTTCTCATTTATTAAAATTATTGATTTAAAAAATTAAAAAGTAATTGACATGCTGTCTCTTTCCGCATAAATACAGATTATGACATACAAACATCAATGTAGAGTTTTCAAAATTATTGGGAGGGCTTAAGTACATATTATGAGCATTTATACATTACAATATATGTAAAATTTCAATTTATTTCAAATTATTGGGGGGACTCGGGTCCCACGGGCCCATAAAAATCTACGCCTATGGACATAAATATAAATCAATTACGCAGGATATAAGCAGTGGCGGATCCATAGGCAAGAATTAGGGAAATTTCCCTTCCCAAATCCATAAAAATGCGGTGAAAATCGGTTATAACGAGCGCCGATTATAACGACCACCTTCATATAACGACAGAATTTTTACAAAAAGTTTGATTGCTTATTTTATTTTTTATTTTTGAATTACTGGTTAAATCCGGGATTCACAAACGACTTGTTCGCTAAAAGCGGTTAAATTATATTGCGCTTAATCATTATACCAAACAAAATCCATATTTTCCTCGCTATATCCAGAAACTCGCTAAATGCGGGCTCGTTATGAGTCAGTCCTACTGCATCTTACATCCCTCCAGCAAAATCCCTCTCTGGATGCGCCTCTGATATAGGGCCAGGGCCTTTTAGTGAAAATGCGAGACCCGGGGCAATTCATATTTTAGAAGCCCTTCAAATTCACGTCTAACACATATTGAGTTACCAAGTTGGGGCCATTAATATTGTGATGTCCGGGTTCAGCAGCCGTTCCTGCCCACTCTGACAGGCCTTGTATAGAGCTTATTTAAAACGAAAAAGTGTCTGCATCATCCTACGTCTGACGACTTGAAATTGCTTAAATTGCTTAAATTTTACTAGCCAGTCAGTTTCATAGACTGGCTAGTAAAATCTACTCAAACGAGTTAAAACTCAAGAAAACTAATCGAGATCAACTTGCTAATTTCTCAGATCTCCGTATCGCATTGCAAGGAGACCCCATGTTGAAATCCGCTTCTACGACAAAAGAAATAATTTTCCTTTTAAGTTTATCACGTTCTTTAATTTTAATTCCAGTATCAGTTTTATAATTCATTGCAATATTATTATCACGCAAATTTTACGATTTAGTAGAATTTGCATTAACAAATTCATTTAAATTCAATTAAATTCAATTAAAGACATAGACTTCTACATGGCTTTAGGCTCCTTTAAACAAAAACTTGAAGAAAATCTTGTTCCAAAGAATTTTTTGGAATCACGAATCAAAAAAGTTGTTACTTCTAAAGAATATTTGATTTTTCTGGTATTTTTTAACATATTTTAATAATTTTTAAATACTTTTTAACGCTATAGGTACAACTTGGCAATACCTCTTCCTATCTTCCACTCCTATATTCCACCTCCGCTTTAGGCCCTAAAGCTGATATTTTAATCGTTACGAGTAGGTCCGTAACGCATTGCCTTTCACAAGTTTTTTATAAATTTTTAGCAAGCAATTTCATTTCAATTCAGTCAGGCTTCGTTTCATTGATTTTATTCCAAAAAATAACTTATTCCTCCATGTGATGTCTTTATTCTGCAAAATGTTTCATTGTTCCACGTGATATTTTGGAGGATCAGCTTGCTGGTATATAGGCAATTTTTATTGTTACTATTATCATGATCTCTTTACGTACCAGTTAATAGTCTACCGCTAAACAGAATTATTCGCGTTCTTAATAATAAGTTAATATAATATTCTTAAGTGCCCCTTTGCCGTCATAAATCACATTATAATTGAGGGGTAGAATTATATACCTTTCTCTGAGTTTCCATAGCAAACTTGGAACATACATGAATGCAGCAGGCTTGGCACTCATCGATGTGAGTGTGGATGTGACTCTCTTTTTGTTTTTCGTCCTTCCCGAAACTGTACACACGGCCCCGGTGACCATGAAAATTTGGAATTTGGACGATGGCGGACTGCGGATCTCACTTAGAACTGCTTACTGCAATCTGCAATTTGATTTTCCAGGCTTTAAGAGATTTGGATTCTACGAGAAAATGCAGCTATTCTGTTCTACGGTGACGTCGAGGTAACACATCCTGCTGTCGTACCATTATCCTGGATTCGACTTCCCACAGTATTGTAGAATACGTGCCTTTTTTTTGTCCACCGTTGTCCTGGGTTTGGTCCTTATGGCAGTAGAGGTTCGGATTTCATCGGAAAATGGTAGGTCCTGACGCAGCAAAACTTTTGCTATCTCTATGTCGCCAAACACAAACAAACAAACCTCACTTAGGTAATCAAAACACTGTCTAAAACACAGGGCGTAGATTCCGTCCACATTTTTAGCTCAAAACAACATTTCTTCTCACTCCCATTTCTAGTTTTTCCGCTTCCATCCTAAAATCACAAGTACCCTATATTTTCCTTAATTTATGATTACTTATATTGATCAGAAATTTACTAAAAGACCTGGAATATAGAATATATATAGAAAATGTATGATATATATGTCTATTTTGTATCCCTAATTCACCCTAACAAGGTAGTCCGGCAATTCAAATTTATATGGTTCTCATAGTTCGCACACCTGTTCTTATAAAAGAAAATATTTTAGTTAACTTTTTTTTAAATTGTATCTGCTGTTGTGGTAACACAGAAAGATCCATATTCATAATCAAGGTTTTTTTTTGCATAATTAAATCGTCTTCACATGCATTCCGTTGTATCCTATACAGTGTGTAAATATCTAGTTCCATCCACATTCGCTAAAAAATGTTGGGTTTTGCGTTGAGGAAGGCTTCATTAACATCCTCTTTAAAAATATCAAGAGTAGCCGCATTTATTTTTAAATAAATAGGGTATCTTCTTGTATACATTTCTATAATTTCGTTGCTCTTGTGTTAGTGATTTTATCTACATAAACCATATTGTGCAAGCAGCCTCTTCCTGTGCCGACGTCATCACTGTTGTTTTCGGTATTTGTTATGTTCTATGAACGCAAGTGCATTGTTTTTCACGTGAAGACATTCTAACTATATAGAAAAAAAATAACTTCGACTGCTAGTCAAGTAATTAAAAAAGAATTAAGTTTCTAGCTATTGTAGTTTCGATGCAAATAAAATTTGAATTTTGTATATTTTTTCATGAGCACCTTGTCCAAATAAATGCGATACATCACTTTTTTCTAAGGTACACCTACAATCTTGATGTTTATGGGCCTTCCCTTGATCATATGCAAGCGATTATCGTCATCGCTTGGGGACTACCTAGTCCATAAAAATATTGTACAACACTGAAATTAGTATTTAAGTTTCAAGTTCAAAACGTTCAGTGTCCGTTTATTGTTCTAGTAATGACAATAAATAATTTAATAGAAATCATTAGATGCTTATGGAAAGACGCCTATTATTAAAATTCTACCATTTCTTGATAAAGGGCATAAAATTAATAGAAAAATTAAAAAAAAAATCGAAGAGGATCAATAATAAAGTCTCTCGTTAAAAGTAAGCGGGTGTGGATTATCGGTAATAACTTCTTGTTTGCTACATTTACTACAATGTTTCACGAATATTTCTACAATCTTAATCTAAGGACACATGAAAAACGATACGATGCATTAGTTATTGCAAAGTGTAAAGTAAAATCCAGGACTCACTCAAAGGATTCCCTTTCTGATTTTAGCCTGCAACATTTGCTTTTCCATACGTTTGTTTTAAAATAGCAAGGATTTTAAGATCAACGTATAACCTTGGTTGCCCTATGCAAAGTTTGAATTTGAAAATGTCAAAATACTTGTCTAAATACAAAAAAATAAAAACCCTATGGTCCGACTTTTAAATAATAATAACTTATTATGCAATATACATAGGCGCGAGAATAACGTAAACAATTAAGCATCGGGGATATTAGTTAATTAACGAAGTTACTAGCTCACCATCATATTTAACATATCTGCTAGCTCCAGCAGAATACTTTAATTAAACAGCAGATATTATATTAAACGCGAAATTTCGTTACTTGTATTCTAACTTTAAGAGTAAAACTTTCAAGAATAGACTTTTATCTGCAATCGGGATCTGATAGAATCCTATTTAAATTTGCCTAACGGTTTTGAGATTTGCATTAAAGACATTTCTACGTCTCACAACAAAAAGTTTAATTAAAATTAAAAAACTTTAACTTTTACCTGATTATCAACAGAAGGGTCATTAGGTATTATTTCTATTTTTCATTAAAGTTATATGAAATTATTTTAGGTTTGCCTTGTGAGTTTGTGTCTTTACATATAAAAGCGTTTGCACTCTTACAAGCTAACAATAAAATGTATTGAAAAAATGATACCAGAATCTAGTTTTTCGAATTCTTGTACACATATGGTACTAAAATACTGCGGGGAAAATGGTCTAAAACAGTTGTTCTTCAACTGTGGTCGGCGGACTCCGGGGGGTCCTTAGGACTCTATCGGGAGTTCGCGAGACCATCTCAGTTTTCCACAAAATTTCGGAAAAATATTAAGACGAGAGTATTTACACTTTAATGCTAAGAATAAATTATGAGGGGACGAAAAATTCTTTCCTTAAATAGTGAAAATTAGTGATGAAACACTAGAAATAAATACATATGATGCAAATTCCGGGCTTTAAACTTTGAGTTAATTCTTGGGGGTCCGCGAGGGCAAGTGATCTATGAAGGGGTCCGCGGTCTAAGACAGTTAAAGAATCGCTGGTGTAAAGCATTATCGACACAACCACTGTATGTCTAATATTTTGTATGATATATTTCGCATAATATTAATTTTGCTAATTCGTACAGTTCTACAGATGACTTGCCAAGTGTACAAAATACTCAGGTGCAACACGTGAAAGAGTTTTTGAATTATTTGTGCACCCTTTGCAGTCAATTTGTACAATTATGCAAAGTCAAATCCCTTACCCTCTATAAAAAAGTTGGAACAAAAGTTGGCAGGCATATGCCATTACCAATAAAGTCAACTTTGTATCAGTGTCAGTTATCTAACTGCGCCCAGAAATACGGGAAGACAAGAATTACATTTCCATAAATAGAAAAAATCAATTACTTTCAATTATATCGAATCAGTATTTCGTTGTCGGTAATAGAACACAGACATATGCTCAATTATGAAAGTCATCGATTTAAAACTGGACAACGTTGAAAATTTTCTCTGCAAGTTGAAATAGAGATCAGATTGAGTTGAATTTTTCATTTAACGGCAAATGCTTCTAATCCTTACTAAAACTTCGGGTAAATTAAATTTTATCAATAGCATATACCACAGCATTGAAAAGAATGTGAGCATTTTATCTTTAAAGGCGGCGTCTTATATATTTATTTATTCGTTTATTCATTCTCCAAGATATATATAGTTTGTCATACAATAGAAATGCTTCTCAGCTTAGTGACATGACAGGTGGTCAGGAAAAAAGCCGATACATATATATATATATAGCATTGCTGAATTCGGCTCTTATATACCGGTGGCAGTAGATAAGAAATTACGGAAAGTCTATTATTTCCTATTGCGATCCTGATGGTTTATTCATTCGTTGACGTTTTCATTAAATAATGCTACGATTGATTTCGATGAAAAAGTTAATCGATACCATTCTTCGATAATTGTATCGCTGAAAAACTTTATTATACTTATAAGCACTAGTCAACACGAGTGCGCCTTTAATAATGTTAAATGAGGTCAAAACTCAACTCTTGCTGTAAACAAAATTTTTGAAAAATTTTTACGGGACCTAAATCACCTCAGTGAATCTAAAATAAACGAAAAATGTATATTTCAAGATTCCACTCTCTTATGTTTTTCCGACTTCTTAAAATTCATCACATACGGAAAAAATTGCTTTAGTTTCCCCGAAGTTTGTAAAGGAAAGAAATCGAGAGATGTTTACTCAAGTGCAGCAATTTAAATATTTAAGCATCATTGCACTGGAGGGCAATGAGATTAGTACAAAGATCAAAGCAAGAATAATAACGAAGTTTCACGAATATATCACAAAATATAAAACTTTTTATTTATAAAATAATTAAAATGCATGAAGGTTTCTAAGAATATATACGGATATATTATTGTACGATTTCGATAGAACGTGTTACCTGTACCATTGTGTCTGTCGTATTCCAGGTATGTCTTGCGCTATATTTGAGAAATTTCTATGCAAAAATGTAATATCGGGACTAGATGTAATATCTAATTAGCCTCCGGAGCCGCATATATACGTTTTGGCATACTACATTTTATTGTCTGTGTGTAGCTAACTAATTGATATACAGTTTTTATTCATAAACGCCTTTTATTAGCTCAGTTTAAAGCCAATTATAGCACATTTGCGAATTTGTTGGATAAAATAACTTCGAAGGCACACACGCATGCGTGACTATTTTTTTCAGCCAATTTTATCTTTGATTGCGTAATTTTCATTGATTTAAGAGCTTGGGAAATTTTTACACCTATTACGCCTAAAATCCAGTTTTTGGTGCTAACTTTGGTTTGTTCACCGAACAACCTATTTCTTTTTAAACCCAAGCGAACACTCGAATTTTTGTTACGCACTAAATTTGGGAGTGGGGTTTATTCCATTTATCTGTAAACGGCTGTTTCCAAGAAATAGTAAGAGAAGTTTTCTTTCTTAGTTATGTTAGGAGAAATAGGCGGAAATGGCTGGAGGCAAGGGGGTTAAAGGTGCAGCATTAATACTTAATGTCTGCTAATTGTGTTACTTACAAAAGATAACACTTTATCTTTAAATTCAAAGGTAGGTAAAGTTTTTGTGGGGTCTCCTTTGTAACACCATTTTTTTTTTGCTTTACTGTCTGATTAGACAAATTATTCATTTCTGCCTCGAGCCGACTAGGCCAATGCTATATTTTTAAATAAATAAATAAAAAATATACTTAATTTGAAGATCACATCTGAGTCTCACGTCAATACAAAATTCAGTAGAACAGTGGTAGGTGCAGTATTCGATCGAGGATTAAAAAATATCCAAAGCATATATAATCTATAGCTTTCCAATTACCATAAACTAATATGATTAAAAATGTCTCAAGAAATCATCTATCAACAGTTTTAATGAAATTACTTGAAGTTGCAACTTGGTTTTATTTGGCAAATGTACAGTAACGTCCTAAATTTAAAAAGCCGTTATTAACAGGTAGCCGTTTAGTTTAGTTTGTCGGATTATAAAGGAAGAACTTTCAAATGAATAGTATGTGTCGAAAAAACACCCTATGTCTACACAGAAAGAAGCAGCAGTTACAAACGGAAGTGGTCATTTAGAGCAGATTTCAGAAATATAAGGGGTGATCACATTTAGAAAGCGGTCTGTGTAAAGAGAGCCCATGATTCTATGCATGCATAGAAAGAAATAATAGTCGTTATAGTAGCAAGTGGTCGCATATAACGAGTAACCAGAGTATATGGAGGATCGTTTACATAACGGCCTGTGTGGAATAGTGTAAATCCTAAGTGCACACAGAAAGAACTGTGTGCAACGATAAATAGTACAGATTCTTCATCGGGTAGCTTAATATTGCGACGGAAATATGTCTTCCAAATTAACGTCATATCCATGGACGTGTTGATGAATATATGTTTTGTTTACGACAACGTATACATTTGAATACATACCTCCAGAAAAAGCACCAGGTATGTAATTTTAGAAAAGGTACCCGAAGACGGTTCTGAAATAACATGCATACGTTTAAATACGTTTATTGAAATAGAAATTTAAAGTTATTTTTAATAAACATATATATAGCACAATTTTATACATACTTTGTATTTTATAGATATTAGGTTACATTGATTGAACATCTAAAATTATATCTTTTGTCTATGAACGTACTATATGTAAAAATATTATGTCATCAAACTGCAATTGAGTTTATATCCAATATTTAATATATGTTATAATGTAAAGCGTTTACACATAAAATTCTAAACTTAATATTTATTAGTAATTTTGTTCTTATATAATTATTTTTATTACAAATTCATACAAAGATAAAAAAAATATAACTTTCGAATTTCTTTTTCATGAGATTAACTTTTCAGATGTACCGCCAGTATATAAGAATGTTTTCACTATCGTTAGGGCTAGTTGTACTTTCGGTATCCTCTTATTGCTTTGGTGATAACGACGCACTTCTTAAATAACGAGAGTGGACTTTAATTTTAATTTAATTTTAAACTCTCATAAAAGGCCCAATAGATTTATATCATAAAAGGCACCATAGCTTGTAAGTAGAATTTACTGTAACTCAAGAAACACAGTTATTTATCAAATAATGGATACTCATTCCCAGCACGAGAGCTCTTGCTCTCTCACGAATTATCAGTTACAACTCATATTAAATTTTAATTTAATTAATTTCATTTACTGTGTTTTGCATGTCAGTATAGAATTTCTGTCATTACGCCCTATATGTCAATGTTTAATTTGTTTTCTTATGTTTTACATGTCAGTGTCTACCCTCATTGATGGTTGTTTATGGTGTTATGTATTTAACTAATTTAATATCTGAGGGATAATCGGAACTGGTCAAGCTGACTTTTTGTCTGCTTTTTTTCAGGTCATCCGTCAGGCACCTTCCAGATTCATATCATTTTTATGCTTGCATAAAATTTTTTGGTTTCCTCTAAAATAAATATTATTATTAGTATTATTATATTTTTCATAAAGCTACATGTGCCAAATTGGGGAGTGGGTGGGGGAGAAGATGGTTTGCAGAGGATCGCGCAAATAATTAATAAAATATGAATTTTAAACGTAAATTTTATTTTTTACGAAACAATTTCATTTCTACTTCGAAAACATATGTTGAGTGGAATTAAAATGTTTCTAACGTTGTTTTCAATTTCATTGGAAATTTTAAAAATTTGTGAGCAAATTAAACCTCGTTTTTACCGAAAATTCAAAGTTTTGTACATTATGATAATTCTGAACATAAGAACGAAATCTCCATCAAAAACTATGAGAAATTCAAAATAATATTTGCATGAACAAATAGTGCTTACTTAAAAACGAAAAAAAGTAATTAATGCATATCGTCATTTCTAATAAAACGATGGAAGATAATGGAACATGTAGGCATGGAGACGGGTATTTCTTTACTTTTCACACACCATATCATAGTAGAACAATGGGGAAAAAATACGACACACAAATTTCAAAATAGTGTCCTAGCAAAGACATTTAAAACAATTCGAATAAATATTAGAGGTAATATTTTAGGATTTGGAGAACGACATATATTAGCAATATTTCTATTAGATAAACGAAATTTTGAGGGGAAAGTTTAGAAAGAAAAGTTTCTTCGACAAACCAAACTGTTCAATAGCCCCCTAGCGTTAGACAGCCCAACTACCAGCTCGATAAACGCGAATACCTCTCGTAATACGCAGAGCTTAGAGTAACAACGTAGAGAGTAGGTCGTGAAATTTTGCTGCTATAATTTCACGAAACTTTTACTTTATGACCAAATAGAAATATTTTTTCTTGCTTTCTTATTCGATAAGAAAATACTTCGGATAAACGAGAAGGCCTTTTGATAACACACAGGAAACCATTTGCAGAAATAGGAAGATTCCCGATAATATATTCCCCAAGCTAATAGGGAAGTTGGAAAGTTTGGTATAAGATTTGTTTTTCTCTGAATCGATTCGGCGTAAGTATAGAGAAAAGCTTTTCTAACTTTGCATTCGCTCAAATTTTTACATTAGTTTTCGAACTTTAACAAGTGCTCGAAATATTTTAATTTATTTTCGCATCTTCCGCGCTGTTTTCATCAACAGAACATAAACGATACGAAAAGAGAATTAAGTTTTTTGGAAGTTTATTGACTTTTGAATGAATTCATATACTTCTCCCAATCCTGAGCTACACAAAAGCATTTTCAAAAATGCCTCAATATGGCAATTTCCTGTAATTGCGATTCACAAAAACTTTCCAGAATTTGTTTAAAGAATCTGATTTCGTTCATTAATCAAGGTGATAGTAATATTTCGAAGGAAAACAGAATAAATATAAACTCACTGATTTCTACAGTATTGCAGAAGAAAACTTTGTGTTTATTTTATTAAATCGCGTAGGTTGAGCCTTTCACGAAGGACTAAACGTCAATTAGACTAAGACAAGGAAAGTACAAAATGTCCATAGAAATGGAAGGCCAAAATAGCAACACACATCAAACAAACAATCTTACCATGACACTGTCCATATCTAACGAAACTGCAGAGGAAGATGGCATTTTATATAATGTTCCACCCGGTATTGTTGTCCTGTTATCTTGCTGTTATGGTATGGTATCTCTGACCGCTATATTGGGAAATTTTTGCGTTCTTGTCATTGTAGCTACCAGTCGCCGAATGCGCAATGTAACGAATTATTTCATTGCTAACTTGGCCTTTGCAGATATCACCATTGGATTGTTTTCGATCCCCTTTCAGTTTCAAGCTGCGTTGCTCCAAAGATGGGTGTTACCGGATTTTATGTGTGCGTTTTGCCCATTTGTTCAAGTGCTTTCTGTCAATGTCAGCATTTTCACATTGACAGCCATTGCGCTTGATAGATACAGAGCCGTGGTTTTCCCTCTTAAGGCTCGGACCAGCAGACTAAGCGCTAAATTGGTTATTATCGTTATTTGGGCATTTAGTGGTGCTGTGAGTGTGCCGTATAGTATCGCTCTCAGAGTAACCTACGTCCATGATCCATCATATGGTAAAGAACCTAAACCATTTTGCCAAAACGTAGGTATCTCCCCTCAAGTTTGGAAAGTGTATAACTACGCTCTTGTGTGTTTACAATACTTTCTGCCGCTGTGTCTCATTTCTTTGGTGTACTTGAGTATTGGATTAAAACTGAGAGATACACAAACTCCTGGGAACACCCAATGCGAAAGGGATGCGACTATCATGAAGAACAGGAAAAAGGTAAGATTTCATAAAATTACATTAATGAAATAAAAATGAGATTGTGAGCCATTTAAATCAGACGTCTATAATCGTTCTTGAAGTTTTTAATGAGTTGAACGTTTTAATGATTGCCGACAATAAGGTAGGCGTTTTTTAAATAAAAACATTCATTCTTTCACACATACATATAGTGAAATGTATATTAATGATTTATGTTAAGATGGGGTACAATTATCCGTTTTTTAACCTTCAATAAACATGGTATGTGGGCTATGTAAAAGCGAGCTCTATATATATTTGTGTCTCTACGTTCTAAATACTTGAAGTAAATCGACATAATTCCATCCATTTGTTTTGGTTTAAATTAGGTAAAATTGTTTGAAATTCTATTTCATTTTCAAATGCGTACTTTTTTGTAGAAATTTAATATTCTTAACTCACTTTCCAATTAAAAAAATAAATAAATTAAAAACTTTTGCATAATTAACCTCAAGATTGACTTTAGGAACATTGTACATGATATATCCTGATAAAAAAGCCAATAGTGTTAAATTGTTTCAATATTAATCTGTTAAATTTGAAATGCGATACGGAAAAAAAACTACATCTTCCTCACAGGAGGCAATTATATAATTTTTAAGAAATCGCAATCAATAAAACGAAAATTTGTTTGCAAAATATGTACAATATTTTGAGATTGTTTTATAGAAATTCATATATCGAAGACAATCTTTGTGAAACCAGATTTTTATTATTTTTTTTCTGTTGAAATATATTCTATTTTTGTTTTTCCACTTACTATGGCGATACATATATTAAGAATCGCTTTCATCCACGGTAAAATTAATGATACTTTTCTGAGGCACTGAATTTCGATGTAGATGACCTCTTTTATAATTTGAATTTACATGGAGAGTAATTTATTACCTTAGAAAAGAGTTGGAAACGTTAAACATATGTATGTAAACTCTCAATTATCCGCGGTGATGAGTGGCACGATTACCACAGATACTCGAAACCACCACCCAGGCAGCGACAGGGAAAATTTTCCCATAGTGTCTCTGGCGTTGAAAGGTCAACAGACTGTTATATATTATGCAAAAATGCAGTTAATCGTCTAACGATATATTAATTATAATTAATTATTAATTAATTATACAATTTGCCACACTTTTGAGCTCTGCAGTTCTTTTCAAGTGGTATGAACAAACTGAATTTTAAAATGACGTACAAACTCTCTTCAAACCGGCTTAAATTTTTACATACATTACAAATTTTTATAATGCAGTATTTCTAACTTCAATTTCAACTGAAGGGATGATCGGTAATATCTCTCGCGATGCCCAATTGCGATATTTTCAACGATCAATTACGCTTGCTTTTTACAATGTTTTTAGTTTCCTTTTGAGCGCGCTTTGTCGGGAGTTCACTGTGCATTGTGACTTCCACTTATTTGGAGAGAACACCATGCGAAATATTCCTGATAATATTCCCACGTAGTAAGTTCAGTAATCGACATACAAAGTGGGCCATGTCATGCTGAAATGGGCTTCTTGGCAATAAAACTGGAGTTTAATGAAGATGTGGTGCACAAGAATCAGTGTTTTACCACAAATAAATTTGACACCCATGTATTTGTAGCTCAAACTAGAGCTATTTTTGTTTTAGGAGGAGAAAAAGAGACGCCGTCCTCATCCCGGATTCGAACCAAGGTCCCCGCAGTGTCTTAACCTTCTAGACGAATGAGAACAAGAACAGACGCTCTTTTCTCCGTATATTAAGTTGTAAGATATTATTACCCTTCACAGGGATAACACAATTGCCAAATATTGGTCAACACACAAAGCCACCGGGGCGAGATTTTTGTGAGTTTTTCGTGGAGGATTTTTTATTACAAATAAATTTGACACCCACGTATTAGTAGCTCAAACTAGAGCTATTTTTGTGTTAGGATTTTTTTTTGTCCTAAACAAAAATAGCTCTAGTTTGAGCTACTAATACGCGGGAGTCAAATTTATTTGTTAAAAAAATAAACAAGAAAAAAAACCTCACAAAATCTCGCCCCGATGGCTTTGTGTGTTGACCAATAGTTGGTCTTGCTCTCATTCATTTAGCAGGTCAAGACACCGCGAGCTCAAAGCGGGGACCCTGGTTCGAATCCAGGATAAGGACGGCGTCTCTTTTTCTCCTAAACAAAAATAGCTCTAGTTTGAGCTACTAATACGTGGGTGTCAAATTTATTTGTAACAAAAAGATGATGTTGATATCTTAATTGGAAATGGAACACTGAAAGTAATCCAAGATTTTAACATCCATGATAAAAATGAATTTTATGAAAACGTCAGAAGCTATTTCATAGCAGCATGTGACTACATGCACAATAAATTTCCTTTTGAGTTAGAAGTGTTACATCATGCAGAGGTTACACAAATATCGAATTTTGAAAATGCATCATTTTCCAGCTTAAAATATTTTACAGAAAAATTTCCTGTTCTTTTGTTCAATAATACAGAAGATGAAGCTGTTGATGCTTTACAAACAGAATTCAGTGAGTTCCAGGCTTTCGAAGTTCCACAAACTGTGAGTAATGAAGGTAGCATTGATGCACAATGGGCAGCCATAGGTAAAATAAAAAATGATACTTGTGAATTAAAATTTAAACGACTTTCTCAGGTTATGCTGTCAATACTTACGATCCCTCACAGTAATGCAGCATGCGAGAGAGTCTTCAGTCAAGTGAAGAAAATTAGAACTGACTTCAGGTCAACCATGTCTGATGACACATTAGAAAATTTACTAATAGTTAAATGCAGACGCGTAGAATAAATGCAAAACAATTTTTATGGTGCAGTTCGATAAAATCATTAACACGATAACACTGCTTTTATCGAACTGCACCATAAAAAATTGTTTTGCATTTATTTCATTGAGTAGTGCAGTGTCGCTATTAAACTATTTAACATGTAAAATGTTACGAGAATGTATTTGACAAAAAATTTCTCGAAAATCCAAAATCTTGCACTACAGCATTTGTAAATTCTAAGAATTAATATTGCGTTTAATACAGTTTAATCCTCTATTATTATTAATTTAATAAATACTTAATTTCCTCATTGTGCCTGTTTTTCATAAATTATGTATGATTTTGTTTAATTAAAAAATGGCCGGCCCACGCATGCACAATTGACTACAGATTTTTCACTTCTAGAAGTTGGCACCTACGCCAGTGTTTCTCAAACTTTGGTCACTTCAAGGCCAACTAGATTTACTACAGGCCTGCTCACGTGAGCCTAACGCTACAGAAAACCTGTCCCCAAATTTTCGCAGTGGCGATTCTCTCAAGCAGTTTTTCTCCGACAGAGGGCGCCTGCTACCTGGGTTAATATTCTCAATTTAACAGACTATAAATGCCAATTAATAGCCCAGTTTCTGATTACATACAGAAATATATTGCTTTTTGCTCAAAAATTTATCGTATTTTATTTTCCAACGACGATGATGATATCGTGATATGACAAACTTTCGTAACAAGTTTTTAAACTAAAATTTAAATCTTACATACCTTTTTCTACTCTTTTATTTACACTGAAGACGGTTTATTGGATGAAATGATTTCTCAGGCATGATTAATAACTGATAATGAATTGATAGTTTACACTGAAAGCTAAATTGCAAAATGCATATAAAAGCAGACTTTATTTTAATGGTTAATAAAATAGAATTATATAGAATTTAAATCAACTAATTAATAATTTAATTATTTTTATTATAATTAATTATAAAATAAAGAATTAATTAGAAGGCTTGACACCTGTTTGGAAAGACTTTAATGGAATGTTAATGAAATTAACACATGAATTTACAATAAACTGATGATATAACTACACAATGTATAATATTTTATACATTGTATAATATTGTATATATTAAATACAATGTATAATATTGAATACATGATTTCTAATAACTTTTGACACAAGCCAAATTTTTAATACATCACATAATAAAAATAAAGAATCAGGTATTCATGAATAGCAATTCTTTCCAAAATAATTTTACTTGAAAATACAAACTACATAATAGAACAGCATGTCACCGAAAAACAAAATACAGAATAAACACTTACTGTGTCCTTAATACTGCAGATATAAATAGGCTAAATGGAACACAACAAGAAACTATCATTATTATCACAAATAAATATCATGTAAAAATTATAGAAAACCCAGAAACCCTTTTTAATCTTCGGTTAACTGCTGCAAACACATGAAAGCATATGGCATGTTTGTACCTGTGATTTGGCGTCCCCTATGAACAACCCCAGTAATTACTCCAAAAGAAAGTGGGGACACCCTTGAAATTCACGTGAGCGGGCCTGTAGTAAAATCTAGTTGGCCTTGCTCACTTAGACACGAGGCGTTAGGTTTCGCAACTGACGCTGAATGATCATCCAATCACAGCGTTGCAGCCTGTGACGTCTTAAAAAGGCTGTCTATTTTGTTTTTTAAAAGTTCATTTGTATCACGATGGATGAAATACAGTTTATTAAATGCTCAGGATTCAAAAATAATTTAAATATAATTAATGATAATATATATATATAACATAATTTATAATACATAAAAAAAATTCGTTTATTAAGGTCTTATACAGCTTTTAATTAAGAAAATTTCGAGTCAGAAATGTTAAATTTAACACACAAAATTAAAATTTCACTGCTTAATGCGAAAAAGGCATGAAAGCAAATGTATTTCCTTCTCTCTGGCATCGTGTTTTTTTTTTTTTGAATCCTGGCCTTTCCATTGCAATTTTTACGAATGTTTGGATGAGAGTTTTTCTTTTTTCTCCCTTCTATTTCAAATAAATATGTCCTCAAATTGTAAACATCTGAAATAAAAATTCCTTTAATAAGCATCCATAACTTAAAGAAAAAAAAAAGGGGGGCTATCTATTAGACGTTTTTATAAATATTTTTTCCATCGTCTTGGTTGGAAGGGAAAAAGAGTCCCGCCCCTTTTATGACATCACAGGGTTCAAAGCTATGATTGGATAATCTTTCAGGGTTAGTTGCGAAACCTAACGCCTTGTCTTACAGACTACTTTAAACGAGGCGTTAAATATCGCAATTTACCCTGAACGATTATCCAATTACAGCGTTGCATCCTGTAACGTCATAAAGGGGGCGGGACTCGTTAGTTTCGCTTCAAACGGAGACGCTGGAAAAAAATATTTAGAAAAATGTCTAATAGATAATCTTTTTTTTTTCCTTTAAGTTATGGATGCTTATTAAAGAAATCTTTATTTCAGATGTTTACAATTTGAAGACATATTAATTTGAAATAGAAGAGTAAAAAGCAAAACCCATCTAAACTTTCTTATAAATTGCAATTGAGAGGACCGGATTCAAAAACAGGGTGCCGGAGGAAAGGAAATACATTTGCTTTCATACCTTTTTCGCATTCAGCAGTGAAATAATACATTTGTGTTTTAAATTTAATATTTATGATTCGAAATTTTCTTATTTAATAACTGTATAAGACCGTAATAAACAAACTTAATTCTTTATTTATTATAAATTATATTATTTTTATTATTAATTATATTTAACTTATTTATTTTTGAATCCTGAGCATTTAATAAGCTACATTTCATCTATTGTGGTACAAATACACTCTTAAAAAACAAAACAGCCTCCTTATGACGTCACAGGTTGCAACTCTGTGATTGGATAATCGTTCAGGGTCATTTGCGAAACCTAACGCCTCGTCCGCTTCAAGCATTCTTTTATTTGTTGCGGACTGAAATTAAGGTTGCCAACTATGATTAATAATATCACGGCTAACTAGATTACTACTAGTTGATTGCTTACTAGTAGTAATCTAGTTGGCCGTGATAACATTAAGCCCTACTTAGCCACCGTCATACTGATCCTGCCTCTCCCAAGCAAAGATATGATCAAAGTAACCCTCGATTTTTGATTTATTTGATATATTACATTTGATATATGTGATATGTATGATGTGATATTTGGTAATATATGTAGGGTACGTAAGAGCTCGGCACTAGAGACTTATTCATTCATTGAAATATAATTTGTAGTTAATTTTCACTCTTGGTGTTATAAAAAAAATTTTACGCTTTAAAAAAGCACCAGCTTTAGGCAGAAAATCCCTAAAATCTCCGACCATGTTCTTAAAATATGGGTTGGTTGCCGAACCTACCCGAAACAAAATTTTTCGGCTATAATACACGTGTGTCCCTGTGCGATTTGTCGCCAAGGCGTGGCAACTTCCTTCCCGGTTTACGTCATCACGCAATCTCGCTTCCCGACCGCCATGTTTTTTTAAAGAGTAATTAGCTGTTATACTGAGTTTACT
>QLNU02015360.1:101733486-101745283 GCA_006491805.2 Dysdera silvatica
TAATAATATCTCACAACTTAATATACGGAGAAAAAAGCGTTTTTTCTTGTTCTCATTCGTCCAGTAGATCAAGACACCGCGGGCTCAACGCGGGGACCCTGGTTCGAATCTGGGATTAGGACGGCGTCTCTTTTTCTCCAAAATTACACAAGCTCTAGTTTGAGCTACTAATACGTGGGTGTCAAAATTTGTAGTATAATAAATTTTCCCCCACGAAAAACTCACAAAAAATCTCGCCCCGGAGGCTTTTCTGTGTTGACCATTATTTGGCAATTGTGTTATCCCTGTGAAGGGTAATAATATCTTACATCCTCATATACGAAGAAAAATGCGTTTGTTCTTGTCCTCATTCGTCTAGTAGGTCAAGACACCCCGGGCTAAACGGAGGGACCCTGGTTCGAATCCAGGATGAGGACGGCGTCTCTTTTTCTCCAAATATAAAAAAAGCTCTAGTTTGAGCTACTAATACGTGGGTGTCAAATTTAATTATAGTATAATAAATTCCCCCACGAAAACTCACAAAAATCTCGCCCCGGAGGCTTTCTGTGTTGACCATTATTTGGCAATTGTGTTATCCCTGTGAAGGGTAATAATATCTTAGAAGAATCAGTGTTTTAAGCACAAACCCTGAATAATTTAATAAACTATCAAAATACTGCCCTCACCATTACCAAGAGTGAAAAATAACAATGCAAACTTAACTAAGTGGTTCATATACAAATGAATAATTTTTTAACGTCGTTTAAATGTAAGAAGATCTTTTAAATTATTGATATTTCGAGTATTGGGTAAAATCGTTCAGAATAAAATCAAAAGCAAACGTCCAAAATTACAACCAAGATAAAAATGGAATATAAACTCCAGTTAACTGAACATCGTTTAACCGAAATCCGAGGTTAACAGAAATGGTCTTTCCTACTGGGCATTTTTTTTAAATTATTGTTTTTTAAAATAGGCACCCGTCAATATTTTTTGGCCAAAGCGCTCATATTTGTTTCTAGTGTACTTCGATCTTAATACAGAAATCAACAAAAATGCTATTCAAGAACATAATAATAAAAATAAAATGTACAAGGAAAAATTATGTGGTTCTAGTTTGTGCTTTTCCACCCACTATGCTGGCTGGCTACGACAGCACGGGACCTCGTGGTGTGAAAATTTCGGGCTGAGAGGGGCTTCAATGGCTTGTTTTGACAGAAGTAGGGGAAACCGGGGCTTCTGCATAACTAGCGCAGGTGGTACGGTGGTACGCACGTGGTACGATGGCACGCACTTGGCACGGGCTTTTACCCCAATGGCGGGAGATGGAGGGAGATGGCGGGAAGCCTGGGAAGTGGCACGGGTCTGGGAGGTTATTCCCTACCAAGGATGTTTGCCCTTTTTTTTTAACTCTGCCAGTTTTTTAAAATAATTACAAATTTTTACCTTTTTTTAAATTTTACATTTTATTTTAATTAATTACAATTTTTTTTAAATCGAAAGTTTTTAAAATTTTCCATTTAAATGTTTTCAAAAAAAAAGTTTTTTTTTCAAAAGTTTTTAAATTTTTATTTTAATCAAAAGGTTTCTTTTCGATCGAAAGTTTTTTAATTTTTACATTTTTTTAATTAATTGCATTTCTTTTCGATCGAAAATTTTCTAATTTTTACTTTTATATTTATTTAATTTTTAGTTATTTTGGAAATCTTTCGCTACATGCCAAAGTAGAATTTGTTCTATGATTTCCTATATTTCTGATAGGAATGCGGTGAGCATTCCCACTTTAAGGCGACCATCTCTCTAAGACGATCTTATGGACAGCCGTCTTTATTATGTTTTAAGATTTTAGTTTATTTCCCTATGTGAATTTGGCGATTGACAAAAAATGTCCGACCGTTCACCTGTTTAAGACGAGCATCTCTCTAAGACGATTTTATAGACGAGTGTCTAAAATTTATAGTTACTGTATTTTATCGCGATTTTTTTTAAAATAACTGTAAGTTTGCATTTTCAATCATATTCAAATCCTTATTTTAAATTGCATCCTATCATTACCGGTTTCGCTCTTTTCTAGCTAAAATATCACGTGACGGGATGTCTGTTTTCATTCTCATACCGGAAAAATTGCTATCTAGCTATTTTCCTCGTAGCTGAATCCACGTTTTTCGCTAACCATTGGCAACACCAGATATATAGCGGTCATCTTACGATTTGAAGTCACTTTTTCGCCGAGAGTTTACAAGCTTGTTACTCATTTTGTCATCTCTTACTTATTTGATTTCTTCATTCAACACATTATAATGACTTCCAATCAAGTAAGTACGCTCTTCTTATCCTAGTTTTCTATATACTAATTATTTTGTTAATTAACTGCTTGTTTTAATTTTCTCAAATTTAACTCACACCTTTATTTATTTTTCAGCTAGCTTATTAGTCTCTCTACGAATAATATCATAATCCTTCCAATCATATTTTCTAAACTAATTTTATCACTTTCTGGATTTTTTTAAAAGCTAATTAAAACGATTTTAATCCTTTCGATGATATTTTCTAAACTAATTTTTTCTACTTTATCCATTCCTTTATACGCTAATTATTTCCTTGATAATTTTTTTGTTTTAATTTTCTTGAAATCAACTAACGCCTTAAATTCTTTTTCAGCTAGTTTATTATTCACTTTTCTGATTAATATCGCAATCCTTTCGATCATATATTTTCTAAACTAATTTTATTACTTTATCCATTTTTTAAAGGCTTATTATAATCTTTCTATATTATAGGAATTTACGTACGCTAAAATCACCTCAACTGAAGCCGAGAAGACCCTCGCTGATTACGACGACATTGATCTGTCACCCTGGGAGTACATGGATTCGGTAAGTCATTTTTCTTTCAAGTGATATTTCAAGTGAAGGGTTAGATTTATTTAAGATACCCTCGCTAATCCCTATACTATAATATTAATTATCCGCGAATGATGATATGTTAAAAAATAACAAAAAACTATTATAGAGAAACTTTTTTTATTCGATATTTAAGCCATTGTGATACAGATTTCTTATGAATCGGTAGAGATTTTCCTATCTGTATAACAGGTAATCTCTTTTTAAGTAGAGAATCATCGTCCTTAGCATTTCTGATATTGGATAGTATTTTTTCACCGTGAATATAATTAAGAGGTAGATTAATTTCTTTGATAGAATCTACAAATTTGTCTGTCGCGGGAAGAGGCTTATATGACTTCCTATTTCTTAACAAACTATCGATTAAATCAATCTCGCTTGAAGAAAGCATTACATGTGTTTTGCAAATGAGTTCACCATTTTCTGCCCATGAAATTACATCGTTATGCTTCTTTAAATAATCCATAATGTTCAGCGCAGTACCGCGAGTATCCTTCGGCACTTTGCGGGAATTTACCACTGTGAAGTATTACGTCGTATTGCACACGAATTTCTCTCGGATTTCCGCTGATGCAGACGAAACCATTTTCGAAGTCGTTGTGTTCCAATTCTCCCTGGGATTGAAGACTTTAAAGTAGAGGAAGCCTTTGAAAAGGTAAAAGAAAGTTTTGAAGAGTTGCAGGCACCAGACAGTCGTGGGTGTTGGATCAGATTTTATATCTGGAGGTGAAAATCGCTCAATACCACCCACTCGCCGCTTCCTCCGACATCCCTCTCCCAAAGAAACTGATGGATAAACGTGTCATTTTGAATATCAAGAACAAATGCTTCCTGTGGAGTGTCCTAGAAGCCCTACACCCTGTTGATAGGACAAAGAATGCAAACCAGGTTTCACATTAGGCATCATATGAGTCGGAGCTCAACATGGGAGACGTGAAATATCCCGTAAAGATGCGGGACATTCAGAAAATCGAGAGCCATAACAACCTCTCGATTAATGTCGTTAGATATGAGAAAGAAGTATTCTCACTCTACATCACAGAGGAGAGATTTTCAACTCATGTGAAACTTTTCCTGATTTCTGATGCGGGAGGCCAACACTATTGCCTCATTAGAAATCTGTATCGACTCCTCGTCGACCGCTATCGACATAAGGAGGAATCCTTCTACTGTGATTACTGCCTGCACCGGTTCTGGACAGAAGACAGCATACTGAAGCATAGGGAGGAGTGAGTTAGGCATGGGCCACAAAAAATAAACCTCCCCATCGAGAAGGGTAAGTGGCTCTCCTTTGACAAATGGGAGTACCAATTGAGGGTTCCCTACATTATATACGCGGATTTTGAACCCTCGATTGAGAATACTGGTGGATCGAGAACTCCCTACTCCACTACGGAGGCTACGCATATCCCCTATGGTTACGCCTACACCATCAATGGCCCCGATGGGGTGTTAGTAAAACCGCCAAGTGAGTGTAGTGGCGGACATAAACACTTGACAACTTAAGGTTTTTCCCTATTGTCCACTATTTCCAAACTGGAGTTACAGAACCATAAACTCTGTCAACAGCTGGCTCGCCTATTTCCTTCTTCGACCACCTAGCGTCTCCACTTTCTTACCTCCATTTCCATATACTCTTTATACCTTCCTTTTTATTTCCATTAAAATCTAACTTCTTTTCCTCCGTTCACCTGCTCACCACAATGGGGTGAATGCATTAAGAAGTTTCTGAGCGCTTTTCTAGATGAGAGTGATGTCATCTCTATCAAACCGGCAGATAAAAAACCTCTGAAGATGACCATCGCTCAGCAGCAGACCTTTAGAGCTTCTGCAAGCTGTCATATTTGTGAAAAACCGCTGAAAGGGGATAGTGTTCGGGATCACGACCACATATCTGATGAAATTATTTATAGGAATTGCATAAACGTGAGTAAAAAATCTTGAATTGTGAATAAATTGTATAAAACATTATATTTTAATATTTTATAAGTGACTTTAGAGGGGCTACACACAATGCATGCAACCTCAAGTACAGGCCCTCGGAGAAAACACCCGTTGTGATACACAACTTGCGGAATTACGACAGGCACCACTTCACTCGTGGGATTGGAAAGATAAAGGACCGAGATCTTACATGTATCCCGAACAATAAAGAGAAGTACATCTCTTTTTCAGTGGGGAAGCTGCAGTTTATTAATTCTCTGCAATTTATTGCGTCCTCGCTGAATAAGTTGGTGAACAACTTGCCCCCTTCCAGCTTCCACCATCTACATAGCCAGTTCCCACCCGATAAAGTCTCGCTGCTACTTAAGAAGGGAGTGTATCCATATGATTATATGGATACATTCACCAAATTTGAGGAGAAGGAGCTACCTTCACGAGAGGCCTTCTTCAACAAGTTGACGGAGGAGGAGTTACCCTCTCATGAGTACATTCATGCTAGAAATGTCTGGGAGAAATTGGAATAAAGAACCTGGGAGAGTTTACGATCTTCACATTTTAAGCGATACTCTCCAACTCGCTGACGTGTTTGAGAACTTCAGACACCTCTGCCTAGATTACTACAAGATCGAACCCTGTCATGTGTGTACAGCACCCGGATTAGCATGGCATGCTTGCTTGCGCATGACGGGGGTTCTTCTCGAGCTGTTAACCGATCTTGACATGCATTTATTCAGCGAGGAAGGCATAAGAGGCGGAGTATCAATGATCTCAAACCAAACTAAATACATCATGTACTTAGACGCTAATACTTTGTATGGCTGGGCAATGGTGCAGTATCTCCCGGTGAACGCTTTCAAGTGGGTGGACAGGGAATATGTATCTGAAGCAAAGATCCGAGCTTTGAAGGATGATAACGAATTGGGATACGTCTTCGACGTAAATACAATGTGTTATGACTCTTTTGCTAAAAGTTTTCTTCTTATAATTTTTTATACATTCGCTATTTTTGTATTTCATAATTTCGCATTTTTAATTTTTTACTTATTTTTTTAGGTTGATCTTGAATACCCACAGGGACTACATAATCACCATAATGACTACCCGCTGGCTTCTGAGAGGATGATGATTACCAAGAAGATGTTGTCAGACTATTCCGTAGAGATAGCCGAAGAGATGGGGTACCTTTCCATGGTAGGACTAAGAAGTTGGTGCCGAATCTTAACAACAAGGAGCGGTACATTTTTCATTACCGAAATTTGAATTTATACCTCTCCTTGGGAATGAAGTTGCGGCGTATAGGTAATTAGCATATCGAATCTATATAGCCTACTTTTATTTTTATAAAATATTACCCATATTATAGAACATTGTATGTATTTATTTTTATAGATTCTTCAATTCCGCCAAGAGCCCCGGTTGAAGACGTAGATCGAATTCAACACTGAAAAACGGAAGAACGCCCGCAATGAATTTGATAAGGCCAACTTCAGGTTGATGAATAATGCTGTCTTCGGTAAGATTTTCTTTGAATAATCTTTTAGGGATTGGATAAGAGATGGGGTTGATTAATATATGTGTGAATTAAGATGGGAGGGTGATTAGATATATATGATTTTTTTTCCTTTAACAGGCAAAACTATGGAGAATCTGAGAAACAGGGTGGATATGCGACTGGTAAATAGAGATGACATCGCCAAAAAGCTGGTGGCTTCATCTGCTTTCCAGAGGTTTACCATCATCACTCCGGATCTTGTCACCATCCAGCGAAAGAAGGCTACCCTCACTCTGAATCGGCCAATCTACGTTGGGTTCTCCATACTCGACATAAGCAAGACCTTGATGTACAACTTTCACTACAACAAAATGCTTGTCGAGTATGGGGAACGAGCGAAACTTCTATTTACAGATACAGATTTCCTACGTTATGAGCTGACAACTAAAGACGTTTATACCAATATATCCCATAACATGTCAGAATATAACACATATGATTACCCCCCCTAACCATCCATTATTCAGCACAACTAACAAAAAAGTGCTGGGTAAAATGAAAGATGAGCTCGCGTTTGTACCCCGCTTCCCCGTTCGTTGGGCTTAGAAGCGAAATGTATAGCTTGCTCACCGAATCGGGGGAAGAAAAAACCGCTAAAGGGATTTCTAGGGCTATCATAAAAAATAAATTAACTTTTCAAAAATATAAGGAGTGCGTCCTCCTGAGGAAAAGAACGAGAGAGACATCTCGCAAATTTTAGACCAAAGCCCATATCATAAGTACCATCTTCTTAAATAAAATAGCCCTCTGCCCCTTGGATGATAAGTGATATATTTTATCAAATGGATGTGACACGAGGTTCCGTGGTCACTTCCTAAACGGCGTTTAGTGTGGTCTATAAGTTTGCAGCGACTATCGATCCTCTGGATGAGCCTAGGGAACGGGCTGGACCTAGTATTCGGTGCAGACCCTCTCATTTTTGGAGGGAAACTATACCCTTAGGCCGTGATTCCTATTTCGAGGGGAGGTCCCAGGTGTCATGCACGGTAATGTGCAGGCAAAGCCCAAATTTCCGAAAAAATGAAATACGTGTGGAATAATGTTTAGATAAAATTGATAAAGAAAATTATGAAAAACTTCAGAAAAACAATAAAAATTAAAAAAAAGACAAAGATTCGCTGAAATAATAAAAATTTAGAAAAGAAAAGTTTAGAAAAAATGGTGTAAATTCGTAATAAAAAATGTAAAGTTTAAAAAAGAAAAAAAAAATGAAAAGTTTAAAAAAGAGAAAAAAAATGAAAAGTTTAAAACAGAAAAAAAATGAAAAGTTAAAAAAAGGAAATTTTAAAAAAAAGTTTGTGAAATTTAAAAAATTTGTAGAGTTAAAAAAAAGGGGGGGGCGCCAAATATCCTTGGGAGGGAAAAACTCATCAAACATTTGTGCAACCTGTCTGCGCCAGGCGTGCAACCTCCCAGGCCTTCCGCCACCTCCTGTCACTGGGGTATAAGCCCGTGCCACGTGCATACCACCGTACCATCTACGCCAGTTATGCAGAAGCCCCAGTTTCCCCCTGACAGACGTAGCATATCTGCACACTTCTAGCAAGTTTTATTTGTATACCGACTAGTAGGTCGCATATCGCAGCTGACACACAAATTCGCAGTCTTAAGCATCTTTTCTATAAATTTCTTTCTCCAAACCGATATGTCTCCCAGTGGCTAGGAGATCTAGCTGCTACTGAAGCAGTTAAATCCAGGATATTTGGTCTCTGCGGGGAAAGGGAAAGTTTGGGTAAATTACCCCACAAGCAGAGATTAAGCTGCGGAATTTTTTTCGCATTTTGCGAAAGGATATTGTATTTTGCGCAAAAATTTAATACAACTTTCGCTAAAAAGCGAAAGCCCTGAAAATTAAAAATTTCTAGAATTTTATGTTGGAGCCCAGATAGCAAAGGTCGTTCCGGGAACGTCCTGAACGTCTGTATTTGGTCCTAGGACGTTGTGGACGTTTTACGGACGTCCTCAAGACGTCATTTTAGGACGTGCGAAGGACATCGTTATAGGACGGCCTGAGGATGTCATATTCACGTCCGTGTTTGGGTCATCCTACAGAAGAAGTTCTGGGGACGTAATTGGGATTTCCAGAACATCCGTGTTTGCTCATAGTACGTAATGAGTGTTTTTCGCACGTTCTCAGGACGTCCTTTCTGGACGTGCGGAAGACATTGGTATAGGAAGTCCTGAGGATGTCCAGAGCAACCGTGTTTGTTTCTAGTACGTAATGGGTGTTTTTCGTACATCCTCAGGACGTCCTTTTAGGACGTGCGGAGGAGATCGTTATAGGACATCCTGAGGATGTCCTATTTTGATCATCTCCTTTTGAGCCCTCGTTTTGATCATCCTATATTAAAAGTCCTGGGGACGTCCTGAGAATGTTCAGAACATCCGCGTTTACTCCTAATACGTAATGGGTGTTTTTCACACGTCCTCAAGACATCCTTTCTCGACGTGTGGAGGACATCGGTATAAGACGTCCTGAGGATGTACGGAGCAACCGTGTTTGTTTCTGGTACGAATGGGTGTTTTTCGCCCATTCTCAGTACGTCCCCTTAGGACATGTGGAGGACATTGTTATAGGACGTCCTGAGGATGTCCTATTCAAGTCCTCGTTTGGATCATCCTATAATGAAAGTTCTAGGGATGTCCAGAGCATCCGTATTTGCCCCTAGTACGTAATGGGTGTTTTTCGCACATCCTCAGGATGTCCTTTTAGGACGTGCGTAGGACATCGTTATAGGATGTCCTATTTAAGTCCTCGTTTGGATCATCCTATAGCAAAAGTCCTCCGGACGTCCTGAGGATGTTCAGAACATCCGTATTTATACGTAAGGGATGTTTTTCGCACATACTTAGGATATCCTATTCACGTCCTTATTTGAGTCATCCTCACTGGCGTACACAGGGGATTTTTGATGAGGGTTGTAACCCCTCATTGCAATGAAATTTTGTATATTTAACATAGGAATATGTGAGTTGTAGCTCTGTAACCCCCATTGAGCCTATAACCCCCTTATGAACTTACTGCGTACACCTACAGTCATCCTACAGCGGAAGTCCTTTAAATGTCTTGTGAGAAATACATTTGGTATGAAATTTTTAAGCGTAAAAAATTTTCAAAGTTTGATATTTTTCGTGCATCCGTCTCTACATTCATACGATCAGACGTTGGAGAAGCTATGTCTATATATATTCAAAGGTGTCCGTTATTTGGAAGTGTTAGGGCATAGTACGTATATCTCCATGATGGACACTTTTCCAATTACTAATTCCAAAGCTTGTTATGCCCTAACGCTTCCAAATAATGGACACCTCTGAATAACGGTCATTTTTGAATAATAGACAGATCCTCAAATCCCGAAGTGACCGTTATTCGGAAGTTTTACTATAAACGATATACAGTAAAACCTCATTTAACGGTCACCTCTCTGGGATTACAGCACCGCCTTCGGCGGCCATCTTTCCTTCGAATTTTTTGTTGTTGTTTACAGCCTTCCTTCTTTAACGGTCACCCCAGAACAACGGTAAGTTCGGAAGATATTAGTAAAACCGAATCTTATGGAATTTGTTAACAAGTTAACTGTTATTCAGAGTGTGCACTGTATTTATTTGTGTGTATATACTTTCCCGCCTGGTTTGGCAACAGGGTATGAAGTGCTTTTTATGGGAGTAATTGTGGTATCAGTTGCTTTATTTTTCCTTTCCGTTCATGCCTCCGAACCTCCCGAGCGGCGTGCTTTTTTTGTCGCGTTAGTATAATTTTTTTACAGGTAAAGGATTCACGTTAACAGTATTGTATAATACTGTTAAAATCTACTGCTTCAGTAAAGTCTTTATATACGTTCGTAAAGAGATTATATATTGTCGTTCGTAGCTCAGTGGGTAGAGCCTCCGCCCGGCAAGTGGAAGGTCGTGGGTTCAGGTCCCACCGAAGGCAGAAATATTTATTTTCTTTCGAACGTTTCACCATCTAATCACGCCATACCATCGGCGTTGGTATCACTACGCCAATAAACGTTGATTGATATTATTATACAATAATTTTTGCCACCCACGTATTAATTAGCTCAAACTAGAGCTTTATTCGTTTTGGAGAAAAAGAGACGCTTTCCCCATCCTGGATTCGAACCAGGGTCCCTCCGTTTAGCCCGGAGTGTCTTGGACCGCTAGACGAATGAGGACAGGAAACAACGCTCTCTTTCTCCGTATGTAAAGGTGTTAAGGTATTATTACCCTCCGCAGGGATAACACAATTGCCAAATATGGTCAACACAAGAAAGCCTCCGGGGCGAGATTTTTGTGAGTTTTCGTGGGGGAAATTTATTATACAATGATTGATTTATATTGTTGTTTAATTTAATCTGCGTAGTGTTCGATTTATTTAAATAAAAAATTGTATAATATTTTAGTTCTATACATAGTTTTTTATTATATTTATTCACGGTGCGTACGTCAGTGTTTAAGAGAAAATTCTTTTCTTTGTCTGACCGCAAAGAGATCTAGTTACTGCTGTGTGAAATTCAGCACCACGTGTAGCAAGAAGGTGAAATTGGAATTGAAATAAGAAGTATTTTTCATTTAAATAAACATTAGTTGAGCAAATACACTCACTGCGGAAACGTTATATCGAACATTTCCTTTTCTGATTTCGCAATTATAGGACTGCTGGGGTCTTGGTAATTTGTCATTATACTATATAATGAGTCGCTAGATAGTGTGTCTACCGTATTTCAACTTTAAAATTTCTTTTTGATTTTAACAAGATTATAAAAATGACATTTTTTATATATAATTTTGATTAGCAAACAATATAATATGAATTGAGACAGTTTTGTTCGAGGAGGGGAGGGGGTAACCTACTACCTGAAACCACACAATGCCACTGCTATAGGATAAAGAAAAAGTAAATGAGCAGTAAAATTGAAGAAAGCACTTCATTAGAAATTCGGATTTGTAAACTATTCTAACAATGGGTTTACTTCCTAATCATTAAAAGCATGTAATAATTAAATGTTATAAAAATCTATAAAGAATTTCCAAAACAAAAGTTTCATGTTAATAACAGCCTGCGTATGTGCTGAAAAACACAATTATATATGGGCTAGGACATCTGTGGATTACACATGTTTTTTTGGGGTCATACAAATAACCACAAAAAACTGCCATGTGAATTCACATAATATCCTAGAATTATCCATTATCGTCCTGGGGATGTCCCGTGGACGTCCTGATTAGGTTCTCACCGGCCGTTCAGATCCTAAACTCAGCCAAAACACGTCCGAGTCTTTTTTGAAGAGCGCAAGACGTTCTGAGGACGTCCCGACCCCGGGCATTTGAACTTTCTGAGGACGTCCTCAGGTCGTCAGCGGCACCTTTTTCGGACGTCCTTCACACGTCCTGTCGTCCTGAAAGGACGTCCTAC
>QLNU02015360.1:101745383-101764826 GCA_006491805.2 Dysdera silvatica
GACATGCAGATTTATGGCTTATGCTTATTCGCGAGTAGCGTGGAACTTTTTTAATACTCATTTAATCGTAGCAAATGCGAAATATGGTAGGGTTATCTTCGCGGAAATCATTTGCTGCAAGTTGAAAAGCGGTGTGAGAAAACTCGAGATATTTAACCAAAGTTTTATGTGCTCTTCAATAATATGCGCTACAACGCACATGTTTGATGCAAATGCATACACGTAGAAATACATATACACACGTGATTATTAACTTAAATTATAGCTATTGTTCATTACATTAAGTTAGTAATTGCATTTACTTTTAATTTTTATAATTTTGTTCCCTTGAAATGTCTGGTGGTAGAGGAAATTGCTTCTCTAATTAGTTGGTAAATTTCTAGGGAAACTATTAACTGAATATATTCTGAATATATATTGACTGAATAATGGCCAAGGTGTGTGAAATTGAGCGTAGATTCTAGAAATGTCAGAAATCTGATATGATGAATGCATATAATTTCCTGGCTTCATTTCGATTTTCCATTATCGCAAATATCCTCTCATATCACTAAAATATGAGCTGGGAATTGAAAGGAAAAGTAAGATTATTTCGAAAATCCTTAAGCGATAGCGCATGTTTATCGATGGCATCCTAGGTAATTTAAACTAATTTCTATTTTCAGTCATTTATAGTTTTATAGGTGAAGCATACTTTTTTATAGCAATTTCAGTGTGGTAAAAATTATGTTACAATGTCTTTTGCCATGGCTATGTCACACTGATCTATAATCCGACAGCATATATCTTTATGAGTGTGTTATTCGCATTAGGGCTAATCATAGCGAATTTTATCAATATCGAAAACATTGATTTCTTATTTCTTTATGTAATTTTTTATTACAAAAAAAATTTAATTAAAAACCTCTCATACGTTCGAGAAAGCGATATATTTAATTATTTTTAAGCCGTTTTCATTTTTTTACTGATTTATCGTGAACATAGCATTGCGATAATTAGCAGTGTATCAATTATCTTAATTCTAACTATGATTTAACTGAATTGTACAAAATATATATTTTACAAAAATTGTTGACCTAACTTATAAGAAAGCTTAGAATAGTTGTTGCACTTTTAACAATTAATAATGCACTCTGTACGACACTAATTATTTAAATTATTATTATTATAAGAAAATCTTGTTTATATGTTTAGCTCTTAGACAGATAACCGTAATTAACTTGAACTCCAAATCATTCATTAGTATTAATTTCGAAAACTAAAAAGAGCGTTCACTGACTAAAATAAAAATATACAAAAAATTTAATAACTAAAGGAGGTTAATTGCCGAAACGCTGTGCAGCATTAATAATAAGTGAGATCATACAAATTAACGCAGTTAAAAAAGGTTTAATTAACCGTTAACAGCTAACTCGGTAATAATAGCTCTGGTACAAATCAACGTGCGATTCCAGGTAGTGTTGCCTAAATTGGCGGTTACAAATACGTGGTCGGGGAATAGTAGGAATAGGCCATGGAACTGTTGACGCGTTTCTAGTCGTAAATTTGTTTTTCTAAATGGAAAGGTTTTTTTTCCAAATAGGCGAAATAATATTGAACGGCAACTGATCATTAACAGATATAATCATTATCGATGGTGTGGTTATCCTCAAAGAAACTGAGGTCAAGTGGGAGAATTGTTTTAAATAAGTGGCGCCTTATTTGTTGAATGAGAATTAACATATGAAGGTTTATATTATTCGCAGTGGTAGCAAAATATTATGACGTGGACTCTGTCAGATATTGAAAATATCATTGTGGTATTCTGGCTCTGATTTACCAACACTACCTGTGAAGTAGAGATCGTTGCTTTGATGGTCTTTGGACTTCGCTGCATCTCTCCGTCCCATTTTAGAGATTTCTAGCTAGGTGGAACTCTTCAGGTTAAGCTAACCTTTCCATAGTTACAAACTTACAGAAATGTCACAACCACGAATCATTCGTCAAATTCGAGCAACGTTATATGGCCTAGCACCGTAGAAAGAAAAGTTGGATCTAGAACATTTCGCTAATCAACCACTCGTTAACTAAAACAGTAACATAATGAGAATCCCTGCTACACTAAGAAATGATGTTAAAGTGTGTCCTACACTTACATGCAGACCAATTACTCAGCAAATGTAAGCGTATTATTACTAAAAGAAGAGATTGTGTTACTTGAAACGATAAGATACATGCTATCAGAGAGTATTTGAACAAAACTATATGCAGTCATCATTGTTTTTATAAGTATATAAAGCTGAAAGACGACCAAAAATAAACACGCTTTATTACCAATTTTTCCAGTTACCTGGAATGTTCAATTTGAACATTCTATTTATTTTTAATAACTAAATAAAAAATAAACTTCTCAAAAGCAAGTGAATATGAACGTGACTGCATGTAGTAAATTCAACTTGCTTTTTCCTACATATTTTGCATGTGACATTGCAGTTTTTGGGTTTAGTGGGAGTCACATATGGAAAAGTTTAAGGTTTTAGAACGTATGATCGATAAAAATTTATGACTTGTCTTATAACTAGTAAATAAAAAAGTAAATTTTTCGAAAACCTTCGGACTAACTGTGGTAGTAATTGATATTGTATTGAAAAAAAGAAGGGTCTATGGAAAATACAGATTGCTTGGGAATTCCTTGGAGATATTAATAGTAAAATGATTATTGATTTGCTTTTCATTTAACTATAATGAAATATTTTGTTCAAAATATTGGGATATATCTCAACAACCTTCTATTACTGGAAGGCGAACAAATTTCTTGCATCATAGTTTTCCATGCTTCGATCTAAATTGTTAATTGTATGCTACCAAATTTTATAGTGAAACGTTAGCTGACATAAAAGTAGTCAAATTCTGTATAAAGTCTCTGATTCCAGTCAGATAAATTTTAAGTAACATACAAGCGCTTTACAACTTTCAAGAGACATCCTCATTTAGCCACATGACGTCGTTATCTACCCTAGATGTTCGGATTACTATGCTTTTGTACGAAGATCGCAAACTTCGTCGATCCTATTATAAAAAAACCACGATTTTAGACTTTAATGCGTTTGATGTAATTGCGTAGAAACTGCAGAATTTGCGCATGGGGCTAGATTCGTTTTGACTCTTGAAATTTTAAGATATTCATATTCAAAATTCGATTTATTATGAAGCCAAGATAAAAGGAAGACTTTGAAGTTTTTGGTTTTGTTCAGTTCTATAATATTAACCGAATTTAAATTTTAAATGTAACTTCTTATTTTATTCGAGTAAACTTCTGTAAACTCTCTATTATTTTAAAATAGTGAACGTCTGGTGTGCATCGATAAATTAACAGTGTTGACCTAACCATTATGAATCTATAACAAAAGAACGTTGCAAAATATTTAGCTATTCTTTATAAGAACCAGCAGTAACTGCAGTTCAATTTGTTGATAACTTTTGATATCAAGAATCGTTTGGCGTAATTCTGGGTCTTTGTTAATTAATGTAAAATAAAGGTCCTATCTTCCAAATCATCTCTGCCAGTACCAGTACAATTTATATGAAAATGTTAGCCAGTGCAAATGCAATAAATAAAATGTTTGCAAGAATATTACTAAATGTTATTCGATTTGGACACTCTGTTCTTTATAGTCCATACTAGAACTTTTATTTTATGTAGACAAAAAAAAAACCCTGCCACATACGCAGACTGGGTTTGAACTGGCGATTTATGGGTTAACCTCTGTTTGCTTGCAATAATGGGTCATAGAGTACGTCTACATGTGACTTTTTATTCGTATAGGTTTGCTAATTGAAGGGAACTCCTTGAGAGTTAAAGAAAGAGTTTTTTTTTTCAATAGGATTAAATTTTGACACAGCTTTTTTATTGCCCATACTAGGACCTTTGTTTTAGATAAGGAGAAGAAAAAGATTTGATTTTCTCTACCCAAAACGAAGCTTCTAGTATTAACCAAGAAAGTGGTGTGTCAAAATTTTATCTTATTGCAAAACCCTCCACATCTCCTGTAATCCTTAACGAATTTCTCATTGGTTAATATCAGTAAACATTTAATTTTTAAAACTACTCTCTTTCATAGTTCTTAATACTTATTTTCTATAATTAGGTGAAATAATAAAAAGCTTTGTAATTAGAAAACTTTCCGCTGTTCCACACTATAGAGCATGACGTAATGAGGCGAAACCTTAGTATACGAAGAGAGGATCATTCATTTTCCGTCTTTTTACTATTTCCACGATCTGAAGGCATATATAGCTTACACCAAACGTTAAGTGAAATGTAGCAAAATGGGGATACCTATGGACTGTGCAGCACACAGATGTCGTACGCATATTTTTAGACGCAATAGCGTTACATAGAAAGTTACATCATTAGGCAATGCGTATACATGTGATAATCATTTATTTTAAAGCTACCAGCCCCATCTGTAAATACATTGACTAATCGATTTGATCAACAGCTGTAAATTGTTTAACTTTTCTTCGTACGCTCACTATTGGAAGTTACTTAACTATATTTGTATTTGAGAGTCTTTCACTGTCATCTGAAAGCGGAATATTATCTGTTGTTTCACCAGAGAGACACCATAGAGGCGACTGACCCCACAACACGATTAAATAAGACCAGGCTTTCTTGGGTCCATTCCCAAAAAAAAAAAAACGACACTTAGCACGACAAAAGGCTGCTATTATACCCACTGGAGCGCTTAAACTTCTAAACTGCGTTTCCTTGAAAGTTAAACTTGCATTTAGCACAATTTTGCGCTACACCATCAATATTTCCTTGAAGTTAGCCGTTTAAATATAGCATGTTATGCTTACTGCAATGGTACACAAGGTTCTTAGATCCAATTGACGTGCCAAGGTACCCCACCTACAAGTTTGCCATCTAACTTTCAAACTCGTTAAAGCATTTATCCATCACCAGTCACAGTCACAATTTATAACATATACATATACAGAGCCGTAGCCAGGATAGGGCTATAGGCGGCTGAGCCCCCCCTGGAAATGTAGTCAGCCCCAACCTGGAAAATATTTTTTCTCAAAAATCAAGTATTGTAAAATTTTATTTTAAAATTTTTGTTTTGTACGAAATTGTACATAACAATGGGAATTGTTCTTTGACGTTAAAAATGTATTCGAAACAACTTTCTACGGTAGATCTGGTTTACATAATGTTTTTTACATACGTTTGAGTCCTCATATGCTTTATAATAAAGATAGGGTAAATTATAGAGAGGTATACTAAAATTTATTTCTTAATGCAAAATTTACGTTAAGAAATTTATTTATCAGCGTGAAATACAGGGTGATCCAAATTAAACAGGAGGTATTTAGACCTCTCTGTGGGGAAAACTACTTGGCCAATTTCACCTAAATATCGTACACATGCTGTCCTGAGTATGCGGTTTTGATTTCTGAAAGAAAACATTGAGTTCATATTTCGGCCGCTAGATGGGGGAATGGTGCTGCGGAGCAGGCAATTTATTAATATTAACAACGAAAAAGTGTTTTAACATGCAATAACCTTTATTGCAATCACATGAAATTAACTACAAATTACAGTATACCGTAGGATAGTAGGTATGACTAAAAAAAGATTTGTGCAATAACTTTATTGCTATCATATGTGGAACCACACTATCATCACAGATACGGCTCGATATGTCCCCCGTCTCTTTGCTCTAGAAATTGCATTCGATGCACAACACATTCCACGGCAGAACGTAACTCATTCGCTTGGAGGTGGGATACATGTTGCGAAATTCTGTCTTTTAAGACTGCTAAGTTCGGAACATTGCCTTTATAAACGCAGCTCTTTAAATATCCCCACAGCCAAAAGTCACAAGGGTTAAGATCGGGTGACCGAGGCGGCCAAGATGTTGAAAATGACCTGCTAATCACTCTGTCATCCGAAAAGTTTTGCCGTAATAATGTTTGAACAGGCAACGCGATGTGCGGGGGTGCACCATCTTGCATGAAAATTGTAGTGTCAAGACAATTTCTCTGTTGAAGCAAAGGAATGACAAAGTTCCAGAGCATAAATGCATACCTAGAGCCAGTAACAGAACATGTCATTGGCCCCGAGGCCGTATTTTCTTCAAAGAAGTAAGGACCAATGACGAAAGATGAGGTGAAGCCACACCACACTGTCACTTTTGGAGCATGCAACGGAATTTGTTGATGAACGTGGGGATTTGTGTCAGACCAAATACGGCAGTTACATGTGTTTACAGCGCCATTCAAGTGGAAATGGGCCTCATCACTCCACAGTATCTGCCAAGGCCATTCATCATCCACTGTCATCCGAGCAATGAACATCAAAGCAAATGTTTTCCGCACGTCATTATCACCAGAAAGCAATTGCTGAGTGTGGGCTATCTTATACGGATAAAACTTCAGGACATTTCTCATAACTCTCTACACTGTCGTATATGGCATGTCCAATTCCCGTGATATCGCACGTGCACTACTGCTACCATGTGCACTTGCTGCACTTGAGTTGGTTTGCGGCATCGTCCTGGTTTAATGGCGAATGTTCTGTTCTCTTCAAAATACAAGACCATTTTTCGAAGATTTGTAATTGTGAGAGTGCCTCTGCGTAAACCTTTTACCTGCCGAAATGCTTTAAATGCAGCAGAAGCATTGTTATTTCGTTGATAAAAGAGCTTAACAAGTAACGCGCGATCTGGTAAAGTAAGTTTCATGACGGAGTCCTCGTATGGTGGAAAAATGCTTCACGACTCCTTATATAGGCAGAGGATGTTGCGCATGTTAAGTAATATGTAAATTGCCTGCTCCGCAGCGCCATTTCCTCCTCTAGCGGCCGAAATATGAACTCAATTTTTTCTTTCAGAAATCGAAACCGCATACTCAGGGGAGCATGTGTATGAAATTTGGGTGAAATTGGCCGAGTAGTTTTCTCTACAGAGAGGTCTAAACACCTCCTGTTTAATTTGGATCACCCGGTATATCAGTCTGCTTATATTTAGTATTATTAAATATATTAATGAAATATATCAAAACATTTACGAATTTTAAGCCCCCTCCGAAGCTTTCTGAGCCTCCCCCGTAACTTTCAGAGCACCCCTGTAACAAGCGTCTAGCTACGGGCCTGTAGGTATATGAACTATATACATCTCCCCAAAATGTTTGTAGATTAATGTACTAAGATAGTATGCACTCAGAAAATATTGTGCTGTGTAAAATAAGCTGTTACTTCAATGAAACTCATTAGAGTGCACAAAATTGTAAAATAATGAGAGAAATTTTTAAGGAAGTTAATTTCTAAATGACAGTATATGCAACAATTAGGAACTGAAACAAAGTTGTGTTTTTAATCTTCCGATAAATACACAAGCAGTAATAATTTGATTTATAAACTCAAGATTTGCATAGCCACTCGCATCCATTATTTGAACATTTCTAAAAAAATAATTAAAAAAAATAATTATAATATAAATAAATAGAAATCGCCTGTTTTTCATTGAGGTGAAAAATTAGCGGAAATGTGCTGAAAATTGTAAAATAAATAATTGTGTTCCAGTTGAAAGGGGAATCTGGGGTTAATTTGTTTTCCATAGAAAATGGAAATGGTAAATGTGAAGATTAGACTTTTTAAGTTTGTGCATTTGTAAAATGTTATAATTGCCGATTAAAGAAACATAATCAACATGCACAATAAATAAATGTAATGCGTGTACGTAAACACAGTACGAACTGTAGCAAGTACGAGATTAGTCAAGAAAATATTAGAGAATTGTTTAGAATATTGTTCATATTCAGCATGGAGGCTGCTTCGTCTTCTTCAAAAATAAATATCATAATTATTCATGTCTTGAAAATACTTTCGTCTAAATTTACATTTCCCATTTCAAAATAAACGCGCAAGACCATAAAAAGTAAAAATTCAAGACATAAATCCCTTACATGTATTTTAAAATCCCTTTATATTTATGGGGAAGAGAAAAATAAGTTTCATCATATAAGGGGAAAAGTTTAAAAATCTAAAGCACACGGCAAAGATTTGAAAGCAAATAAAAATAAAATCATTGTAATGCATTAGCTAAAATTAAAATATTCGTATGTCATTTTCCAACTAAATAGAATTGATTATTTTATATAACAAAAACCAGATTCAATTGCAAACTTACAAAATGTATAAAAAATGGCTAATAAAATGAGATGTGGATACACTTATATAGGGTGTTTGTCATTAGATATAATCGCTCAAAGAAGGGATTCTTTTTTTTCTCTCTCTCTCCCTCCCTCTACATAAAAGTATAACATTCGCTTTAGAAGTGAATTTAGTTCATGTGAAGTTAGCATTATTCAAAATGAACGCAGTAAACATCCTCCACCAATAGAGGGACCCATTTGAACTTGGCAGTCCATATTATGGAAGGTTCCTTTCACCAGTCGTTCGGATTGCTACACTGATTCTTTCTGTCTTAGGATTCGGATATATAAAGTTTATTCTATAAATGTATAAAGTTTATTCTATAAATGTATAAAGTTTATTTTATAAATGTATAGAGTTTATTCTATAAATGTACAATTTTTTTCTATGAATGCATAAAGTTTATTCTATAAATGTATAAAGTTTATTCTATAAATGTATAAAGTTTATTCTACAATTGTATAAAATTTATTTTATAAATATGTAAAGAATTTTCTATAAATGTATAAAGTATATTCTATAAATGTATAAAGTTTATGATTTTAAGCGCGACTCTTGATGTCACAATAAATGATCGAATATCACGTTTCTATGTAGAGTGGGAAGTAAATTATACATTAGACTTTGATTTGATGAACTCCTAGGGACCCGAAAAAAGACCGTAAAATCGAAAGTTTATAAATAGGAATTAGCATTAGTTTCATAAGGTACTGTCGGGGATCAATTCAGTTTTCTGTAAAACCGTATTATTCGTAAATTGGGGGTTAGTTAAAATGCGAATTCACTGTAGTTTGACTTTTGGTTGGACAAATTGGGACCTTGGGTTTAATACCTAGCAAGATACTTCTTCTTTTCCCTTTGGCGCTCTATAATCCCTGAAGAACCTGGTTCTCCTTACCGATGGTCGCCCATTCTCCTCTATTCGAGGTTCTTCTTCGTCATCCTCGTTTATTTCCAATCTTCTTAAAATCTTCCTTTAATCAAACAAGCTACCTTTTCCTAGGACGTTCCACGTTTCATCTTCGGACGGGATTGGTTCTCATAATCTCCTTTTAGCCAGTTTAGATTCTCCCATTCTTCCCGAATGCCTAAGTCATCTAAGTCTTCTTTTCTTTATATTTGTCACAAGCTCATTGTCTCAATATAGATGTCTCAATATTTCCCTGTTTTTCCTATTTTTCCGTATGCTATTTTCATTAACTGCGATGAATATTTTCCGAAGTTCTTTTCTCTGTCATACTTTCAACAGTTCTTTGCCTCTAGCTATCAATGTCCATGCCTCAACTGCATATGAAACTGCAGGTCTTATTTTTGTTTCAAATATGGCGCCTTTTACACGTACGATTTCTGTTAAAGGTAAAACGTGTGTGATATGTTTCTGAAATTGCGTGAATTTATTAACCTGAAACACCGGATCAAACAGATAGCATTTATATTTCTATGCACATGTTAATATTTAGCTCATAAAAATATAATAAAAATAAGATAAAAATAGCAGGGAAGAAATTTACGAACAAAAGGTTAATCACTGGCAAAATCACCGAATGGAAAAGATTGCGCAAGCTTTAGGACGCATCGGTCCTTCATCCGGAGCAATACCAGCATTTAATCTTGTATATATAAGCACAAAAATGTAATGAAATAATACGAATATACGTATCATAATAGAGAATTTTCAAGTGTTTTATTATTCTTTTTCGTGTATTTCCGTTTTAATACATGTAATGCAATTAAAGAAGCTAAATGAAATCTAGAATCGAACTGAAGCCCACGAAAGGTATTTTTACCTAACGTGAGGTTAAGTGATTAAAATTTAATTAGTTTCTTTAACTAGGGAAAATAAAAACATTTTAGTCATCGCATTGTTTGAATTCTAACAAAGAGGGATATAAAATGATTGCCCAGCTCTTTCATTTTAATTATGCCATTTGATTTCGGCTTAGAAAAATCAAATGAAAAATAATTAAATTTCGATAGTTAAAATGGAATATAATAGAGTTTTATTTAAAATTGGTCTAGCACTCTGCATACAATGAAGGTTAATAACAATGTTGTGGAATGCTATGTTCGAGGTGTGCATATAACGTATCAACGCGCTTCAGACAGTCTTCGTTATTGTTCGTCAGGGATTGATTGGAGTTAACCCCAAGTGAACACAAAGTGTTGCCATTTAACTTCAGTGTTGGATATTTTAAAGCTCTATTTATTGGTGAAAAAAGTTTTGGGAGACGAGAACTGAAGATTAAAGTTGAAAACCCGATAGTTTATGGATTTTTATTAGGGCACTCCACGCAATACTAAAGCAAGAAGTAGATTCATGGTCATTACAGGGGTTGTTTGCTGTACATAAAAAATGGAAAACTTCGAGAAAGTCTAACTTCAAAGGCGATCTATGTTGACAAATAATACAATAGAGTGCACGTATCTTGTTCTTTGCGATCATAAATGTTTAAAAAAGCATCTGTGCATAGAAGAAAAAATTACACAAATTCGTTGGTGCAGTTAATTTATAAGACGACATAATGAAAACGTTGCTGATAGCTATTTCGATAGCACGCACGTAACTATCATCTTCATGGCTCTGACGATGATAGCCATGTGCACGCTATCAAAATAGATATCAGCAACGTTTTTATTATACTGTTTTATAAATTCACTGCACCAGTAAATTCGTATAATTTTTGCTTACATTTGATTAGTGAAGTGTGTCACAATTAAACCGAATATCTGTGCGTGATTTCAAAGTAACCTATTTATACCATGTATATATAGTTCGACATATTAGTATTGCTTTCTTGATCTCTACAGAATTTACTAATCAGTACATAGTACTCCTTAAATCGTCAAAGATTTAAATAACTAGTGGTATAGATAGTTCATTACGACGTTTAAAATCATATCTACCTTACTATAAGGTATGGGATTATACGTTCTGTTAATAATAAGGATGAATCAATTTTTAATCCCAATTTTCATTACAATTATTTTAATCAACATTTCGCTACTCATTACAAGCAGAAAACGTGTTTTTAATTAACTATCAGTCCGCTTTTTGTAAATGAATTAATTCATCACAATAGAACACCAGTCACACTTCTACCACCCACAACTAACGAAATTAAGCTTAAAGTTGATAGTACTTTAGTGGGTGCTAAAAGTATGATTTATGCTTTTTGGTATGCCTCATTTTCAACAAAGTTCATTTGGTATTTTTTTCACCATTTCAGTCCACAAGGTTTTCCATTTTATTCCCCTTTCACTTCGTCTAACAGTAGAATTCTAATAAAATCTAAGTCCACTCAAATAAAAGTTATGTTATATGTTATACGTTTCTGCTGCCAAAATTATTTTTCTATACATTTGAAAACATGTTTTCGAACAGCTTTATTTGATACTTTATACATCGCTTCTCCATTATACAATTATCTGGAGAGACTAGACCACTGCCTGCTATTACTGCAAATTAAGAAAACATGGAGGCACTTAAATACTGTTCTTAATGGAGAAATTTCATAGAGCAAATATCACCAGTAAATGGTATGTTATCCTTAAAGAAATAGCCCCATTAGGACGTAGATTGCAAAGAAGTGTAAAGTAAGTTTTACATCAACGTGCGTTTCGGTTACGTACAATTTTCAGTGAATCTCGGAAAGCAAATTAATTAATTAACTTAGCAATTCGTGAACGTAATTTAACTTACTAAATTTTAGCGTTGTTTGAAAGAAGAGCTCATTTCACTTCAAATATTTTTCTTAAGTTGTATTGCAACTAACTAGCAGCAGACACAAACACATCTACCGTACCCATAAAAATAGGTATTAGCCAATTTTCAATCTTAGTGCTTAAGTAACGGGTGGAACCTTTCATCTTATAAAGAAATAAAAAAAATGAGGTAAGTGCAGGTAATTTAGGTTTCAATTTGTGTGGATCTACTTATTTTTTAAATATTAAAAGGTTTGCTTCACCACTATCATTTACATGTCTTAATTTTAAAGATTTTCTACTTTATCAAAACGTACAAACTTACGGTAAAGCTAATTTTTCCCCGAAAAATGAAAAAAAATTTAAATATTTATATTTATCTGATAAAATGTTAACGTCCATATATCATATCCATTAGAGAAAATTCTTTGAGAGTTTTATACACAATTTAAGAAGGTAAAACTGATATAATGAAAAATTTAACTTGCTTTTATAGTGGCGTCCGAAATTACATATGCATTGTAATTATAAGGAAAGTTACCCTATATATGAGTCCCCAGAGATTCGAATTTTTAACGAATTAGAATGAAATGTAAGATGTAAACATTTTAAGGTATACGCTCAAGATTTGTGCAAATAACAAGTATCAAGCACTCTTAAAGCTGCGGTTACAGAAACAGGTTATCAAATTTCGAAAATTTCGAATGACGACACCATTTTATCGCAATGTTATCAGTAGATATCGCAGTAAGATTAGTTTTATCATATGTATAAAAAGTGGTAAAATTTTACCTCTAAAACGTCTAATTTTACTAAATTTATTTATTAAATTAATTTATTAATTTTTCTAAACGTCTAATTTTACATCTAAAACGACTGTCCAAGAACGCTGTCAAACAAAACGAGTGCGAACGACGAAAGAGGAAAGAAAGGCGGCAAACAGCAGCGATGAAGGACGTAAGCTCCCAAACAGCCTTAACGGTACCCCAATCGGTAAAAGATCGGATCGTATGCGTCATTTCAACCAATTCCTATTAATATCATTTCCGAGTGGAAGCTTAGTCAGTACGGTGTCTTCGTCTGAAGAACGAAATGAGAATTTTTGCTAAACAGCGCGGCAAACGGGTCAAGCACTATTGCACGAACAATAAAAATTTCGATTGATGCAAATTATGTGCCTCATCATTGCTTGCTTACTCTCCTCCCCCCCTCCCTTCCTTGCTTGCTTGCTTGCTTGTCATTCACACTCATCTTGTTTGACGGTATTCTTGTGCAGCCGTTTTTATAGCTAAGGTTAAACTTTTCACGCTATGTTTGGTTTTTTACAGTGCTGATGATATTGCGATAAAAAATGTTTTGCCATTCAAAATGTTTGAAATTTGGTAACTAACCGCAACTGTGAGAGCTCGATTCTTTTTATGCACAGAACTCTCGAGCGCATATCTCGAAATGTCTACATCTCACGTTTCATTCAGATTCTTTAAAAACTGCCGCCGTTATAGGCTCGAACATAAGGAACCATTCTTTACGACCACCCTGTATAACAAGATATTGGATGAAATTTATACATGACGTTTATGACAACGGTTTCTCCGTTATATAGCGAAAAGCAATTTCTGGATAATGTGAAAAGGGTATCCCAAATATGCGAATTAAGAATATCGAGTTGAAGCGCCTATTCTTTTCCGATTTTAATTCAAGGTATTAATGCTACTAAGGCATATAAATACTTAATATTTCTTTGTTTGTGAGTCTTCGGCGAAAGGGAATTAAGGGTCCTGCTGCGTCAGGACCTACAGTTTTCCGAAAGAAGCCTAGATACCCAACCATCGGACTACAGTGAGCAGTTAGCAGGTAAGCGTGCTTTTTTGGCACCGGTGGGAGTCGAACCCGGCATAACGGCCTTAATTTAAAGAATTGCAACCCAAATAGCAAATTATTATTTTTATAAAATGTAGAAATATGTGAAATCAATGGCTATCCTTATTATATCCTTTGTAACTTACTGTGTCAACCGGGATAGAGACCTGTGGGGAAAATAATGTTAGTTTTTAGAACCGATACCACGTATTCCGTCAAAGGTAAAACTGTTGTTGCTGTATTGAGTCACGAAAGAAATAGCAAGCGTTGAAGTACGAAAGATGGAAAATACCCAAGAACGTGTCAGATATATTTAGTCTTCACTGCATTATTCTTCTGTCTACGTGTTTTCGACATACCAAGTGAAGGAGTTGTATTGAGTCCAACATCTAGATACTTTCTTTTGTAAAACTTACTGACACATTCTTTACGAAATCGAGTCATGGGCAATAGTTTTAGAAAAAAAGAAGTATATCTTATTTGTTCGTGTTCCACGGCGAAAGAACAGTTACGGTCGTGATGCCCCGGGACTCAAAATTTTCCAAGGAAATCGAAACTATGTCGCCTAGAATAATATGCTTTTCAACCATTGTGAGACTGCGGCTCGTTAAATTCTCTTTCTCTTTGTCTCTCCTTGGCGCATTATAGCTCAGATGCTCTTGCGCCAACAAATCTACTCGTAAATACTTCTCAATTTTTTAGAGATCATGCATTAAACTAACATAAATGTGGATAAATAATTATAAAATATTATAAATATATCAATTTTTCAAAGAGAATTAGCCCTCTTATTATACGATGTGCCGTGTTGATAAATATAACATTATACTTTAAGGGGGTTGGTACCTTTCGAAGTGCAGAAAAGGCTGTTCTGAGACATTTATAAACAAATTCAGTTTAAAAAAATTCTCAATCAAATCAATTCACTTTTATGACTACTCTGTAAGGCTTTAGACTGTACTTTAAACTTAAAAAAATTCAATATTTACAAATTTAATATCACATAAATATTATTTTAAAATATAAAATTTCAATGACTATATACTATATTTTTGCGCACAATGATTGAATATAAACTATTCGTTCAAAACTAAAACTACTTTAAATACATATACTTTTATTTATTTAATTTAAATGAATCAAACACTACGCAGATTAAATTAAACAACAATATAAATATATTTATATTAGTGTTTAACATATACTTTTATACTTAACCTAAAAAGTGTAGTTAAAGAAAACAAATTCCTCTGTAATATCGAAATATTATATTTTAAAACATCTTTCGAGAAGTGAAAAATATTAATAATTAAATTTTCATAAAATTTGTCCATAAATGTAGTTTGAATTTGTAGTTAATAATGTCCTCTAAATTTCTGAAAATTTTTGTGCAATTATCTCTCATACTTTTTAAATTATTCTGCGCGCAACACTTAAAAATACAATTCTGAAAAAATCGCGTTTAAATTTAAATAATTCAAATTAAATTTATATGTTATAATGTTTTTGCTTACAGCGAGCTTAACTATTGGAATATTCTACCGAGATTAGTGTTAAAACAAGCATAAGAATTCTGACAGTGACAGTGATTAAATTATTAAAATACGATTTTTTCGAAAATTTAGAAGTATCGTGTCCCCTTAATTAGTTATCAATCACTAGACTAATGAAAACCTGTAACATACTGTAGTTTCCTCATGTAACGTCGTCATTGATTAATTTGCGTTGATTTTTATTAACGTGCTGAAAGAATTTGATGTCTGTAAATTCCCGATCATTTATGAAAACTTCCATGTTTAAAAATACGCGGCTTAGTGGATAGCTGCAGTGGCATTATCATGCTTCAAAATTAATACTGAGTGTAAGCAGGCCCTCCGGGAGGATGAGAGAGGCCCGAGCCACTTTCTTTTGCGAGCCCCCCCCCTAGTTTTTACAGGGCCAGGGACAGGAGCTATAGACCCCTAAACGGTCTAGCAGATCCAACTCCCCTTAAGCCCCGTTCATTTTCTCCCAGGATAATTTTTCATGTTACGGTTAGATGTACTTAATATAATATTAATTTTAAAAAGGAAAAACTAAAAAGTTTTGCGTTGGGCCCTTTATGGTACAGGGGTCCATGGACATTTGTCCCCCTTTCCATGGGCCTGCCCTTTGAGCCAAAATTGAGAAAAAATTACTAATGACAAATGTCAATAATATACAAGTACTGTAATTTGAACATATAGGGTAATGGCTGAAAATGTATATGATGAAAATATAATAAATGAAGAAAATGTAATTTGTAACGCAAACTACTATTGACTGTTCTCACTTTTTGGATGAAATAAAAGTTTTTCTAGCATATTTTTTTCTACAAATGCATTGATAATTGAAGAAAAGTTGAACTTTCGTGCTACATCATAATTTATGTTGAGCATAGCTAGTCTATCTATCTTGGCCCATAATTTAGCGGTGAAATTTTTTAGCTTGTTTGAGCACATTAAATGTTCTTTCACCTGAAGCCACTCACACTGGAAGGGTCATTAGAACCCACAATGCGAGGATTATATTGGGAAATATTGGTTTTTTTTACAGGCAAAATTTAAGGCCCTACGACAATGCGAGGCCCGAGCCAAATGGCCCCGCTGGTCCCCCCACTCTCTGACTGCCTTGAGTGCAAGAGAAAGTATATATGCTAAATATAAGCGGAAGTAAGTACAGGTACACATAATATAGAAATTTCAATTTACAAGCTACCTAATGATTTATTTCTTTAGCGTCTTTACAAATTAAAATTATTTTTATTCCAAAATACAGGTTGCGTGTGGCTTATTAAAATCTATTCATAGCTCTCAACATTACATTTTATAAATTATGCCGATGTAATAAATGCAATTTCTGCATCCGCAACCTCATCCTTTTTAATAAAATTTCACTAAAAATGTAATCATCGTAACAACGTTCCAGGATTTCTTTTATTTTCTCAATATAATATTAACTTGTTTCCATATATATGGCAATCTTTCGCCGCCACCATAGGGATTATAAGGATAATTTATTTTATACTTTGGAGGGAATGAGTTTTGTTGCTTATGACAGTTTAAAAATTTAGGCTCTGTTTATTTTAGAACAAAAATAAAATTATTTTTGATCGTCAAATAATTAAATAAAGTCAAAAGTTTAAAGCTATTGAGGGTATCATGGGCAGGCAAAAACAGCAGATGGATTTTAAAGCAAATAAATTTATTATAAATGTTGTTTATGCATCCGAGTCAAAACTTTTGGACACAGTCATGAACATTTTATTGTCCTAAAAATATTTTCACTGTAAAATATCTATTCATGAAAAATGTTTAGAAAGCTAAAAATGTGTGAAAAGCTGTGAGAAATTTTTCAGAATTTCTCACAGCCCGATATAATTGATGCCTTGGGCCTGGCGGTTAGGAAACTCTGGCTTAGGGCACAAAGTAACAGGGCAGGAAAAAATGGCACGCATTCTACGTTACCATTGGCAGCAAACCCGGGTTAACGGCGCGATAGATAAACGCGTTATCTCTACACCACCATGAGGTCAATATATCTCTCTCTAATTTGTGGGAAATATGGGAGTACGAGAGTGCCAGAGTGTTCAACGTCGTTGTGGTTAGATAGCGTGGCTTGTGGAGAGAGTTTGGGAGAATTTAGAAAAGGCCGAATCAATGACATTGGGTTATAACCTCTGCCGATCGTGACTGATTTTCAAAAAATTCGGTTTCTGAGAGAGTGCAGAGGATGTTGAACATATTTTTAAGGCGCGGTTAACGTAAGTTTTGAACGCCACCATTTTCTGTTTAAATGAATGACAGAATAATTCCCGAAAATTAGCATCGCTTTTACGAAAATTCTCAAACGTACTAACTTTAAGGTCATTTTCTATCAATTTAATAAAATTCAGCCCTCTAAACTTAAAGATGAACTCCCTGCACTAAAACAATGGGGAGTCTACCAAATACTTGCCATCGTAACCTATCCTATATTAGCCAGACCAAACGCGCGCCCTTTACTTCACAGAATTAAAGAGCACGAACCTTACGTTTCAAAGGCCGAATTTAAAAAATCCTTCATCGCAGTTCACTGCTGGGATAAAAACCACAGATTCAACTCCAAGACTACCCAATCATCCATCAACCAAAGTCGAAAGTGGAATTATTTTTTTTTAAACATTTTTCATAAACCATCACTCCTAAAATATTGCTAATGATTACAAGACACTCTGAGTTTCAGCCATACGTAGAAAATTATAATTCCTTTCCTCCAACTATCAAATATCTCCTCAAATCATTCAAGTTCCCTTTTGTCACCAAAAGATGGAGCTGGCATCACACAAATCGTCAACACAAATATATAGATGTACTGTGTCGTATAGTGTTAGTGTTAAAATTAATTTTTTACAGTTATTGCCCGAAAGTATTTATATTAAAATAATATCTAAATACTTAAACAATATTTAACTTCAATATGCATTGTGTGACTGAATATGAAATGCCAACTTTTAAATCCCAAATTAGCATTTACTTAATTTATACCCATGATCCAAAAATCCATTCAAGCAGAAAGATAAACACAGAATTGAATATAAAGAAACACTAGTTTAATAACAATAAGGAGGTTATAAGATTTACAGTTATAATTTCCTTTCCAGAGAAAAAAAAATAACAGTTAAATATATTGCTGGGAGTATTTATCAAGTGGTCAGTTCACAATTTGGGTCAATGTTAAAGTGACTCTTGCATTAAAATTTATTAATTCACATAATAATATTACATACTACAGCTGTACAGGACCCCCCTCATCGGAATTTCTGGTCCACCAGAAGAGCTATTCCACGTTCATACTGACAGGTAGTAGATGACTTCTGGTTCTCGGTATGCTTTAACCAGGATTCTGCTGGCTCATCAAGTAGATTCTCCATTTATTTATTCATCGAAGTCCAGGTTATTAGTAGATCAAAATAGGTGATGAACCAAGGCTAAGTTTTCATCTTATGATGCCCAAGTCTTTGTGTCCTAGGACACCATTCCCGCACAAACTTTTGGGCGAAGAGTGTACGTTTAAAGACTTGGCTTAGGCTCCCACGGCAACATCTTAGGGCAAAATTTTTTAACATAGTGACCGTTGAACTCTCCTCTATTCCAAGCGCCCGAATGACCAATTGTCGCCAAGTATTGTCCATTAGCTCGTCAAACCATTTAATTTTGGCGTAAAGAGAGGCTTTGTCGCCAGGAAGCTGGAATGTAGGTCTTCCTTGGCGATGTTTTCTAATTGTGAGAAAAGTTATTTCCACGTGTAGGCAGGGTCCAGTGGGGGCGTTACAGATCACTATTTATGAAACAGAAGTTTATGAAACTTACATTTGCAGCTGTGTCCGGTAGAAGTTTCGGGTAGTTACGTACAACTGAAGTGGCAGAGATAATGAGGGTTTCGTCCGGTTTTGTAACTGGTCGACTGGGAGAAGTGCAATTTTATGGCCTGAGAGGTTATAGGTGAAGCAAGGTCCGGTGTTCTCACTATACCAATATCATTAAAGAGGTAAAAATGGCGCAATCTTGGAGAGACCTGTTTAGCAGAAGACCAGGGGGGATGCTGGACTCAAAGTGTGAACATTTTAATGGCTATATAGCCCAGCTTCACTTCGGAAATCGTTGGGGAGGAAATGTAAAAGG
>QLNU02015360.1:101770483-101784356 GCA_006491805.2 Dysdera silvatica
CATTCACTTAACACGTAAAAGGGTAAACCACTCTGTATCAGTTTTCATGGATGGCAAAAAACTTGAATTAGTTAAAGATCTAACGTATCTCGGTGTACATTTTGACAGTAATTTGAATTGGAACCTCCACGTCAATGATATTTGCAATAAAGCTCTGAAAATAATTAATTCATTATCAAAAATGGCTAAGGTCTCCTGGGGAATAGGATCACCAGCATTAAAAATTATCTATGAAGGTGCTATTGTTCCCTTGATGACCTATGCGGCACCTGCATGGATCACAGCTTTAGCCAAATTATACAACCAAAGGAAACTCGAGTCAGTTCAGAGAAGCATCGCCATTCGAATAATCAGAGGTTTCCGCACTGTGTCCTACGACGCTGCCTGCTTGTTGGCGGGAATTATTCCACTCTGTTTAAAAATTAAAGGAACATCGGAAACTTTTCGCTATATGAAAGAGGCTAGAAAAACACAGAGTCACGACTTACCAATTCTCTTCAATAACTGGTTGCATCCTGGTAAAATGAATAACATATTTCATACGAATGATGTCAATCATGAATTCCAAGTATTTACAGATGGAAGTAAAATTAATAACTGCGTTGGATGTGCTTACATAATTTACAAAAATAGTCACGAAGTCACTAAACGAAGTTTCAGGCTTCACCCTCTTTGTTCCAATAACCAAGCGGAAGCAATAGCAATTGAAAAAGCCTTAGAAAAACTGGAAGACTCTGTATCTAGTGATTCCACAAAACTAGCCATTATTTTCACAGACCATCGGATAACAAAAACGCCATAAAAACGTAAAACAATTATGAATCATTGGTTTTTATAATATGTGAATGAAAATAGATGAAGAATTAATGTATTTGAAATTACTAATTTTTTTTATTGCTAAGTTTATTTATTTTGATTTTTTGATACTGAACGTCTAAAGACCAGCCACTTGTGAAGGACGGTCACCTTTGCAGAGTCCCGCGGGTGACCGTTATTCGGAGGTTTTACTGTATAAGGTACTTCCCAATATTTAATGCGTTTCCTTATATTCCTTTATTATTATATGAATGAACATATTATTTTCTTCTTCCTATATATATATGGCCTGCAAAAGGGTTGCTGGTATCTAACTGGAAGGAGACCCACACGCTGAACGTATGTGACGATGTGTGGAACCGGCCAGGCCAGTAACCTAGTGTCCTACCCCGCCTTCAAGTGGTGCAGGCTGAGCTTTCTATTTATGTGGCAAATTAATATTTGCTACACGGATAGAAAGGCGGAAGGGGAGGGCTAATTCACCAACCCGTCTAGCCAGCGTGGTGAAATGATGGCTAATTCCTCCAATATGCTAATACACCAAAAACCATGGCCCCTAGTCTCCAGGTGCTGGAGTGCTCCTGATCAAGGCAGCGGTCAGCGTGGCATGAAAGCAGGGGGTGCTAAGAATCACTGGAATGGCCCAGGCTGCCGTTTGTTATTGACCTTGGCAACGTATAATGGACGATCCCTTGCTTCTGAAGCAAAACTTCAAGAATTGGAAGAAGAACTTGACAAGATCAAATGGGACATTGTAGGACTCAGTGAAGTTAGAAGAAAAGGTGAAGAGTTGGTGGAACTTAAAAGTGGACATTTGTTTTATTATAGAGGAACGGAAACTGGAAGAACAAGTGGTGTTGGCTTCTTAATCAACAAAAGAATTAAAGACTACCTTCTTGAAGTCGAAAGCACGTCAGATCGAGCAGCGAGGCTCGTTGTTCAACTAACCCAGCGATACCAACTTCAGATAGTACAGGCATATGCACCAACATCAAGCCATACCGACGAGGAGGTTGAGGAATTCTATGAAGAAATCAAACAGCTACATACCAAGGGGAAACAACACATCAAGCTCATCATGGGAGATTTTAATGCAAGAATTGGACAACAGGAACAAGGAGAGACATCGGTTGGTAAATACGGATACGGGGAAAGGAATGAACGTGGCGATCAACTCATAGAATTTGCCGAAGCTGAAAATCTTAGCATCATGAATTCATTTTTTAAGAAGAAACTACAAAGAAAATGGACATGGAAACACCCCAATGGAGGAACCAGCGAAATTGACTATATACTGGCAAACAAGAAATCAATTATTGAAGATTGCAGCGTACTGAACAGATTTAATACTGGAAGTGATCATCGAATGGTGAGATGTAAAATGCACTTAAATACTAAACTAGAAAGGCAGAAGCTCATTAGGAAACAAGTATGTAAGAGGGTGGATTTAAAGAAATTAAAAGAAAATACTGAGGCATTCAAGTTGGAATTAAAAATGAGTTTTAAAAAAAAATACGGATACGGGAAAGGAATGAACGTGGCGATCAACTCATCGAATTTGCAGAAGCTGAAAATCTTAGCATCATGAATTCATTTTTTAAGAAGAAACCGCAAAGAAAATGGACATGGAAACACCCAAATGGGGGAACTAGTGAAATTGACTATATCCTGGCAAACAAGAAATCAATTATTGAAGATTGCAGTGTACTGAACAGATTTAATACTGGAAGTGATCATCGAATGGTGAGATGTAAAGTGCACTTAAATACTAAATTAGAACGACAGAAGCTCATTAGGAAACAAGTAAGTAAGAGGGTGGATCTAATGAAACTGAAAGTAAATACCGAGGCATTCAAGTTGGAATTAAAAAATCGCTTTTCTGCACTGGAAGGACTTATTGATGAAAGTGATATCTCAGAAGCAAATGAAAACATTGTTAAGACAATAGTTGAAACTGCTGGGGAAATTGGTGGTGTAACCTGTAAAAAGCACAATAGCAAATTATCTGAGAAGACGAAACAGCTCATGAAAAGGCGAAGAGATATGAAGGTGGACAATCGAAATACCAGTTCCAGGATTGAGTACATAGAACTTTGTAAAACTCTGCGCAAAAGCATGAAAGAAGACATAAGAAAATTCAACTGTGAGCTAGTAAGGAAAGCCATTGAAAATAACAAGAGCCTTAGGGTTGTTAAAGGAAGTTTATCTGTTGGGAAGAAACACATCATTGCATTAAAAGGAGAGGATGGCACCGTAACAAGAAATAGGGAAGAAATACTTAGAAGAGTTGAAGAATTCTACAAAAAACTATATGAAAGTAACAGTGGATTAAACGAAGACACTGAAATAGTCGAAGGAACAGCTCCTAAAATCTTAAAAGAAGAAGTTTCATTTGCAATAAAAAATATGAAGAAAGGAAGAGCCCCTGGTGATGATGGTATTACATTAGATATCCTAAAAGAAGCTGGAGAATATGTAGAAGACATACTTGCAAAATTCTTTACCAAATGTCTTAACAGCGGTAACATACCAAACCAATGGGATTCTGCAACAGTAATTCTTTTGCATAAAAAAGGTGATAAAGAGGATTTAAAAAATTACCGACCAATTAGCTTGTTACCTGCTATTTATAAAATCTTCACAAAAGTGCTAACACATCGCCTGCAGAAAAAATTAGATGCAGCTCAACCAAGAGAACAAGCTGGATTTCGAAGTGGATTCAGTACAGTGGACCATATTCAAGTATTAAGAGAATTAATTGAAAGAACACATGAATATGAACTTCCATTGTGTGTGGCATTTATTGACTATGAGAAGGCCTTTGACTCTATTAAAACGTCAGCAGTCATCAACTCTTTAAGATCAGCAGACATCGAGGATGTGTACATTGACATGGTGAAATGTGTGTATAAAAATGCAAGTGCAAAATTTCGGTTACATAAAGATACCAAAACTATCAAAATTGGTAAAGGTGTGAGGCAGGGAGATACCATTTCTCCAAAACTTTTTACTTCAGCTTTACAGATGATTTTTCAGCAAACAAATTGGAATAACAGGGGAATAAAAATAAATGGTGAATATTTAAATCATTTGCGGTTTGCTGATGACATTGTTATTTTTTCAACGAACCCATCAGAACTCCAAGACATGGTACAGGAGCTCTCAACTAGAAGTAAAGAAGTTGGACTGAAGATGAACCTACAAAAAACGAAGATCATGTTCAATAATTTCGTAGAAGAAATAAAAATATAAGTTGACAACATTGAACTAGAAATTGCTGATTCATATATTTACCTTGGTCAGCTGATTTCAATGGATGGCAACATTATGAAAGAACTCAACAGACGTATTAAACTTGGCTGGAGTGCATTTGGAAGAAACAGTTTTATCCTGAAGGGGAAATTGCCTTTGTGTCTAAAAAGAAAGGTCTTCAACCAGTGTGTATTGCCAGTCCTCTCTTATGGATCAGAGACATGGAGTCTAACAGTTGGAGCAATACGAAAGTTACAGACAACGCAAAGGAGCATGGAGAGGTGCATGCTTGGAATAACTAGGAGAGATCGAAAAAGGAACACTTGGGTGAGAGAGCAAACTAGAGTAGAGGACATCATTGTTAAAGTAAAAGGGCTGAAATGGCGATGGGCTGGGCATATTGCAAGAAGAACTGATCAACGATGGACAACAGAAATTCTGAACTGGATTCCAAGAGACCACCGAAGACCTAGAAAACGTCCTCAAACTAGATGGGTGGATGAAATAAGAAAACAGGTTGGGGTGACGTGGAAGCGAATTGCTCAGGATAGACTTGTGTGGAAAGCATTTGGAGAGACCTTCATCCAGCAGTGGATAGATAATGGTTGAATATGATGATAGTGAAATATATACATAAATGAAGAATCAATAAATTTAGACAGATCATAGTTGGTCTGAATTAGAAAGAAGAATTGGACCTGCAATGTGTAGACATTGATTGGCGTTATGAGCCAATTAAAACTTGAGATTAAAACAAATTTTTTGTTTGAAAGAGACAAAAAATAGGAAGTCGTCGATACATCTCACATCAAAGTAACACTGTTGAATAACTTACAAGTAGTAATTCAACAAACTCAGTTCAAGTAATACCACAAATGTAAAAAAAATATAGATGAATTTATTCAGTGTCAGAAATTTTTATTTCTAAACATTTTTAGCTATTTTAAAAATAGTTTTCAACTTTTAAAGATTTTGAACTCCAGTGATAGGAATCCCACTTTCATTAAGTGCTTTGATTTTGAGGATCTATTTAACCAAATCAATTTAAGAGACCTATATCGTGTATTATTAGAATTATTTACAGAGTATGATATAAAATCAATTGACAAAATCTCGTTTGTAAAACTACTAAACTTCTGTCTTAACTATAATATGGTATATAATGGCACTGGTTATTATAAACAGGTAAGAGGGCTTTCTCAAGGGGGAGTATATTCCTCTTAAGCTTCAGATTTAAATATGAAAGTTTTCATATTTGAAAGTATATATTTCATATATGAAAGAATATATTTCATGTTGAAAGTATATATTTCATATTTGAAAGAATATATTTCATATATGAAAGAATATATTTCATATATGAAAGTTTATCTTCACCAAGAACGGATTTATTTTTTGGCAGATATATAGATGATATAATCTGTATAGGCTATGGTATGGAGCATCAATTGGACCTTGATTTTTATCCCTCAGGATTAACACTGAAAGATACCTCTGTATCTAGAACTTAAGTTCACTTTTTAGATCTACTTATTACTATCAATGAAAATAATAGATTTGTCTTTCAAATATGCGATAAAAGAAAACAATTTTTATTTGCTTTTGTTCAGTACTTGCAATATGACACATGTCTCAGAAAACATGTTATAAAAAATTTGATTTTAGGTGAACTCTCCAGACAGAAAGTGCTTTCAAATAGAGTTGAAGCCATTTCTGAAGGCTTAAGATCTTTTAAAAAATGTTTGGTTTTAAATGGTTTTCCAATGAACTATATAAATAGAACATTTGCAAATTTCATCTCTAGAAAGAAATCTTAAATGTTTCATATAAAGAATAATCATTGCAATTAAATACATCTAATCGCAGTTCTCAAATATAGACGGAAGCACCTGTTTATTTCTTTTGGATAACTGGTATTGCTTAGTTTATAAGATGTGGCAATACTTTCAAAACTGCCTTCAACTGATTATGTGCTATCTTTTTAGTTACGAGTTTGAATTTAATTTCTACATTACTGCTATTACAAGGTAATTTAACCACTTCCTATTTTATTATTAATAAAATATGTTTGCAAAAACTCGGCTAAAAATGTTTAAAAATAAAAAATTTCTGATACTGAACAAATTCACCTATAGTTTTTTGCATTTGTGGTATTACTTGGACTGAGTTTGTTGAATTACTACTTGTAAGCTATTCAACATTGTTACTTTGATGTGAGATGTATCGACGACTTTCTATTTCTTTCTATTTTTTGTCTCTTTCAAACAAAAAATTTGTTTAAATCTCTGCCACATGGATGGTTATAAACAAACAGGTCTCCCTGTATAATGTCTGCATTGAATGGGGAATGTTGGATCCTTAAAACATTGCTTATATTTTATAATAACATTTGATGTTGGTATATTTAACGATAATATTATTCAAAAATTTTTATTACTATTGTATAATTTGTTCTGAGTACATATTGTAAAATATTTTTTAATTGTTTTCAAACGTATATATATATATATATATATATATATATATATTATATTTAGTAATTTTTTTCGGCAAATATTGAAGGACTGCAATTAAGAGCTTAAAATATCATTAGCTATTATATAAAATTATTAGTTAAAATATTAGCTTGAACAACTATGTAAAAAATCACACTCACATATAAAAAGTTGCGAATGCTATATGCGTGATTTTTTTTTAAAAATATGAGAAGAGAAGAAGAATGCAGCCTATGCGTGCCTAAGATGCAGTAATTTCCAAAAGCCGCTACTGTTTTATACCTTAACTTACGAAATGCGACAAAATTATAAAATTCGTTTCAGTTTTGCAAACGAATAAAAGAGAGGAATTTTTGAACAACGCATGATATATATAGAGATAAATATAGCTTATGGGAATATTTTTGCATTTTATCGAAAAGATGCCTGCTCTATATACGAAAGATTATACATTATATTCTGTGCATTTTGTCAAATTTCTTCTCTCTTAAGGTTTCTCTTTCCTTTTACTCAGAAAATGGTCTCTTACTGATATAATCTAATATTTATTTTGAAGTTTTATAGTTTTTGATGCAAATTTTCAAAAAGAAACAATTTAGAATAAATATTCTCGCAGGAGATTGAGTTTCGAGTGCATCTGTGTTCCGATTAGATTTATATAAAACATATTCCTGATAATGAATGAGAATATATATTTAATTTACAAATGTATTTTCCTTCAAAGCTGTTAAAAGAATAATGTAAGTTTAAATGATCAAAATTTGGAATTTAAATTTTAGGTTAATCTATTCAAAATAGTTAATTGAAGAGTGCTTTCTTTGAAACACGCTGAACCACAGTACTGCTCCATGTATCAGCTTCCTGCGAAATAATGAATGTCTTTTCCACTTCAAAATAAATAATCTGCTTAGCAGCGAGAAATTTCAAACCTGGTAATTGACTAGAGAAAGTGACACTATTGCATTATTTTGTCAATTTACAGAAACTGACGAGCATTACACTGCTATTACTGTCAATAATGACAGCTATATTACTTCCTAAAATGAGGGTATTTAGTAATTTAATGGGGAATTTTCAAATCGGCATGTTTGGGTTCGTAAAAAATATAATTACTTAAACTCTTTACTTGAAATTTTTTTAAATACGGGCCAATTGCAATATACTTCGTTGCTGTAACTCGCGTTATATCGACTTTCCAATCAGATGCAATTTTATATCAAATATTTTCCGTGAAATGTCATAAACCACTGACAACGTCTGAATTTAAAAGTAAATTGAAATCCTCAGTAACAGCCATTGGTAATGAAAATTCTTGAGGACTTTGAGTTCCTTCACGTCGGATCCTGACCAAATACATATAAAAACTTTTCAGATACAATGCAAACAATGTAAATTTATTTTTAAGCGAAGGCATTTTTTATTTTTCTTCTTCATCGAATATATTTTTCCTCTTGGACATTTCACTGCTACTTTAGTGTTTCACAAGCCATTGGAAGAGAAATACCTACAAGAATAGAGATGACATAAATATAAAATAACGGGTCCAAAGCATGTTTATGGAGTTTTAAATTAAATTTTTAAAACAGCAAGAGAGAGAGAGAGAGAGAGAGAGAGAGAGTAATTTTTCTTCTTATTTTCAATTTTTAAAATTATATAATCAACGAATGCTTTATATATTATTCCATGGCAAATATAATTAAATCATAATGTAGAACTGCATATAATAGTTTAATTCTTAGTTAGAGGGAGATTTATTTTGAATTTTTGTTACATAAAAAGATCACGCGTGAAAATGACTTAAAATGCAAACAATCTGGATTTGATAAACACATTGCTATTTAAGCGGTTCAGTGGCACTAACCAAATAGCCATGTGCTCTGATGATAGCCACCTGCATGTTATCCGAATAGCTATCAGCAACGTTTTTATTATAATGTTTTATACATAAACTGCGTCAAAAAAAATTGTTTAATTTCTGCTTCTACACATTGCTGTTTACTCATTAAGAAGGTCTTAGTAGATCACAGTAATATATTTTATATAGGGTCAATTGCGGCTAATATGAGACAGCCAAAGAAATGGGTCTAATGTGAGCACTCAAGAAATTTTTAAACCAATTTTTATAGTAAGAAAATTGGTTTTCTGAATATTTTTCAGGAAATACATTAATTTATTTATATCCATTACGGGGCGACTTTGAGCTACCCCTCTCACTCCCCCTGTACTTATAACCACTTAAAAATAATAGTGCCCACATTAGCCATACAGCAGTCTCATATTAGCCCCATTCGGTGGGACTAATATGAGACAAGGTTTAAAATTTCTACCTTTATTTTTATGGCGTGAAATACATTTTATCTATAGAGATATATAGGAAACAAAAACACAAATTACAGTATTTTTTCTTTGGGCCTACGGTCAACACATCGAAAGTAACCGTGAAAAGTTTACATTTGCGCCTCATATTAGCCCCAATAGACACTACCTGTTTTTTTTTAATATTTCTACTTTCTATGTCTACAAATACGTCATGTATTTTTTAATACGAAATAATGAAATTAAACAGATTCTATGAGAGAAAGTAAAATATTTTAAAAATATGGCTAATTATTTTATACTTTCAATTTTTGGTTTTAACGCCTGATATTGGACTTACGCAACATGCGACTAAGCTTTCCCTCCGTTGCAGTATTTAAACCACAGAACATAATTGGAGCCCAGGTTGGCTTTAAAATCATTTCTTTTATGATAATTTGTGTTTAAACTGATTTAAATTACCGAATAAATTCACTAGCTGATTGTATCATTCTGACATAAGAACAAAAGTTCCTTAATTGGTGTTAAATATATTACGAAAAGCAGTTAAAAACGTCGGATGAATTATATAATTAACTAAATTTATTTGCAATTGTTAAAAAAATGTGAATTTCTCCAGTTTTCTTTAATAGTTCTTATCTCAATGTTTTAAAAAATAGTTTTCAAGGCGTGGTGAACATTGGTATATGCATGAAGGAGATAAGAGTGCGAAACTTTTGTCGTAGAGTTTTCATGTGCTAATCTGTTTTAAAGTAAACGCTGATCTCGCTGCAACAGTTCACGTACTCTCTCAATGTTTGTACTTCTTCTCCTGGTGGTGGGTCGCCCACTCCGATACTCGTTTTCAACGCTTTCATGCCCATCATTAAACTTTTTTAAATTACGCGTACACAGTCTTCAAGATGACGGTTTCATTTCTATACACTTGCTTCAACATTGCATGACTTTCGCCTGCTGATTTACCCAATTTGTACAGGAATTTCGAATTGATTCTCTGTTCCATGACACGCCACAAAACCACCGCGCAGACAAAAGTCGATAATAAATTTATTAAGACTCACAGCCGCACAAAACCAGGCACTACCGTTAACTGAATATTGCGGAACACGACGAAGGTGTCGCTAATAATATGGTTGTTCCAATTTTCGATTTGAGGGGTGATTCACCCTACTTATTGGTCACATCTTGTAGTAAAGTCTGTATAGTTAGAGGTGGATTTACGATTTTGCCGCCGGTAAGCTGACATATTTGTCCTCATAATCTCAATAAGTGTTAACTAGAGGCATAATAGTGATTTTGACGCTTTTGTTAAATTCTTAACTTAAGGCCCCTGGCGGTTATTTCAAATTCGCGAGTATTAGCGAATTTCGCGCCTTTTGAGTACTTCTCAACTACAAACTTTTTGTTGAAAATTACCACTGTAGGCTTCAGTTTACTTAGTATATTGGCAAATCCGCCATTGTGCATATTGTAAGTGTTCTATAGGGTTTAAATACAGCAAGCGTGGTTGTCAATTGGAGCATTTGGAATTCAGCACCATGTTCAATTAACCAGTTCTATGTCACTTGCTCATTGTGGAGTCACATCATCTTGTTGATCTAAACCTTCATTACTGAGAAACAAGGCGTTCATAAAGGAGTGTAAATGGTCTGCAAGGGAATGTGTGTCCAACGTTCCTATTACAGAAGACTTTTGTAGTGGTTCTTGCGTACTCGAATAGAACACACCGCGAACCAACATAATGCATTGATGAACATATTTATTTATTCATAAATATAATAATATATTAATAGATATAATGATTTATTGATAACCATAATGACCATAAATATATTCATGTTATTCAATATCTTTCCTAATAGGATCACACAATACTAGACTAAGAAATGTATCCACGATATTACAAAATTAACGGAATGGCAATTAAAACAAATCTTTGTAAGAGAGTTTGAGAAAATTGAAGATCAAAAACAATGTCAACTTGGATGTTTAATGGTACAAGCTAATTAACATGTGAAATATAAAAAGATTTAAGTTATACATATACCAAAAAATTCGCAAATTTTTCAGTTTTATTATATATTTTCCATTTCTGAGATTCCTTAATTTTCAGAATCTCTAACAGTTTTTTCGATATTCAAGATAGTTTTTGAGCTATGATTTATTTAGTAAAACGTCATGTACATTGTAAAGCCTTAAAAAAGCTTTGATTTTCTGAAAATACGATATTTGAACATATAACATAACGGAAAAAACGCAATAGCTGCCATAATTTTTTATGGATTTTAAAAACTAAACGGATAAGTAAAGATAATGAATGTGGGAACGTTGTGTACTAGAAACTAAGAGTTATATATGGAATTAAAATATCTGAAAGCAGGGGCATATTCAATATTCTGCGGAATGGTGAGATACAAATCGAGGTTGATTTTGAACCCAGGCGGCCTGGCGCGGATTGCTTTTTGGCACCCCCTTCTCCGAAGAAAACAGGAGATTTTCACAGATGCACAGTGAGCCATATAGCCTATAAAAGTGGCCAAAAGTCTCTGAAAGAATTTCTCTAAAGATGTCTCTAAAAATTTCTTTAAACTTGTCTCTTTTTAAAGAGATTTTTTACTATTGGGTCCATTAAAAAAATTTTAACTTGACTTCAGTTTGGCTCCCCCATCCAAACGGGGCCCCGGGTGGCCACCCTGGTCGCCCGGCCCTTAAGCCGCTCCTGTCTGAAAGGTTTTATTTTTATGATTTTATTAAGAAACTAGTTTCCTTTTTTTGTGTTAAAATTAATTAAAAAATAAGTTTATAAAGTTAAGCTTACGATTCTTGTGGGTCACATTTCTAGCTATCGCAGCTTTTAGATAAAATAATGATCAGGATTTTATGTTAATTAGGAACTCAGTTATTTTTTTTTTGAATATATGCTAATTAGATGATAATTAGTAGGCTAATTAATTAACTATATAAAATTGTAGCATTTTTAAAAAATTGTAAAGGGAGGTCCTTTACTTACATGAAAAATTTCGATACTCAATCCTGTAAAATAAAAAAAAAATTAAGTATATGTATACCTTAAAGCAGGACAGAGGTAATTACTGTAATATACTTTCCTAAAACAAGAAATCTCCTCGTCTATTTAAAAACATTTATTTTTAAAGGAGACTTTTCCGTTGGATCTCCTAACATAATTAAGCAAGCATTAGAAATATATGTATTTTTTTTTAATTTTTTTAAACTTAAATATTAAATGCAAAAAATATAATCGTTACATTTTTATTCTCTCATTTTCCTGTATTTTAAATACTCCAAAGTTTCTAGAATGGTTCTGGCCATACAGCTCATTGTCAAATAAGTTGCGTACCTAATTACTAGCACAAGAATGTCCTTATCTTTAAACTTTTCTTACTCATTTTGTGTTGCTTTTTCTATGGACGTCGCCTAAAGGTCTAAAATATTTCGTTCTTACTTAAGAAACGGGAGAAACTGAGATAGAAGGAAAAATTTGCTTTTACTTGTATTTTTTTTTTTCAAAAAGGGTGAGAATAAAACTTGTGCAAAGAAAGAGTGAACGAAAGGTATTTAATGAATTTGAAATACGGCTTAAAATTTGAATTATTTTAGTTATTCACGACGTGTATATTTTTTATTACGGCATTACCTTAATTACCGCACTTCAATTAAGACGCATGAAAGAATGATAGAGAACAAACACCAAAAATGAGAATATTAAAATACAAATAAGTGAAGAACAGGAAAGGTTCCGGCAAAGGTGTGAATTACATCTATGGAAAATAAGAACAGAAATAAAACGTATTAAAACAGATTCGTGAATTCACGGGCCTTCAACTTATCAACTACACGTTTCTACGAACTATTGCATTGATCCATAAAATTAATCCATAAAAGTCTAATTACTAAGAACTTTCGATTTTAAGCATTTTTTTTTGCGACTTCCTTTCTTACGAACTTTAGATTTTAAACATTATTTTACGTCCCTCATGAGTTCGTAAAATCTAAAGTCTACTGTTGTACAGAATATAAATCTCTCAAATCATAGAATGATTTGCCTGTGGATTTGAAAAATAAACAATGTAAGATACTATTTAAAACTAAACGAAAATGTTAAAAACTGAATTAAAATATTTAGGACTAAAGTGAAGAATTGAAGAGGTTGGGAAGCGTGGGTGGATATGAAATATCCGGAGATTTGTGGGGTGAGAGAGGGAAAAAGTTATGCGTACATTTATGTATTTACTCCTGACCCGCTTCAAAGGGTACACCGAGAAATGTGAAGATAAATTAAAATAAATATTTCTGAAGGATTTAATTATAAAGAAGAATTTTTTTTTAAAGGCTGGAAAATGTGTTTTCCTTTATTACCGACTTTTTAAAAGAATTAAAAAAAAAAAAAATATTTAATTTTGCGTTTCAATTTAATCAAAACTGCAAAACGTCTTTATTACATATATATTTATTGATGGCGTATTCTCCAGGTTACCAAGGTTACTTCCGAAGCCCAGAGAAAGGAAACGGCGAAAGTCGACGATTACCTGACAGACTAAATTCGACGTCAAATAAAGGCTGATAAATAAAAATCGATATAATATATATAAATTCATTAATCAAAGTCAATCGACAGCAGGAGGTGTCAGTGGTGCTACTGACAAAAAAGCAAAACCACATTTTGCACGATTCATAAAAAAAAAAATTACCGCGTCTATCCAAATTATTTCCTACAGCTTTTCCCCTCGCCGGCTATTGGAAAAGAAACGACGTTGCCATGGCAACAGCGCGAAGGCCCATTGAAAGGATTGGTATTTCCTTGGCTAAAGAACTCCATTTGGAAAACGGGGAGTTTGGCAACAAATATTCGGTATTACAAAGTGGAGAGTACATCGATTATCTTCTTAACCGCCAGTTCTAAAAGCATACTCCTCCAATTATAAATAGCTTTCAAATCATGTATAAATGCTAGACATAACATTTATTCTACAATC
>QLNU02015360.1:101797070-101820915 GCA_006491805.2 Dysdera silvatica
GATCAAATGGGACATTGTAGGACTCAGTGAAATTAGAAGAAAAGGTGAAGAGTTGGTGGAACTGAAAAGCGGACATTTGTTTTACTATAGAGGAACGGAAACTGGAAGAACAAGTGGTGTTGGCTTCTTAATCAACAAAAGAATTAAAGACTGTCTTCTGGAAGTTGAAAGTACATCAGATCGAGCAGCGAGGCTTGTTGTTCAACTAACCCAGCGATACCAACTTCAAATAGTACAGGTATATGCACCAACATCAAGCCATACCGACGAAGAGGTTGAAGAATTTTATGAAGAAATCAAAGAGTTACACACCAAAGGGAAACAACATATCAAGCTCATCATGGGGGATTTCAATGCAAGAATTGGACAACAGGAACAAGGAGAGACATCGGTTGGTAAATACGGATATGGGGAAAGGAATGAACGTGGCGATCAACTCATCGAATTTGCAGAAGCTGAAAACCTTAGCATCATGAATTCATTTTTTAAGAAGAAACCGCAAAGAAAATGGACATGGAAACACCCAAATGGGGGAACTAGTGAAATTGACTATATCCTGGCAAACAAGAAATCAATTATTGAAGATTGCAGTGTACTGAACAGATTTAATACTGGAAGTGATCATCGAATGGTGAGATGTAAAGTGCACTTAAATACTAAATTAGAACGACAGAAGCTCATTAGGAAACAAGTAAGTAAGAGGGTGGATTTAATGAAACTGAAAGCAAATACCGAGGCATTCAAGTTGGAATTAAAAAATCGCTTTTCTGCACTGGAAGGACTTATTGAAGAAATTGATATCTCAGAAGCAAATGAAAACATTGTTAAGACAATAGTTGAAACTGCTGGGGAAATTGGTGGTGTAACCTGTAAAAAGCAGAATAGCAAATTATCTGAGAAGACGAAACAGCTCATGAAAAGGCGAAGAGATATGAAGGTGGACAATCGAAATACCAGTTCCAGGATTGAGTACATAGAACTTTGTAAAACTCTGCGCAAAAGCATGAAAGAAGACATAAGAAAATTCAACTGTGAGCTAGTAAAGGAAGCCATTGAAAATAACAAGAGCCTTAGGGTTGTTAAAGGAAGTTTATCTGTTGGGAAGAAACACATCATTGCATTAAAAGGAGAGGATGGCACCGTAACAAGAAATAGGGAAGAAATACTTAGAAGAGTTGAAGAATTCTACAAAAATCTATACGAAAGTAACAGTGAATTAAACGAAGACATTGAAATAGTCGAAGGAATAGCTCCTAAAATCTTAAAAGAAGAAGTTTCATTTGCAATAAAAAGCATGAAGAAAGGAAGAGCCCCTGGTGATGATGGTATTACATTAGATATCCTAAAAGAAGCTGGAGAATATGTAGAAGACATACTTGCAAAATTCTTTACCAAATGTCTTAACAGCGGTAACATACCAAACCAATGGGATTCTGCAACAGTAATTCTTTTGCATAAAAAAGGTGATAAAGAGGATTTGAAAAATTACCGACCAATTAGCTTGTTACCTGCTATTTATAAAATCTTCACAAAAGTTCTAACACATCGCCTGCAGAAAAAATTAGATGCAGCTCAACCAAGAGAACAAGCTGGATTTCGAAGTGGATTCAGTACAGTGGACCATATTCAAGTATTAAGAGAATTAATTGAAAGAACACATGAATATGAACTTCCATTGTGTGTTGCATTTATTGACTATGAGAAGGCCTTTGACTCTATAAAAACATCAGCAGTCATCAACTCTTTAAGATCAACAGACATTGAGGATGTGTACATTGACATGGTGAAACGTGTGTATAAAAATGCAAGTGCAAAATTTCGGTTACATAAAGATACCAAAACTATCAAACTTGGCAAAGGGGTGAGGCAGGGAGATACCATTTCTCCAAAACTTTTTACTTCTGCTTTACAGATGATTTTTCAGCTGATAAATTGGAATAACAAGGGAATAAAAATAAATGGTGAATATTTAAATCATCTGCGGTTTGCTGATGACATTGTTATTTTTTCAACGGACCCATTGGAACTCCAAGACATGGTACAAGAGCTCTCAACTAGAAGTGAAGAAGTTGGACTCAAGATGAACCTACAAAAAACTAAGATCATGTTCAATAATTTTGTAGAGGAAACAAAAATACAAGTTGACAACACTGAGCTAGAAATTGCTGATTCATATATTTACCTTGGCCAGCTGATTTCAATGGATGGCAACATTATGAAAGAACTCAACAGACGTATTAAACTTGGCTGGAGTGCATTTGGAAGAAACAGTTTTATCCTGAAGGGGAAATTGCCTTTGTGTCTAAAAAGAAAGGTCTTCAACCAGTGTGTATTGCCAGTCCTCTCTTATGGATCAGAGACATGGAGTCTAACAGTTGGAGCAATACGAAAGTTACAGACAACGCAAAGGAGCATGGAGAGGTGCATGCTTGGAATAACTAGGAGAGATCGAAAAAGAAACACTTGGGTGAGAGAGCAAACTAGAGTAGAGGACATCATTGTTAAAGTAAAAGGACTGAAATGGCGATGGGCTGGGCATATTGCAAGAAGAACTGATCAACGATGGACAACAGAAATTCTGAATCATTGCATTAAAAGGAGAGGATGGCACTGTAACAAGAAATAGGGAAGAAATACTTAGAAGAGTTGAAGAATTCTACAGAAAGCTGTATAAGGGAAACAGTGGACTTAACGAAGACTCTAAGATAGTCGAAGGAACAGCTCCTAAAATCTTAAAAGAATAATAAAATAAAAGATAATGGTTGAATATGATGATGATGATGATATATATATATATCATCATATTCAACCATTATCTATCCACTGCTGGATGAAGGTCTCTCCAAATGCTTTCCACACAAGTCTATCCTGAGCAATTCGCTTCCACGTCACCCCAACCTGTTTTCTTATTTCATCCACCCATCTAGTTTGAGGACGTTTTCTAGGTCTTCGGTGGTCTCTTGGAATTCAGTTGAGAATTTCAGTTGTCCATTGTTGATCATTTCTTTTTGCGAAATGCTCAGCCCATCGCCATTTCAGCCTTTTTACTGTAACAATGATGTCCTCTACTTTAGTTTGCTCTCTCATCCAAATGTTTCTCTTTCGATCTCTCTTAGTTATTCCAAGCATGCACCTCTCCATACTCCTTTGGGTTGTCCGTAACATCCGTATTGCTTCAACTGTTAGACTCCATGTCTCTTGTTGGAATATGTATGTGTTTATTCTCGTATCTGTGTTCAATGTCAACTGCGATTTCCCCCCTCCCCTATCTGTATAGTGGACTCTTCCTTCCGGTTTGTTGATCATGTGACGTGTAAGCGACCCCATGATGCTGGGTCTGGCGGTCGCCTTCCTCGGGTACGCTGCGTCTCTGTTTTATGTGTAACCAAAAAGCTTTCTGTAATCTGTGTTGAAATTAAAAATGTTTTAGTGTGCGCTTCTACTCTGCCTCATAGAATTACAGTAGGCTTTGGGGCGCCAACTCGATTCAACTGCGCGGACTGATACAAAATAAACGATAGGCCACACCTAACGAGAAGCTAACTCTCGGAGCCGATTACAAAATGGCGACTTACGGAGGAATGAGGATAGAAACGCTAAATAAGGACAATTACTAAACGTGGAAAATTCAAATGAAAGCGATGTTGGTTAAAAGCTACTTCTGGACTTACGTAGCTGGAATAAAAATAAAACCGGAGATAGAAGCAACTAACCCGAAAACGATTGTGGAGAGACATTTGGTAAAGAATTTTGCAAGTATGTAAAAAATTTTGCAAGTACGTCACCAGAGGCTTTACCTTTTTTCATACTTTTTATTGCAAATGCTACTTTCCTCTTTTAAGACTTTAGGAGCCGTTACTGTGCCATCCTCTCCTTTTAATGCAATGATGTGTTTCTTCCCAACAGACAAATTCCTTTAACAATTTTAAGGCTCTTGTTGTTTCCAATGGCTTTTCTTATTAACTTACAGTTGAATTTTCTTATGTCTTCTTTCATGTTTTTGCGTAAAGTTTTACAAAGTTCTACATACTCGATCCTGAAACTGATATTTTGATTGTCCACCTTCATATATATATACATGGTGGTTATAAAATAATGTGAGGTATTCAGAGCCCTCTAGCGAGTAAAGTATTAGACGAAACATAACCAAATTTGATGAATTGTACATAATGGACCATGGGATTTCGAGTTATAAAAAAAATAGCACTAAAAGTCGCCACCATGGTAAATTTTGGCGCTGAAAATGTGTATTAGTTTGAATAATGAATGAGTAAATGTCAAACGACACAGCACACACCAATTTTAACACCAATTTTATCAACAACAAATGATTGTTACTTACAAATGATGTTCAATATGATCACCATTATGATGTTTCAAGAACTGCGTACCTTGTACGACATTTTCCACGGCGACTCGCAACATATCGGAATTAATTTGTCTCGCCTATAACGTTATTCTATCTTTCAAAGTTGTAATATTGGAGATACGTCCTTGATATACAACACGTGTGGAATCCCCACAGCCAAAAGTCACAAGGATTGATATCGAGCGACCTCGGTGCTATGCCGTTGGAAATGCACGATTAATGATTCTGCTGTCAGTGAAATGTTGCCGTAACAAACGCTGTACCTTAAGTCCAATGTATGGTGGTGCATCATCCTGCATAAATATGGTCGAATCGAAACATCCCCGTTACTTATGTTACTTAAGTTCTGTATCTTATCGGCATACCTGTCAGCAAGGACGGTACATGCCACTGATCTACTTTGGCACTTCTCCTCACAAAAGTAAGAACCGATGATAAAATGATGTGCCGTAAAGCCACACCACACTGCAATTTTTGGCGAGTGGAGAGACACCTATACACAAGCGTGCGTGTTAGTCGCAGCCCAAATGCGGCAGTTGTGTGTATTAATACCACCGTTCAAATGAAAGTATGCTTCATCACTCCATAAAATCTGCCACGGCCATGCATCATCAACTTGCATGCATGCGAAGAATCTCAATGAAAACTCAATTCAGGTGGCCGCATTGCCAGGGTGCAATTCTTGAACAGGACAGATTTTATACCAGTAAAACTTCAATATCTGATGCAGGATTTTCCACACCAATGAGTATGGGATATGAGTGTGCCGGGATACTGCCGGAGCATTGCTGGTACCCTGCAGATTCGCCATCTCCTGTTCCACAATAGTAGTTGCAACCTCTTCAACTTGTTGCTGACTGATCTCTTTGCGTCCCCGGTCCGGTTGCCGTGCTAGAGGTCCTGTAATTTCAAATCGTTGAATCATGTTTTGTAAGTTTGTTATGCTTATCAGTCCTTTTCGTAATTTCTTCAACCGCCGAAATTCACGAAGGAAAGCATTCACATTCTCGTTCTGTTGATAATACAGATAATACAGCGTGGCTAACAAAGCAGTCACGTAAGTTAAGAGCCATCGAAAGGCAGATGACCTCAGAATGATAAAAACTGTTTCAGCCCTTCCCTTTATCCACATGATCACCACTACGTAACGTGATTATACTAATTAGTGCATTTTACCCAGTAAACAGCGCCAAATTTCCTCCAGAGGCAAATTTTGATATTACTTAAACAATCGAAATCCCATGGGCTACTATGTACGCCCACAAAATTTGATTCTGTTTCGTTCAATTCTTTACTCGCTAGAGGGCTATATACACCTCACGTTATTTTATAACCACCCTGTATATATCACTCAAATTTATTAAAATTGCAACACCAAGTAGGAATGGTCAGTTCGGAATGCAATTTGTACCATATGCGATGAAAGATGCCACAAAGATATGCTGAACTTTACAAACAAACACAACTATATTAAGGATAGAAAATCAGTATTTAGTGAAATCGGCCAGAGCAGCAATAAAAGCCTCTAAACGTCTGGGTATACAATTAATAGAGCTTGAACGTGTTTTTGGGTTATTGTCGGCCAGGTTTTTTCGATCCGAGTCCACACTTCATTACTGGTGATTACTGGAGAACAGTAATGGCCCAGTCGACAAGTTACCATATTCCAAATATATTGAATCTGTGATCTGTGTCTAGCGAACGTGTGGATTAAGGGAAAACGATATCTTCTGTGCGGTGAAGAAGTCTTGGACATTCCCGAAAACATGTGGTTGGGCGTTGTCATGTTGAATATAGCGCCAGGTATGTGTTGAAGAAAGGGTACAACTTACGCTTCTAAAATCTCCCTGCTGTAGTGGTTGCTGTTGAGAGTACCCCCCAATTCGTAACAACCTTTATCATCTATAATATCCAATAGCACACAACATCGCCACACTGACCGTTTGTGCAGTATGGCGCACTAAAACGCATGCCAGAAGCTGGCGCTAACCACAATACCGTCTAACGTATAAGCGGTCATTATTTTGGCCTAGATTATTGCGGGACTTCTCCGAAAACACGATCTGGTACCAATCTTCATGCCATTGTCTATACTCATCTGCCCATTATAAACGGAGGCATCGATGGTTTAGAGTCAAAAGTATCCTCTGCAAAGGATCGCATGCATGTCATCTTCTTCATAGAAGACGCCTTCGAGCCGCAAAAGCAGACAATGCCGCACCTGTAGCAATGTCCCAGTGCTGTGATAACACTTGAGAATAAACTGTAGGGTTCGTTACTGCCATGAGTATGAGATGCCTGTCATCCCAAGTCGCATTTCGTGGTCCACTGCCAGCTTTTCGACTCTTTCAGTGTTCACTGTTTCACTGCTTTCACACTCGCATTTCTATCGTGGCGTTATGCCCCGTACGAGCAGTAATATATTTATTCGAAAATCCTTCTTCCCGCAAGCCAATGATGTGCCTCTGTTCGAACTCTATAATTTGCTTATATGGCGCTGTCTAACATTGGCAACGCATAGTGACTTCAATAGAATAGTTTGCAGCTCTTTGACGACGACACAATCCTTGTTTGGCTTTTCCACAGACCTCTATTTATACTCCTCGCACAACAGTTCAGAGGGCGCTGATAAGTACAGGCTTGAGCATTCACGCTGAATTTCTGACCATTTTCATGCCATACCCTGATTTTCATTTTCCGTAAATTTCAGATGAATCGGACAATTCCCTTCTTGTGTTGCAATTTTCATAAACATGACTATATATATATACAGAGTGCCTTAGTACAAGAGTTACAGACGCTTATGAGGGGTAGGGTACACCTAGACGAAAAATATTTGTCATAGAACCTAGGGTCGCAAACCACTCGTAGTTCTAAAACCGTCCAGCAATCACAAATAGTGACAACCAGTGCATGAGAAGCGCAAAATGCGATGTCCTAATCATCTATGCACTTGAGCAGCTGACCTGAGTTTTATCTGGCGCTTTTCACGCACTGGTTGTAAATATTTGTGCATGCTGGACGGTTTTAGAACTAGCGCTGTGAGTGGTTTGCGACCCTAGGTTCTATGACAAATATTGTTCGTCTAGGTGTACCCTACCCCTCCTAGATGTTTGCAACCCTGGTGCTGAGACACCCTGTATATATATGATTTTTCCCATCAAGATCGTATAAACTCTGCATAGCGCGATTCCCTGAAAAAGTGTTAAAGCGAAAATGCTGAGAAATCCATATTTTTCGTGTTATTAATATTTAGAGACCAGACAATGAGAAAGAAATTTGACCACACTTTTCGTGGCAAGAACCACTTACAAAAAAATAACTAAGCCCTGCTTATTATAGTAGAAAGCATGAACCTTACTGAACTTCGAAATGATTTCCCTTTTTAAAGCACAATCTACTTTTTCTTAGAAAACTGGGATTGTGACCTGAGACCTATTACGTAGCTTTACGTAAAGTTACCACAATTGACAATTTTTCCGACAGTAACAATTAGCTTATTTTGAAAAACGTTTTATTTATTTATTACACATAAATACTTCATACACCTTTTTCACTATAAACACCATCATTTAAAATATAATTTTCGCTATAATTAGTCATAACATCATAGATTACATATTCATCATTCCCTATTTTATACAATATAACAATTAAGAATGACAATTTTTGCCTATTGCAAGATTATGATTTAACAAATAAATTAATAATAACTATATTATTTCAATAAATATGCCTTAATAGTATCACTCGACTGAACGCAACAATACAAAAAACAAGCTGTAAAAGGAATTTACATAATTTTAAAGCATTTGATTAAGTTTGCATATTTTACGTCTCCAAACTGTACTAAGTGTTTTCTGCGACGGAACCGATAGCTTAACGTGACTTTGGAACCACAATACACTTCCATTCAATCAAATATTTTAGAAGTCGAACCCAGTCCAGCGAACTTGAAGAAAGGAGTGATCACTACCGAATTACTGTGGTACGCAGGGTTGGCACTACGCATTATATCGTTCTGGACGAACAAAAGTTTTGCCGCCCTAAAATGACTTCATTTTTTATAATAATCCCATTTTGCTTCCCCTAAAAATCTGAAGCTCAAGGAGAATGCCCGGTTCGCCTTCTCCTTGCGTCGGCCCTGAAGGTACTTTACATTAAATCAAAAGTAGCTTTTACTTTCAAAAGCTTGCCTATCTCTGCCTTGTCTAATGAAAGTTGTCTACCGTACCAATAGTTTTTACAAACAACAATTACTTATTTTACAATCAATATGAATTTAAACGTTAATGTAAAATATTAATGTAAATTTTAAACTCGCCCCTTTTTTTTGAATTTGTTGATTTTTTAATTTCTTTAAAATATTGATGTTACATGCTTGTGTATGTTTGCTATCTGAATTAATATTTTTGTTTTGCTAATTATTTTTAACCATTCATTTTGTGCATTACCTACTGATACTTGGCAAAGAATGAAATCTTAAAAGTTACCATACAGAGATCACTGATTGTATGACGAAACTTCTATATTATTGGCTGGGGAAGAAAAATTCGCATGCACGTTGGCTTTGAAAGTAAACCTATCGAATAAACGACCAAAAATATTTACTCCACGCCTTTTCAAAATGAAGATTTCACAGGATTTTACAAATGCTGATCCTGGGGACATCTGAATTAATTTAGTAATATTTTAGTATATTTTAACAATGAAGAAATTGTGAAATAACCTATGAAATCTATGTTTGCCGCACCGCTTAAAAAACATCGAACAGCATGGAATAATTTCTACAAGAGAATAAATTTAACAAAGAATATAAAACATACCATTCGCATACACGCCGGTAATTCGGAATCCTCCATGTCTAAAATAAAAAAAAAAATCCTTGTTTTATATATTCTAGTAATTCTTAACGTAGATGTTAAATTACTCGTAAAGAAAAGAATGATTTTCTGACGCCTGGTGGGACACGAACCCACGACCACTTGATTGCCGGTCAGGTGCTGTACCAACTAAGCTACAGGCGTTAAACATTTTATCCCTTACGAGCATATAAAAGGCTTTCTATGGAAAAATTTGCTATTAGTGTGGCAGTGCTGTGACTGCTGTTTAACCAAAGCGGCAAGTCAAAGAAGCAAGAATGTCAGATTGGACGGATTAGAAATTAATACTATTTAACATCTATTGCTGCCACATTATCGGCTAATGTGAAAAAAATTGTTGATTTTAATTCTCATCATAACTGAGGTTATGGTAGTATTAGATGATGAAACACTCGCAAAGAAACTAATGGTTTTCCGTCGCCTGGTGTGACCTGAACCCACGTTTGCTAGATTGCCGGTCACATGTTCTACCCGTTAATCCATATAAGCACTGCAGCATCCTTCGTGAACTTATTCATAGGAAAAACCTTAAACAAAGTATAAGCTGGCAAGGGGAGAACGATGAATCCCTGTATCCCAATGTGTAGAGCACTTGACTGGCAATTAAGAAGATGTGGGTTCGGATCTCAACAGCCGCCGAAAAATCGTTCTTTTTTTTTCGCGAGTATTTGGTCATCTAATCATATAACTAACCTCTTATTATGAACATTTATGTGTTAACAGTAGATATATACATACACAATTCTCTCAGCTCATCTTTATAGAAAATTCCAATTCAGATTGCGTTTGCGATGGGATCGAAATCAACTATTTGAATAAAGTTGTACAGGGCGCAAAGAATATCAGGTACGGTTGTTAAATGAACAGTAGGCTGATATATAGAGTGATTTAGAATAGAGGACACAGAAATTACCTTTTTATCCATTAGTCGTAGGAAAAAAATTCCGAAGAAAAAATCTTCATATAAGGGCGTTGAACATGTTTTTTTAAGAGGGGTTGTATATGTGTAAAAATGCGGAGTTTAAATTTTTATACGGGCCCCTCTACCAAATAAAAAGGAGTGCTAATTCGAAAAATATTGCTAATATCTAATTGATCAAATAAAAAGGTTTAATGTTTATACGTGGAACAGTAGTTAAGATACCATATGTTTAAAATTCTGAAATTCACCTCTAAGTAAACAGGGATTATCTACAAAATGAAAAAAAAAAAGATAATTATTCCGTTAAATTATGAATTTGTCTGCCGTTCAAAATAAGTTTTCATGCGCACTTAAGTTTTTCCAGTAGTAATTCCAAAAGGTTGCCATTACTTGGCTAACTAAAACAGCTATAAAAGTATATAAACAATGAAATTTAACTATTAATAACTCTGCGAATATTCTATTTAATGGCAGATGTATAAAATTTCCTTTATTTGACAAATTAGATATAGGGAAATATTTGTTTAATTGAAAAGTTTCCGGTAGAGGGTCTGTACAAAAAGTTAAACCCCGTACTTTTATACATATACACCCCTTTGTAAAATAAACAATACGTTCTCTCACTATCCTTATATAATTTTATAACTTTTTTCCTTTGAATTTTTTTCTACAACGAAGAGTTCAAAAGATAAAAGCGGTAACATCTATTTTGAATCACCCTATATATAGAGTTAACTATCAAAAAGCCGTTAATAACAGCGAAAGCAAATTTTTGAAACACATATTAGACACGTCGCTTCATATTTAGTAAAACAAATTAAATATACTAACAAAATAGGATGTCGGTAGCAATTTTTTTTTCATATTTTGCTTTTCTGATTCCGTTTCTTAAACATAGGTTAAAGAGAAATTACCACTCGATGCCCAATATTCAGCATTACTTTAACTTTTGCAATTTATTGCAAGTTTCCTTGTATAAATTATGGATGGGACAAGGATGGGAGCTTTTTGTTGACTTCATTGATTTCAATAATTTTAAAGTGATCTTGTTTAAGTAAATGTATCATATATCATAATGAAATTAAATTTCTCCCTAAACCAACAATTATTTCATTCACCTGCCATTTCTAGCCATCTTATTAGCTTGACATGTATTTTTGGATAAGAAAACTAATTGCAAAATTATTGTAAGGCTAGTATTAACAAATATATCATTTGCAAGGCTCAATATCTATTAATTTTGGGATAAGGAATCCTTAATGGAATAATTTATATTTTTTTAAGTTTGTTCTGATCTAATTCATGGTTGATAAGCAGTTGTTACGAGCAAGTGAACAACAGTTGATAAAATAATCTTTTCAATTTCATAAAAATAAATTTGAATTTTTAAAACTTTTATTTTGAATAAAAATCTAATATGATAAATGATGAAACAAGTTATGATTAACTGAATTTTATCCTGAGGCACGACACCAATTTGTCGCAGTGAAGTTAATGTTACTTCTCGTTGTTAAGCTTTTAAATGGATTCGGATTTTCGAGTGTCGATATACACTGAGTGGCCAAAAAATTAGAGACACCCTCTAATAACGAGTTGGTCCACCTTTAGCTGTGATAACAACCGGTATTCTTCTTGGCATGAACTCAACAAGTTGCTGATACCGTTGCTGAGGAATGTTGGCCCATGCTGATATAATGGCAGCTCTAAGTTGGGTCACATTGGATGGTGGCGTTTCCAAGCTGTGAAGTGATCTTTCGAATTCGTCCCACAAATGTCAATGGGATTGAGGTCAGGGGACTGAGCTGGCTACGGAAGCAGGTTTAACTGTGATTGATGTTCCTCAAACCAATTTGAGACCGATCGAGCACGGTGGCAAGGTGGATTGTCCTGCTGAAATTGACCATCTCCATAAGGAAACATCATCCTTCCATTAAACACGCTAAATGGATTGATTTGAAATTGCGTTTTTCCCAAAGAAAAACTGTGACACTCATCGGATAATTCTCCCCCCCCACTCTTTTCTTCTCTTGTATGAAAAGTCTTAAATGTCTTAAATGTATAAAAATTTGAATTGAACAAACAAATTCATTATTATTATTATTATCATCATCGCCATAAACGAGTGATCAGCAACGATATTGAGGTAAGCTGTGCTGTTCAAAGTTGTGTCCATAGATATCAAGGGACCCAGTGTACTCCAGGAAAACATGCTCCACACCATAATTCCTCCCCTACCAGCCTGAAGAGTTGTCATTTGACAGGAGGGGTATATGAATTCGTGCTGTTTGTGCCATATTCTGATCCTGCCATCTGCATGATGGAGCAGGAAACGAGATTTATCGGACCAGGCTACTTTTTTCCAGTCCTCAAGTGACCAATTTCAATTTGACCTGGGCCCACAAGAGGCGCCTTTTCCTATTTTTCTGTGATACCAAAGGCACTCTTGATGGTCTCCTGCTACAAAAGCCCATCCTTTGCAAAGTCCGTTTTGTTGTGCGTGGGGATATGCTTTGTGATACACCTGCATTGTATTCAGCTGTAATTTGTTGTGTTGTTGCCTTTCTGTTGCTGCGGATTATGTGTGTTACTCGCCTTTCACCTCTCTCGTTCACCAGCCTTTTTCGACCAGAACAGTTCTTTTCGTTTGAAGTTTTTTTCAACTGCCACTCTCTAAAGACCCGATATACTGTTGGGCGAGAAAATTCCAAAAGAGTCGTCGTTTCAGAGATGCTGGCACCAGCTTTTCGTGCACCGACGATCATCCCTCGTTCAAAGTAACTTAAATCATGTTGACATTCACTTCGGTGATAGCTACGTCGTCCGAAGCTGTGCGTTCATTATATAAGCAACTCTGCGTTGTTACGTCATTCTACGTCACTGACGCACTGGTTTACTTTCAAATAAGGGGTGTCTCTAATTTTTTGGTTATTGAGTCTAGTTTAATAGCTATATAACAGTCTAACATCAAACATGGGACTTAACTTTGCCTAAAAGAAAATTCAAACGCATTTTATTACCAAGGCTTACTGTTTAGGATTTAAATGACGACAAGCAAGATGATTTATGATCTCAAAATTTCAGCTATTCTCAGATTGTCGCATTAAATCATTATCTGTTTATTTCTGGATGAAATACTTTTAAGGTATTTTTCATAAAAGTATCTTGAGTATAGAAACCTACCCAAAGGAGTGATTTCCCTCTCTATGTTTCACTCTTCTTTTTGCAAATTGAGTATACCCATTTTTTTTTCACGGGTAGAAACGTTCTTTCTTTTTTTTGCAATTGTTGTATTTGGCAATTAATACATTCTAGAAGATAATTTTTAAATGTATCTATAATTTTGGATCAAACTTGAATCACCATATTTGACTCGTAGGAGTCGGAAAAAGAGTCTGGACCACTTCTTTTCTGAATATTATGAATCATGTACAAGAATCATGAATTTTTAGCTGGAGTCGAAATTTTAGATCCGCGAGAAAACCATAATCGCATAATAAAGACACTAAATACTTGATCACATGTTTTGTACACTGTCAGACACAATAAATTCCGAATAAAAGATGCAGTAGTCTTTTTTACAGGCACTGTTATTTTTGTGTCCACAGAGTATATTTCTTAACTAACATTGAATATTTTAGACTTCTATAAAGGTAAAAAGGTGAATAGGTACCAAAACGATAGTTTATCTACTTACTAACAATCATTTCTGATCTCAACGAATAATATTCGTTGCATGGAAATTCATCACCAGATTCACTATCATAGTCTTCGCTGTAAACATCATGGAACAATACTACGGTACACATTAGTGTTAATACAGCGATACCCAAAATATTCATTTTCGACGCAAAGAAAATGAAGCTTTGTATGAAATGTGATTTAACATCGTATTTTGAACAGTTTATATGGAAATTTTAAATCTCTATTTTCACTTAAATTCTTTTTATAATATTTCTATTCATTTGAAGGAAACATGCAACACCAGCTGGGAAAACAAAAATTTTCTGTGTGCGTAATAACGTGAAATAGAACAATGATTTATTCATACCAAATATAAAGACAGAAAACTTCCTTTACCTAGCCGTTTCCCGTTACAGTAAAAAAAAAAAATAAAATCCCCCATTACAATTGCCATGTTATTTTTTAGAAACTCTTTTTACAAATCGCTTGTGGTTTGCGAATGAAATTCCTGTACTGTTTAAATCAAACCATTGTATAATACGAGATTGTGAAAACACAATAGGTGATAATTCGAATGCCTAGAAATATGATTAATTATGAAAATATGTGTAGAAATCTTGAGAGTGCTATATGAGCGCAACTAGTTTTCCTAATTGGAAGAATTTGTCAAGTTTGCAGATAGATATCTTTCAAATTGAAAAACTACTGCTTTCCTTTCGAAATTGAGAATATTCTCCCAGAAATTAAAAAGCATCTAAGAGAGTAATTACATCGTAAAAGTCAGAATCTGTTATAACCTGTTGTTTCAGCCAGTACATTGTATATTTGGAGGGTCTGCAACAGTACAAGATAAGAATCTTTAAATTTGAATTACTTTGTATATTACCTTCCTCGAAGTCCCTTTCAAAAGCAAAATACGGCGTTTCCCTTTCCCTAAAATTTGGTAATTCTAAACAGTGTCCTGAACTGTGTTACCAGAATGAAAATTTTTTAAGGATTTTTACTTTGTTTATTTGGTAATCGTGATTTTGATTTTTGCAACTTTAAACATAATTCTTATGAAAATTTAATTTTTTATTGAAACAGGCAGAAAATGCCAAAATGTAACTTAAAATAAAAGAAAATACTAAAAACATGACCTTCAAAAACTAATATATAGTAATAATAACAACAATAATAATGATATTTATTTATGCTCTAAATTATTGGATTAGTATCATGGATATCAACGCTGATACATAAATACATGGTAATAAATATTTAACTACATAGGTATATACTAATATTAATACATATCTAATAAATTGAAATGTCATCGATGTTTGGATCTTAGTAATAATAAACTATTTGGTCTTTTCTGAAACGTCGTAGTGGATGAATCAAAAAGTTACTATAAAATTACAATCAGATAACTGTGTATGGTTCCTATGTAAATCGAGAGCAAACACGATGAAACAAACATTTGAAAGCGACGATATAAATATAAAGGACGTCAGATTATGGATAAAAATGGACTTTGATAAAAAATATCGATCAACGAGTATATAAAAAACCTCACCCTTGATATCAAAGGAGGAAATTTTTTACCTTCATAAAAGTAATTATCGTGGATAAAACATCCTGTAGGATGACGTTCGCTTGTGTATTACGGTTTAAGGGCAGTTTGTAATTGGACTTGCAGTTTTCGGAGGAATTCAAAGGTGCGTCTCTTTCTGAAAAATCAAACCTCGAAGGAAGGATCAGTAAGAGAAACAGAGAATGTCCTGTATCCTTTGAATTCAAACCTAGGGTTTGCACTCGGTAGAAAAGCACGTTATCTCTACGCTACATTAAGGCTCTGGAAGTGGATGTAAGTGGCTATGTAGGCTTTGGACATCTTCGTCCTGTAAATAAAGTTTCCTTATTTAGTTTAACGGAAAACTTAAAATTTAACGAACGGCAGAAATGCTTTGCAAAACCTGTCAGTTCTATATAAGAAGAACGATTTTTACGGACCAAAGGCGTAACTATACAATTTTTGGGCCCACAAGCAAAATTTATTTTGGGACCCCTCGCTAGCTGAAAGTTTTAAGATGAATGAAGTATATTGCGAAATAATTTACAATTGCTATGAGTAGGCCTACGAATGTATATGTATTTATCATAATCAATAAATTATTACATAGTTTTACATACAAGAAAGTATACATAAAAACTTTTTCATGATGTTTATTTTAAAAATTATGCATATTTTTCATTTCTGGAAGAAAATAGTAACCTAAATAATAATAATGACGAATGATTTAAAATAATGAATGCTAGTAGTGCTAGCTTTCGTTATTTAGTTAAAAATTAATAAAGAAAAAATAATAAAATTAGAATTTTAAAATTTTTTTCGAGCCTTCTCAGTCGCAAATTTGACAATAAGATATATATATATCTCATCATTTTTATCGCCACGCTGCTTTCTACCGCTAGAAGGGCCAAGTCACTTAATCGTGATTACCGATGGAATTCCTTTTATAATCTTTTGAAATTTTCAATTTATTAAATGTTCTTTCAACGAAAGCTAGTGTGACTGGCAGAGTGAAAAAAGTAGTAAGGCAGAGTATACTTCAGAAAAATTGATTTCCATAGATTTGTTGCTATTAATTAAATTTTCTGAAAATTGTTTAATCCTCATATTGGATTTTAAATAATTCATAATTAATATTCTAACATGTGCAAACTGAATTGAGAATTTCACGGAGAGAAAAGCGGAATATTTCTTTTGAAGAATTTCGCATTTTTTAAATAACTCATACCCCTTGGTTCCAAAAATTCAAAAAGGCTGTTAATTTTCCGCATTTCTCTGAATTGTTGTTTAATTTGGATACTAATTATACCTTTCACACGACAAAACACGCTGACTCGAAACTTACCTTCATGTGTATTAAATCTATCAGTTACTAACTCCTCATAATGACGTTTAATTTTTACTTGTCTTTTGTTCGAGAAATTTGGGGGGATATTCTACTGCCCTAATATTTTTTTTATATTCTTCTTTACTCCTAGATAATTGTTTCTATACCATTTCAAATACTCCTTCACACGATATAACACTGATTGAGCTTCTTCGAGGTCTACAGTGTGTTTTAGTAGAATTTTCGATGCTATATTTGCCAGTACTTCCTTGCGTGTTTTATACAAACACGCAAGTGTTGTTGTTGTTGCAGCGAGGTGGACGTATACACTAAATTCACTCTATTGCGAAACCGGTTCCGTTTCGGACATGGGTTCCATTGGCCGATACGTTTCATTTGTCCTCTACAACCCCTAGAAGTTTGTCAACGACCTTCTGGGACACCCTGTATAGTATTCTACGAACGCAAAGGTTTGATGAAACTGTTTTTTGAAATAGCGTGAAGTCGTAAGCTTTCGCTGATTTATATTTGAGCTGAAAAAGTAGGTAAATCGGTTTAATTTGAACTACTAGCAACACTTCCAAAAGTTCGCCAAAAATCAAAAATTTTTACTAAAAAAATATGCCACGCGAAAACACCGCACAGTCGGCTCCACTTCATCGGATCACGGATAATCGACTATCCCGATCATGAGAATAAAATCTACTGGCATTAAAATTATTCCTATAGGGTCAATGTTAAGTTTCCCAGCATTAACGAATGGCATTTGCGGCCATCCTCGGATAATTCAATAAAGAATGGAAAATCTTAGCCTATAAACCGGAGCTCAAACAAAGAAAAAGAATACGCAGGGGAGAATTTGTCTTTACACAAGGATCGTCCCCACCCCCCATATGTTACTTCCACAGTCCTCTCTCTTTTTTATTAGAAATAGGGTGGGACTCGCTTCACTTCCAACGAACTGGTCCGACCCCAACCATTGGTCGCCAGTCATTGTATTGTCACGTCATGCAGAGTCTTCTTTCAGGCATTAAGTACGCAAATACAATAATGCAAAACGTAGCGATCTGAGCTCATGCGGTAAGTTAAAAGTTTTAAGGGTAATAGAAAATAAAGCAACACGCAAGTCAAACTTGTAAAAGGGTTTGGAATTTAAGAACAAGTAATCCACAAGTGTATATGCTAGCGTATAATTTTTCTTCCATTGAAAAATAAGTAGATATGCATATTTTTTTGTGCATACTGTATTTTTTCAATATTATTTCATGTGTATTGTGTGTAAGCCAGGTGCACGTAAGTACATATATAGCTATGTATTTGTTTCCCCGGATAGTTGAATATCCCACCTGAGAAGAACATTTGATGGAATAGTCAATATTCGTTTAAAAGGGGCAGAGTGTATCTGAAAATATTCACAAAAGATATCGTTTCTTTTCATTGAAAATTTTCCTTTTTTTCTGTCTACGTACTTTGAAATTTTTTAGTATTAATTAAAATTTCATAATTACGGAATTCTCTTTGGAATTTTCGTTATGAAAATCTTAATTGATTTTACGTAATTTTCTTTTTTACTCTTTCAGCAAATCCCACTGTTTGCAATTCGGTCATGGAGATTTGTTTCGTTTGTTTAACTTTTTCTAATTAAAATCCCGCTGTTTGACAGGGTTTTTTTGTAGTAGTTTGTTTAAAGAACTACATCTTCTAAGGAATTTTCAAGGATAATTAGTTTTTTATCAGAATCCATACCTATCATTCAAAACTTCAATTAATTTTTTTTGGCATAAATACAGTCGACTTTTCTGAAGTTAGAGAAACAGAAGAAATTGTTTTAAATGAATGGTAATCAAATAAGATCTGTGCGAATTTTCTAAACAGATAAATAAATTTTATTAGATCGTAATAAATGTTTTGTAAAATATATAAATTAGATCCATTTATATGGATGCCCACTATATTAACGCCGTGCGAGAATATTAGAAAATTATGCAATTTTATACCCACTTGAAAGTTAAATATGGTAATCTTTCGATCCTATCATATACAGTGCCGGTTACGTATATAGGTAGAAGTAGGCCCAGGCCTGGGAACCGCGCGTATTTTTGTAGCAGTAAGTGCTACTTCAAATTTTTATAGCGTATTAGTTGCATAAAATATTTTGTGTGCAGTATATACAGTAGGACCCAGATAGCAAAGATCGTCCTAAGGACAACCTGAGGATGTCCAGAACGTCCTCAGGACGTCCCAAGGGCGATCTTTGTTATCTGGGGACCCATGTATAACGAGGAGTTTAGGACTAACAAAAATGCTCAGTATATCTGGACCTCGTTAAACTCGTTTTGGAATTTAAAATTGCAAACTATGGAAATGAAGCCTGTGTATGGTAACATTTTCTAGAGCCCACATTTAAATTCAAATTACAGCTTTTATTTTTGTAAAGAAGAAAATAAGACACGTCCTGGCCGGAATCGAACCAGAACCCCGGGCTTAAACGTGGGCATCAAAAAATATTAGCCATCTCAATTACCCCGCGAAAAATTGCAAAAACATACTCCGATGGCTTTATGTGTTGCCCAGTGGTCAGTTGTGTTAACCGTAAAAAGGGTAACGTTATCTTACAAAGCCTGTTTAGACAACATATGTATATGTAATATACGTAACTTGAGTAAGCTTAAAATTTAACGACCAGGGTATTATATAATCATCAGTACTGGGTTCAGGAAATTGTCACCCTCCCCACCCCTGCACAGTCTGTAAAGCCGCTCCCTCAACTCTTACATAAAAAGGAAGGAATACTTTTGAAAAAAAAAACAACCTCTTATCGTACTTCTTGCATTTTATATAAATTTATGAAGGAGATTTTTCATATAATTATTGAAATGAATGATTAAATAATTTCGTACAATAATGAATTTCTTTTGGGGTTCTCAGCTGCTGTTCCTTGACTGTGTGGCTAGTTTGCCTACGTACAAATCAGCCAGGGCCGGCGCAAGCAAATTTTCTGCCCTAGGCAAACGACGTGTACTCCCCTCCGTAAAAAATCGACCCCCAATACATCTTGGAACAATCGGAAAGTGAAAATATACGGCACATTCCGCCCTCGAAACGAAGTATGATAATCACAGCTTTTCCCATAACACACAAATTAATGATTAAAAAAAAAAAATAGTCTGGTATTTTGCTATTGAAGGAGAAAATTATAAATTTCATTGCCTTGTAATAATGCAGAAAGATATCAAAAAAGAAAGGAGCGTCCTACAAGCTTTTAGTGAAGTAGCCAGGGCCGTTTCTACCATTAGGCCGGGTAGGCGACTGCCTAGGGCGGAAAAATTGCGTAAAAGTATCAATTTTAAGTCAAACGAATAAAAAATTGAGCAAATGAGGAGAAAAAATGAAAAAGAAGAAAAATTAAAACATCGAATTGTTTTCAAAAGCATACGGGACAATTACTTAAAAAGTCTTTACTTTGACGAATGTAAAATTTCTTGATGTGTTTCATTGTTTAATTTTGCACACAAGTTCTTTTATATCTAATACATTTAAGCCTTCTAGCTCTGATAATACAACGTTGTGTTTTGAAATATTACTCCTTTAATATTTCAGTTTTCAAAAATATAAAATGTTGAAATTAAACAATTATAACATGTAGCAATTGTTTTACTATTCACAGTATTCTAATATTACAAAATAACTAATATAAGTTTAAAATATAAATATAATTAACGGGTTTAATGATTCAAAGTATAACAGAAAATTTACATTGTTGTACCGCTGGATGTTGGTTGTGGTAGAGAGGGAGATCTAGTCGAAAGAGTAATGGTAGTAAAAGGGTGGGGGTCGGCATATTTCAATTCTGGCCAAGGTGGCAAAACACCTAGAAACAGTTTTGGAGACAGCGGTACTGTTCGTATCACCGAAAGCTGTAGCGGTAATGAAAAAATGTTACTTAGAGTTAAGTAAATTGGTTAGAGGAAATTCTGTTAATATAAAAATGCAAGAAGTTGAGGGTATTTGAAAAAACGGATAAGAGAGACATGCATAAAAAAGAGTAAATATCGGTGATGGCATTCAATCGAAAATAATCCTTTCAGTTCCATTTATTTATTGCCAAGTTTATTTATCTTAATAATTCTACAATACTAACAGTGGAAGTGTTTTAAGTGCCTTCTGAACCCAGATTTGAGACTTTGTAAATTGGGAAGATCCATATTTTTGATAAATAAATTTGTTGGAACCAGCGTGTAAAACGCATTTTTCGATTTTTTATTCATTATTAAAAATATTTGAATTGGCGCATTTAATGACGTAGGCGAATGTTTGGCGCTAATAAGTGTGGTTGTAGCCCTTCATTTTGGCAGACTAACTCGGCGCTTTCAAGCAACGAAGTTGCAGTATTAATTAATGTGGAAGATATTTTCTCTTTTCATTCAGATTAGGCACTGCATTTAATGAAGGTGTATTTTTTTTTTAGTATTGCGTTTTTCAAGTTTCGTTTTTACGAAAATATGTCTTTGGTTTGTTTTTAACTCTCTAAAAAGCAAACGAAATTATGTATGTAGTTATAAATTTCGTGTTATAAAGTCAAAATGTTCTTATTTTTGTTATTAAAAATAATATATGGTAATTATGTTTAACAGAATACAATATATTACCTGCATGCAAACCATAAATGACGTAAGTACAGATCCAGATTCGACTCACTTAATCAAAGGTAATCACATTTTAACACGTTTCTTACAACTGAAAATACGGAGGAGTAAAAAAAAAAGGTGAGGTGATGGCAAAACTTTTTCCCATCGTAACATAAAATGTGATTTTATTGTTTTCGCCAAAAAAAGGAGTAACTTTGAATTGCGGCAACCATGTCCATCGTTTTTGCGCCAGTTCTGCAAATGAGCTTGGCTGAAAACTGGCAAATGCGCCAATTCAAATATTTTTAATAATGAATAAGAAATCAAAAAATGTGTTTTACACGCTGGTTTCAACGGATATATTTATCAAAAATATAGATTTTTCCAATTTTCTAAGTCTCCAATCTGGGTGCAATTGGCACTTAAAACACTTCCGTTGTAATTATAATAAACTTCCTTGTGTATACACGGTAATAAATATTGATTGAGACAGGAAAAAAAATGAAGGTAGAAAGAATTCCGTAATAGTCACTACGATTTTTTTATTCGAAATTCAGTTCAATTTCGTGGTTCCCGGGAGTAAGTCATGGTGGATGGAAGTAATGGCTTTCCAGAGTAAATACGTTGCAATATTTATTGGAATTAAAAATGAAGACATGACTAGATTTTTTTTCATCTAATCTAGTAATAAACAGCTTTCTAATAATAAAATTATTAGCTTCTTTCACTATTGATCTGAATTATATTCACTAAAAAACCGGCAAACTATGTATGCAAATACGCGCTAAAACAAGCCAAAATATGCATTTATACGCACCGGAAATGAAAATAAAAATGGCACTTGAAACCATTTGTTCACTTACTTGAAAAACAAATGTCCTCTGCCTTGAAACAAATTTATTTTTAATCATTCACTATCCAAATATAAATACTAAACATGCGCAAAATGATGAGCTCTATAGAGCTTGATTTTTACTAGAGTAACTAGAGTAAACTAGAATTAGTTTATTAAAATGCATCTACATTATTTTTATTCTAGTTATATCACAATGTGTCTCTGTGATTTTTATTATAGTTATATCATCACCAGGTGTCTGTGTGGTTTTTATTATAATTATATCACAATGTGTCCGCGTAATTTTTACTATCGTTATATAACAATGTGTCCGCATAATTTTTATTATAGTTATATCACAATGTGTCCACATTATTTTTATTATAGTTATATCATAATGTGTTTTTATTGTTATATCACAGTGTGTCTCTATATTCTTAATAATTAGGCTTAGTCCTCTCTTATTGAGTAGCATTTTTTTTTTATGGCCGACAGACAAGAGGACCTGTCCCCATCCAATGAGGGTATTAAAAGTTATTCACAAAATTTTGCTTTGAACGCTAGAATTTCTGGTGGGCACTGTAAGTCTTCGCTATTAATAAAATGAATAACTTGTTTTAGCTTGTGTAATGCAGCATGACCTTTAACTTTCTTTTACATTTTTAGCTTTTACTCCAGGAACTTCCATTAATATCTATCTAGATCCTGTTTATTTTCTCCACTACTTCATTTAGTGAAAGACCCCTTGTGTCTAACGTGGTTATATTATTTATATATAATAGCTATATTAATTATATATGATAGTAATATCATTTAATAACCAAAACTATAGGGGTTAGGAACCTGCAGCCTTTTGAATGAATCCTCATTTTGCATAACAAAAGCTTTTATCAAAGTATTTAGTTCGTCTTTTTTTATTATCATAATTTTAAAAGGGGCACATTTGAACTACAATAGAGTAAAAGAAAATTCAGTGAAATAATTCTCCTTAATTAACCAACGCCGTTAAAACATACGGCCTTGAAAATTATAAGGTTCCTCGCTCCTGACCAAGACTGCCTACTATAGTGCATTTCGATCAGGTCTAAAATGAAAATCCTTAAACCAATGGTTTCCGAAGTGTGCGACTCAGCGCTGCAGCTTCCTCACAGGGATGCCGCGAAGTAATATTACAAAACATCATTACTCCTGATGAAGGACTGCTGCTGATGCGTCCGAAAGCTTGAGTGATCTTTTTCATTGCTATTTTACCAGTGTTTAACCTTTTTATGTAATTTTACAAAATGTTCATAATTTTATTTCTATTTTCAATTCAATGTAATAGGACGCGACATCTAGCGGACAAAGTGCAAACCAGTAATTAATTCACTTTGTAATAACTGTTTGCAGAAGCCAACCTGAATTGGATATCAGTAAAAGATTAATATTTTTTTTTAATGTAAAATCTCACAGAATTTGCATTCCATTTGCGACTTCATATTTCTGCGAAGCTGGGTTTACAGCGGTCTCTGCGAAAAAAACAAACAAAGTATTGTGCCTAAATCCGGTGTCGGAAATTCCCCCAATCCATAAAATTGCGGTAGAAATCGGTGATAACGAGCGCCGATTATAACGATCAACCGCATATAACGACAGAAATTTTACA
>QLNU02015360.1:101821015-101831698 GCA_006491805.2 Dysdera silvatica
TAGTTATTTTCAATGGGTCAATCTGATCTTGTGAATAATTGCACAGTACTTAACGAAACGAATATATGGCCTTGTATTCGTAATAAATGATTGACATGCATTATGTAAGGTTTTGCTTTATAGCATTTTGCACAAGCTACGATTTTCTTTTATAACAAATGTCCATATATTCAACGCTGTATTCGCTCGATACGATGGTTTTAGCAACACGATGTTATTTACAAATCAACGGGTGTAAAATTTGCGCATGCTATTTAATATATAACGGCGTTGGTTGCTGTATCTCTATACGTTGGTCTTTTACGTGGGGTTCCGAACTTTGATTATTATCGTATTTTATTAATCTTATATAATAAACCCTTATTTAGATTTCAATCTGTAATTATGACAGATTGGAATCTAAATAAAGGTGCTGTTGTTTTCAATGAAAAAAAAGTTTCATAAATTTATTACGTTTTATACCAAAATTTTAAATCTAGCCATGATGGGGGAACCTAATCCACATAGATAAGTTTAGGTTCATTCTCACGCGATTGTTATTGTTATAACTGATGAAAACGATCACAATTTTTGTTAAATAAAAATTAATGTAATTTAATTTGCAATTGTCAATTAATTTAATTTATTTTACAATTGCCAATTAATTTAATTTAATTGGCAATTGCCAATTAATTTAATTTAAATCGCAATTGCAGAGTTACCAACATATATACAATATTTTTGGAAAAATATTATGCTATTGCAAACAATTACAAATATCTAATTCTGATTAAAAATATAATAGTCGTCTAGAACGTAATTTGTATTATATGACGGGACTACGCCTTTGTCTCAATAATGAGTATTACCGTGTCTGCTTGCATGCATCTCATATTTTCATGTCCGTATCTTAAACATATACATCGCTGATTTTCATAGAAAATATTCTATATTGCAATACAAATGCAAGTTAACTGCTCTTGAAGATATACCAGCATATTCCGCAACTAAAATATTTGAATTCGTTAGCTCGAAAGGCTGATTTAAATTATACAGATCTTGCTCAACGTAATAACTGTCGTGTGTGTCACCACTTCAAATAAACGATGACAAACGAGCTTGATGCAGAAATACGACGTATTATATAAGTTTTACTCATTTAATCACGGGATTTAATTTAGTTATGACTGCATACAATTGCAAATGAATTCGTATTCATGAACAACGTTAACGCAAATTTTAGAATGAATAAAGCAAAGAATTTTTGTTGTAAAAACTATAGAGTACAAATTGGTGCAAAATTCTTTTTTTTTTTCTTTTTTTTTGATATTAAAATCCATTTATTAAACTCTAAACTGAATTTTGTTCTTCAGTATTAAAATCTGTCCCAGATATCGACGGCGGAGAGATGGCTGATAAGATGGCGTACAAACACATTTCGAAAGATCCCTCTGAACGACTCCGAACCAAGTACAATAATCTCATCAAATCATCTGTACTTCTTAATCGTCGCCAGAAAAATTCTCTCACCATATCGCACGCAATTCCTGCCCGGTTTTATGCCCTTCCAAAAGTACATAAACCTGGCATTCCTTTCCGTCCGATCATTTCTTGTATTGGCTCTGTTCCATACAAACTTGCAAAATTTCTCGTCTCTATCTTTGCTCTTTTGTCATCTGCCAATTCTTTTACCGTCAAAAATTCCATTGATTTCATTTCTAAACTGCATCAATTCTCACCTGCGAACCGTACCATAGCTTCGCTGGATATCAAATCGATGTTCACCAATATTCCTGTAGATGGCGCCCTTGAATGTCTTGAATGATACGATGCCGCTTAACCGAATTTCATTTCGCGCAACCTGAGATTGATGAACTAATATCATTGACCTCTTTTTGTGTAAACTGTAACTTTTTCATCTTCAATGGTCAACATTTTCAACAAACCGAAGGGTTGGCACTGGGGAATCCCTTATCCTATTACTGTGTGATATTTACAATCATTACTTTGAAACCAACATGTTTTCTTAAATTACGTTTGAATTTTGGATCCGCTATGTCGGAGATATTTTCTTCATTTGGAATGGTTCACCAGACCAAATCAACTCGATTCTACCCACCATCAACTAAATTGATGGTTATTTCGAATTTTCTATTGAAGTTGAGTCAGAAAGGTCTCTTCACTTTCTGAACGTTTTAATAAAAAAGTTGGTCATCAATTCGAGACATCTGTATACCGGAAGTCTTTCGCTGTCCCTTTGTCCCCACATCGAAATTCTTGCCATCCTCTTCAACAAAAAATGGCGGCATTCTACACCTTTGTATTTCGCGCCTTAGATATTTGCTCTACTGAGTCAGCATTTACAGAAGAAATTAACATTTTAAAAACCATCGCCGTGGACAGAGGCTATAGTCCTAGCATCATCGACAACGCGCTTTCTAAACTCACCAAACTCACTCACCGCTCCACTCTCAACAGTAGTTCTACAGTTGAGTTTTCGGGCACAGTCATCCTTCCGTTCTTTCCTAAAATCAGTGCGACAGTGGCAAACATACTTCGCAGAGCCAACTTTCGAGTTATCTTCTCACCATATAACAAAATTCGGCCCTCTCACCTTAAAGACACCATCCCGATGCTACCACGCTAGGGTATATATCGTGTGTTTTGCCAATGCCATTTATCATATGTGGGACAGACCAAGCGGGCCCTACGACATCGTATAAAAGAACACCAAAGATATGTCACCAATGCTTAGTTTCAAAAATCATCCATTGTAGTTCATTGTTGGAATAATGACCATCAATTCAACTTTAAAGAAGCAATGGTCATTTGACAACCTTTTTCGGTCATTGAACTTGACTTCCTAGAAGCGTTTCACATCCATAGATTTGGTGCATCACTTGTAAACGACCATAAATCAACCCCAAGTTTTAGTGGGGCTTGGAAAAATCTGTTAAAACTCTTCCCCATTGCTTCTCCTTCAACTACACCTGCTACTTAACTTTGTGACCAAAATTTACCACTTTTGTAAGTTGGCCGCCTAAAACAACTCTGTACTCCTGAAAAAAGCACTAACCGCTACCGGCAACGTATTAACCACATCGAGTTGGCAACACTCCAATGTTGTTTATTGCACGCTAGTTCCAGACGAGGAGAGACCTTGTTCTCTCGAAACGTGCGTCGAACCATCTTTTAAAATTACAACTACGCTAAAAAACGTTGTTATTTTTCCATTATTGTTATATTTGCGTAGTGTTCGTCACTTTTCCAGTCTTTATCGTCATAAATCTGTTTTCCTCATAATAAGGAAATAAACTATTCACGATTAATTTTCCTTGTATAGACGAATTTTGCTTTAAATTTAAGACTACCTTAAATTTTAGTAATTTCTATCTTTAAAATATCAGTTGAGAAGGAACATACGTACATACGCATTATTAAAAATTTCCGGCCCTCTTTCCAGACATAGAAGATTCTTCCATACTACGCCTGTCCGGAATATAGAATTTCCAGAGTACTTCACATTCATGTGCTTTCAACACATGCCCGTATCCAGAGGGGGGATCTTAGGGACCGGTCCCCCCCGAAATTAAATTTTTAATGGGACTTGGCTATAGTGTTGCATGCTGCGACTGTATGGATACATGGGGCAACATTTTTTGAACCCCCCGCCACGAAATTAAATCCCGGCTGCTGTCTTACTTCAACATCATATGTGTTTAATAAATAGAATATTAAAAATATTATTGTAAGCAATTTCGAAAATTCGATTGATTTAAATTCCGAATATTGTATATTTCTTTGACAATTCAAAACAAAATTTCAAACTTTTGAAGGAAAATGTCAACAAATGATTTTACGTCTGTCCCAGATATTTTGATACAAACTTGAATAATACTTCGTAAATATGAAAGAAATTTAAAGAAAACAAGAATTTTCTTGGAAAAAAAAGAGAACATAGAGACCACCTATCCTTAAAATTTTTATTTAATAGTTGCTTTATCCGAAAGGGAAACGTTTTGCATTTATGCTTGTTCAAAATTTTTGAACTTTTATTTTAGATCAGTAAAACGAATAAATAAATAAAAAAAAAAACCCGCGTTGTACAGAAACAGCTGGAAGTAACTAACCAAATAAGTATATTTGTATTTTAAAGGACAGAAACATAAAACTAGCGCTTACAAATAAATTTTCCCTACTGGGGATATTTTTGTGTCTTGGCCAAATCGAATGAATCGAAAATCTAAATCGAAAGAGTGAAATATGAATGTACGATCGGCGATTTATTGTAACATTAAAAAATTTAAAGACTCCTCGTGGTCTTAAACTTCATCCCATGGCTGCCGTAAATCTTCATGGATCTTTATTTCATAAATTTTGGGAAATAATTATTACATCTTTTTATTTTTTTGCTCAAAAGTTTTAATGTGCGTTGCTTAAATTAATCGTTTCATATAATTTAGTACTGTATTTTTAAAAAATGCACTAATACATGTAATATTACTGGTATTGGTAGTCGGGGGGAAAATATTTGCACGACGTAGGTTTTCGTAATACTGGGAATACCGTTTTAATCTGGGGATAGGGTTAGCCAATGCCATGTAGTTGTCGATAAATCGTTAATTTTGACACGGTGAACTATGAGGCTGTCGACAGGTCTCTAAGCAAGTCATTTGTTGTGCTTGTTGGGTGGCGTCAGGCTTCTGTGACCACATAACGGTCTTATCGTACAGTTGCAATACGTGTCTTTATGGCATCTTGTGGGAATATTGAGTTCCTAGAACACTTGAATCTGAGTATGGCCAGCTTCTAATCTCCCGCTGATCCTACTACCTACAGTATCATTAATATTACTTCTTTGTGCTATATTTGTTGTCTAACAATCATCTTTTAGCTTGAAAAAGCAATAATAATATTTTTAGAGCATTAATTGGTTAAATTAAAAGTCAAGTCACACTGTGTAGTAATAAAAATTACTGAGGTCGCACAATATTAACACAGATGAAAAGTTTATTATATGGATTAATTTTTGAGAGCTGTTTCGATAGACATGAGCTAGCATCATCAGAACAGAAAGTGGTGCAGCACAATGTGGGATGTTAGATAATGTTGAAAAAAGAGGCGGTTACAAGTACAAATACAGATATAATTATGTTATCGGGGAAATACAGGAAATAGGGCGTGGGATTGTAGAAGTTTTGCAAATTGCAAGGTAGTTTTTCCAAATGGGAAGGAAGTTTTCCATATGGTAAGAATGATGTTTCAAACAGCTGATCATTGTCTGCGAAATCAGCATTTGTGACTATGTGTATGGTTTAAAAAATTGTGGACAAGTGAATAGAAAACTTTTGGAATGAGTTGCTCCTTATGAAATGGGAATTTGTGGTCAGCTTTCCACTACTGTTTTGTAAAGGCTGATCTATGGAGTAATTGCTTGCCAACGTAAGCATCATGTTCTTTTAGTGTAATTCAAAGGGCATTAGGCAAATGTTCATAGGCTAAACAAGGCGAGCCGTTCGCAATAATCTAAAAAAACAAGATGCTTACGCTCGCAAGCCATAAATCCGTAGATCAGCCTTTGCCAAACAGTCGTGGAGAGCTGACCACAAATTTTCATTTCATAAAGCGTAACTTACTCAAAAAGTTCTATCTTCACTAATGGTCCTTGATTTTTTAGGCTATGCACATAGTCACAAATGCTGATTTCACGGTCAACGATCAGTTGCTTCCAACATCATTTCTACCATATGGGCAAACTTCATTCTCATTTGGAAAAACTACTCTGCAATTAGAGATGCCTCCACAGTCCGACGGTCTGTTTCTTGTATTTGCCCGATCATATAGTTGTACCTGTATCTGTAACCACCGTTTTATGCAATACTATTTGGTATCCCATGTTGTGCTGTAGCAGTTGCGTTCTAAGGATGAGAGCTCATGGCTATAGCTATCAACCATTGATTAAACTTTTAAACTTCGTTAATGTGGTGCAATCTCAATTCTCTTTCCAGTGTTTTCAAATATTAATGACTTTATCAAACTCCAGCTGCTGGAAATAATTTAAACTGGTTTTATGCAAATTCCCCCTATCATTATTTTTTCGAAAACTTTCTCATAAATCCTTTTATAGGTTATACGCAGTATTGATATTCTCTCTTTCTCTCTCTCTCCCTGGCGTGTTTCGTTTCGTCATAATAGTATCAAATATACATACTGGAAAATTCCTTAATTATGAACGTGATCAGACTACCAGTGGCTATGTAAGGGACGTAGTAACTATTTAATAACAGGTTATCTTTTATGGCTTATGGCTAAAATTAATTTTTTAAAATCATTTTCTAAACGTGTGTCTTATAACGACGGTGTAGCTCTGTATTTTCATTTTTTCAATTCCACGAGTACTTTAGATTTTTAATGGCTGCTCTAAAATTTAAACACACTGTAACTTATTCGGCGTCGTTATAAATACCATAAACGAAGTGCTGCTTGAAATAAAAGCTCAAAAGTATTGATTCTTTAACATAAAATATTCTAATAAATATGTACGACTCACTGCGCGTAAACATTAGATAAAATAAAACACATAATTGAATTTATATAAATCGAACACTACGCAGATTAAATCAAACAACAATATCAATCAACGTTTATTGGCATTGGTATCACTACGCCAATAAACGTTGATTGATATTGTTGTTTGATTTAATTGCAGTTTAAATAAATAAAACGGATGACAACTATTTCGGAAGCACTTTAAGCTTCCTTATTCAGAACCCTAGTTACCTTAACGTAGTCCACATGCTAAAAGCCTAAAGTACTTCCGAAATAGCTGTCAACCGTTTTATTTATTTCAACTGCTATTATGTGTGCGTTTTATTTTATATAATAAAATATTCTTTTACAATAAAATGTGGATCATAGTTAGTTGTTTAAACGTAATTTTTCTACAAAAGCAATTTGAAATAACAAACTTTTAATATATAAAGGGTAGACAAAAAAAGTGTGGCTTCCGTTAAGCTAGCTGTCAGTTGACAATTTATAACAATTTAAACGTTATATTAAATAAGAGTTAATTTTTGTTACATGCATCATTTTTTATTTCCGATTAGGACTTAGCTTTAACTCACAAGAGTTTGAGAAGAAATAATATGCTTTGTCCCTAAAGGGACCCAGATCTTAGGCTTTTGGATTACTATCTCAATACTCACAAGAAAACTATCACAAGTGTGTCCCTTCGATTTTAATGAAATAAATGTGGTGTATTTGTAGAGGAGGACAAATTATTCGATACGTATTTTTTAATCAGCTAAAAGGTATGCTTAGGGGGTGAACTCGCGCCTCGAAAACCGGCCATATTTTAGTTTTTCGACTATAACTTCTGAACAAATGATGATAGCGTAATTTCATAAATATGCAAAATTTCGCAGCCTATCTGCCAGTGCAAAAAAAAAATTGTATAAAAATATAATGAGTTATAAAATTAAATTTTCGTTTTTTGCTTTTTTTTCCGCACGGGAAGTAGCGCTTACAAGAAAAGCAATCCATGTGTCATGTCCATGTGGGTCACCCTATATCATGCACTATAATTCGCCGTGTATATGAGCCATGTGGTCTCTAATTACGAAATTGTAAAATACTCCAAAATAGGAAGACAAAGGAAATTGAAACAGATGCAGAGTAATTAAAAGTTAATACGCAATGACCTGTTAGAGAAACACATTTACCATATCTACAGGTTTTTTAAGTTTTACGGATCAAAGGACAGACGTATAATATATGCCATAAATTTCATAATTAGAGACAACACAGCTCATATACACGGCGAATTATAGTACATGATATAGGGTGACCCACGAAAATCTCTCTGAAAGTAAATATTTATATCTCCAGAAGAAGTTGACTTAATAAGCTCATATTTAGGGGATACCTAGATTCACTGACGGGATTTTCTTTTGTACATATAATCACATCATTCTGTTTCGTCTGTGAAAGGGATTTCCCCAATTTCTTCTGAAAATGTAACTGAAATAGCCCCTGCACATTTCTTCCCCTGCATACAGCTATACATGTAGGAGAAGTGTCGCCTCTTACGTTCTACTTATCCTGCATAGCACCTGTGCATACAAGAAAAGCGTCGCCCCTACGCGCAACTTCCCCTGTGGAAAAATATGAAAATTGAATTTTATAATTCATCATATTTCTTAAACGATTTTTTTTACACCAGTGGATAGGCTGTGAAATTTTGTACATTTACGAAATTACACTATCATGATTTGTTCAGAAGTTATAGACGAAAAACAAAAATATGGTCGATTTTCGAGGGGCGGGTTCACCCCCTAAAAATATTTTTTAACCGATAAAAAAAATACGTATCCAATAATTTGGCTTCCTCTACGAATACACAAAATTTAATTAAAATCGAAGGGATACACTTTGGTTAGTGTCTTTGTCAGACTACTAAGCTCTTCAAACTAGCCATGCTTAGTTCTCTTTACTTACGCTGGGTAAAGGGCATGGCAAATTTAACGCCTTTACGAGAACTAAGTACTTGAGATTTTGGTGGCTCCACATACAGGAGGAAACACTCAGCTCGCATTTAGTGAGTGTCGGAATTTATCAACGAAAAAATGGATTTTGTTTGGTATAATGAATAAAAATGGAATACCAAAGAATACAACGATTGACCAGGGTTTATAATAATGAGTAACATTTTGTTGTTTGTTGGAATGACCTACCAGTGTCAGAATTTTATTCGTTAGAAAAATGAAATACCGCTTAATTGATTTTAACGAAGAAACTTTTGTAGACACCGGATTTAATGACTACAAATTTTATAATTCATAGTCAGAAATTCGCAATAAGCGCTTATTTGAAGAAATAGGTTGCATTGTTGTCTAGGTATTTAATTAACGTAGATACTGTAAAACAAATCAAAGACATATAGATAACATTTTGAGCACCTTCAAGTAAAGCTCAGTTTGGAGATAATTCCTAAAGCAATTTCCTATATATAATTTTTTCAGTTTATGGTACTAAAATTCAAATGGTCATATAATACGCTGCTAACTAAATTTTGAGCAAATTTAAAGACAAATAGTTTTATATGCACGTTGCACGCACATATCGCCCATTTTATGGAAGACGGTCACAATACCGGTATGGCATTTTTGGATAATTTTTGCAAAAGATTGGTAAAAGTGATAGTTTTGCCTGGCAGATTTTCATACCTGTGACTTCATTATCTCATCTCTTGACGGCAGTTGTGTACGTTTAATCACTGCTTATTGATTGCCGATGTCGAAAAACGATACAAGAGAAACTGTATCGGTACTGATTATTAAAGGCGATCGGTGTTTTGGAAAAAGTCACGAAAGATGTGTCGTTATCTTTCATAGACGTCCAGTACTTTTGTTGCTTTTAGTATTAGGTTGTTTTCTAGTTTTAGGTAAGACGGTCACACTACTGATTGTAGTTGCCATTTATTCAAAATATCTTAAAAGCTTTTTATTAATTTTTATCCTAATAACAACATAATTCGGAACGTATCAGATTTGTTTATAAAACGTGTTGCTATTTTATATCTTATTATTTCTATATTAATATTATAATTCCATATAATATTAATAATCCTTATTATAATTCTTTCAATATTATATATATATCATCATCATCATCATCATATTCAACCATTATCTATCCACTGCTGGATGAAGGTCTCTCCAAATGCTTTCCACACAAGTCTATCCTGGGCCATTCGTTTCCACGTCACCCCAACCTCTTTTCTTATTTCATCCACCCATCTAGTTTGAGGACGTTTTCTAGGTCTTCGGTGGTCTCTTGGAATCCAGTTCAGAATTTCTGTTGTCCATCGTTGATCAGTTCTTCTTGCAATATGCCCAGCCCATCGCCATTTCAGCCCTTTTACTTTAACAATGATGTCCTCTACTCTAGTTTGCTCTCTCACCCAAGTGTTTCTTTTTCGATCTCTCCTAGTTATTCCAAACATTACAGCCTCTGTGCTCCTTTGCATTTATCTATAACTTTTCTCGTATTGCTCCAACTGTTGGACTCATCTCTGATCCATAAGAGAGGACTAGCAATACACACTGGTTGAAGACCTTTCTTTTTAGACACAAAGGCAATTTCCCCTTCAGGATAAAACTGTTTCTTCCAAATGCACTCCAGCCAAGTTTAATACGTCTGTTGAGTTCTTTCATAATGTTGCCATCCATTGAAATCAGCTGGCCAAGGTAAATATATGAATCAGCAATTTCTAGCTCAATGTTGTCAACTTGTACTTTTGTTTCCTCTACGAAATTATTGAACATGATTTTAGTTTTTTGTAGGTTCATCTTGAGTCCAACTTCTTTACTTCTAGTTGAGAGCTCCTGTACCATATCTTGGAGTTCTAATGGGTTTGTTGAAAAAATAACAATGTCATCAGCAAACCGCAGATGATTTAAATATTCACCATTTATTTTTATTCCCTTGTTATTCCAATTTATCTGCTGAAAAATCATCTGTAAAGCTGAAGTAAAAAGTTTTGGAGAAATGGTATCTCCCTGCCTCACACCTTTGCCAAGTTTGATAGTTTTGGTATCTTTATGTAACCGAAATTTTGCACTTGCATTTTTATACACACGTTTCAATATGTCAATGTACACATCCTCAACGTCTGTTGATCTTAAAGAGTTGATGACTGCTGAT
>QLNU02015360.1:101846436-101861852 GCA_006491805.2 Dysdera silvatica
GTGTTCGTCTTAACGATGTTCGACTGTATAAAATATGGATATGCATCTAACTGCTTAAAGAGTTTCATAAGCGGCAAAGAATTATATTAATCTATATGAGAATAAATCTCCGTTCACTGTAGTGCAAATTTCCATACATAGATAGCTGATTCATGCTTCCTCAGATGCTCGTCTTAGAAAATGAGAAAAATTTCTCACAAATGTGAATTAACTAGTTTATTTATAAGGTTACTGATGAATTTAGCATATTATAAGGTGGAATGTAAGTTTAGTTAACTCAGCCAGGAGCGGATGCAGACTTCCATTTTGGGGGGTCATGGACAGAATTTCCCATGGTCTTGGAATAACACCTTTCATTTACCATGAAGTTGAACTTTTTTACAGTGCAAAAATATTTTGGGGGGTCATGACCCCTGTGACCCACCCTTTTATCCGCACTTGAGTTCAACACTCTGCAGAATGGGCCAATCGATTGATTAAATTAGATTTCACCTATAGTATGTGCATTTGTTTACTTATTAGGGAAATTAAATTCACATAGGCAAGATTGAAAATTTCACATTTATTACTTTTTAAAAAATGGAGTTTACCACGGAGAAAATTACGGAAACTAAGAATTATAATGTGATGTTATTGTGTTTTACAATTTCCGTTCCTTTCACAGGTTTTGCCAATAATGGCTATAAGAATTTTGTAATTTGAGCTTCTCGAATTAACCTTAAAATAATTAATATTTAATAATGTAGAATTGTTAAATATTATCTTATTAATCATTATATAGCACACTATACTATAACCCATACAAGAATCATTCGATACTACATTGTCGATATGCTGAATTTTAGGCCTATAATCCACAGTGGATACTTCGATGCAATATTAATATAAAAAAATTATATTTATGAATAACTTACCAAAGAGGAAGATTTCTTGCGTAATTTCATCCAAAACACCAGTTTTGCAAAAAAAAAAGTTTCGATCCTTACAATCCTACGAGACGTCAAAAAGCATAGCTTTCTTCGTAAACATGTTTTCTGCAAGGCAACTCCAGCTAAAACTTCCACCTGCAGCCGATCACGTGATCATGTTTTCGGCAAAGAGCACTCGGGCCAGTATGTAGATTGGCTGTGGTTAGGGTCTCCCCGTTGAGTCCGGAGCGCCCTAACTGCTAGGCCATGGAGAACAAGAACGAAGCTCCTCTTCCCCATATAATATATACGCGTCCAAAAGAACCAAAGAATACTCCTTTATAAGCAGTTAAAATATCGGAATTTATACATAGAACTTTTATGGGTAAAGATAGCCGTGCTTTACGTGTTTTGTATACGATGTAGGTTTGTATTATGAAATGCATCAAAAAATAGAAATGTTTTAGCACACGGTTGATACAAAAAATATATGCGACTGCATTTCATACAAAAAAGTTATTACATTTCTCATATCAAAGCAAAGTGTTACTGCATTTCGTAGAAGAAATGTATTAGTACATTTCATACAAAAAGTCTTACATTTCATATAGAAATGAACCTTGTATATTTTAATTAGTTGTAGTTAAAAAATAAACCACTTTTTTCGAATACTTAATATTTAAAAAAAAATTCTATTAAAAATTCATTCGCATTAAGGCCGGTGGGTTTTATTTTTGTAGAAAACAGAAGCATAAATAAAGATCTCGAAACTTTTTAAAAAGAAACCTATTTCTATTTGTTTATCTAAGAAAAACCTTTTTTTTTTGTGAAATCTTGCACCAACAGAATTAGCATTTGGAAGACATTTCGTCTATAGTCACGAAAAATATTTGCTTTTGGAAAAGAGTTTAAAAGAAAAAATATCTTAATAAAAGCATTCCCGTTCAAATAACATTTTTTATGTATTTGAAAACTAGAATTGTTTTTCTTTCCTAATTCTTTGACGGCGAAAAAGAAAATATTTTAAGAGAAAATGAAGGGAACGCGCCGCCTTCTCGTTTGTTTATGTTTGACTTCTGCCGTATATATTTTCTTCTAACGTATTTTAGTTCAATAGTGGCGTAGTTGTTTCGGTTCTTCGTTCTATTATCCGTCAAGCTGTTTCTGTCATCTATTTTGGTAAACGTGTATGTTGTTAAGGATACGGAGTTTGTAGAAAGCGTTACTTTTTTATCCATCATTATTTTCTCGCCTTTAGCCATTAATTTTTAGCGGCTAAATAACTATTTGACATGCAGAAAAAACAATAAAAATTTGCCACCGATTTGTCATTTATGATATTTTGTAGACTGAGGCACAAAAGCAAGTGTTTCCCTGTCTCACTAACGCGAGTTCATAAGATTAGCACGTGGGTGTATGGGTGTGAATTAGTCAAATTAATTACATGGAGATGCTACTGCAAGTAATCAGTCCGATTGTAAGTCTGAAGCGAGTGACCCCAACCTTCCTCGAAAGTTTTTGTTGCATAGAATATTTCAGAAAATGATCTCAACTTTTTCTTGTAGTGTCATAAGAAAATTTTTATTACCTATGGTGTTTTAAATCAGATTTGGTAACTCGTTTTGATGTCTGCAGTTCAAATGGAGAGTTATTGTTTTTACTGAGATGGTCCCTGCCTATTAAAGTTAGCCTAGGGAAGTAGAGCGGAGAAAGTTAGCGATCTGAAAAATCAGAAGAAATATGCCATAACTGCTTTTTTGTATTTTTGACATATGTCGAAATTTACTTTGTCTCTAAGAGTAGGCAATAACTCTTAACATGTAAGTTACGCCTATTTCAAAATCTATTTGGAATTTTCAACATATTATATTCACATGGGATGATATTCCACAGCAGTGTATCCCACATGACTTCGTAATTAAGATCTCAGGTAACCTATTGTGATAATCCCAATGGAGCCACATATTCCCAATTGTGATATTCTATTGTGATATTCCCATTCAGATATTCCCAATCTGTATGATGAACTTCCCTAGCATATTGTATATTAATCCCAGAAGTGGAACATGCCCTAGTAATTAAATTTTAAATTAGAAGCCTTTGCAACAAACGGAAACTGCAAGTTTTGTAGATTTAATAGTTTAATAGGAGATTACTGTAGTGGACTTTCTAATTCCGAGGGTTAACTCCCCAAACTTTCTTTCTGGAATTCAAGTGATTTAGCCCTTATTCCGTCATTGGAAATATGCCCAAGTTAATTATATTTCCGTTCGTTGAAGCCAAACCTTTAGAACAAATAAAGCTGAATAATTGGTAAATATTTTGGATTTTAATCTCCATTTATTTCGCGATCTTTGAGGAGCACTAAATGAAAACCTTGCCGCAAAGTATTTTCTGTTCAATCCGTTAACTTGGGAATTTATGCAAATTTACACACGAAATAACTTTTACTGCTGAACACATATCTCGATATAAGAAACTTTATAAGCCAACTAGAAAAAATTACTGCTGCAATGCAGATTACGAACCGATGGGTCTGCAGTCTTTTCATTCTTGGCATAATCAGTCCCTTTGTTCAGAAAATATAGACTTAGCTGAAACTGTTATTTTAACTCGAACGCTTTGAGAAAATCTTGTTTACCAACTTATTAAAAAACATGCTTCATCGAGACTGTTAGTTCAACACAGAGCGTGAACTTACCTACAGACCCTATATTCATAAAACTATACGACTTGTTATTATAACTACAAAAGTGAATTTTTCTTTACAAAAGTAAGCTTACTTCCTGTTTTTTTTGTTTTTATTTTTACTAATAATGTACGCTAATATATAAGTTATTAGTGAAAAATGTTTTGTGATTAAAAGAATTACCATTCTTACACACACTTTTAATATTGTAAGATATTATTACCCTTCCCAGGGCTAATGCATAATATCTTACATCCTTATATACGGAGAAAGAGAGCGTTGTTCCTGTCCTCATTCGTCTAGCGGTCAAGGCACTCAAAGCTCAACTGAGGGACCCTGGTTCAACTCCAGGGTAAAAAAAAGCTCTAATATGAGCTAAAACGTGGGTGTCAAATTTACTAATTGTACGCGTATATTATTCTAGTTTATTTTCGGGCCTATCTTGTAAAAATCGAATAAATGGTGTTGAAAAAATTAATCTAGAAGTGTTTTTACAATTTCCATGTCAAAATTAAAGTTCTCAAACTTCTTTATCAATTTTTGTTGAAGTATTATTTATGTGGGTGTTTGTTTTTAACTTTTTCACTCAAATTGATGTTGTCATGCCCTCGATTTAAATATTAATTCGGTAACTTACGATTTAGACAAAACGAATTGAAATATTTGGAAATATATACAGAGAAGCATCTAGTTCGCCCATCAGAGACACTAGGGTCGGTTCACCCAAATCGAATCTTCACTATTGGCAGACGCTAAGATAAAGGTATATGACCTCCGTAGAAGGAACCCGAACTTCTGAACAAAGGCAATCATATCCTTCAGTAAGTATCTTGCAATAGGATGTTAAATTAATATTTTAAAAATCGTGTGTTCTTTTGTTCTCAGAAAATTTAAATTTAAAAATTTACTAATAATGTTTCTGGAATTCAAGTGAATTAGTCCATATTCCGTCATTGGAAATATGCCCAAGTTAATTATATTTCCGTTTGTTGAAGTCAAACCTTTAGAACAAATAAGGCTAAATAATTGGCAAATACACTCTATAACAAAAAAATCGACGCACCAAGAAGGAGTTGTCCGATTGCGATAAAAATTGGTGGATGTGAAGAATATTCATAAAAAAAACGGTTAAAATTTCAGAATAATTGAATGATTTATTGAAGAGTTTGACCCAAGATTGCCGACACAGGGGTCATGACCCCCAAAATATATTTTTTCACTGTAAAAAATTCCAACTTTCATGATAAATGAAGGGTGTTATTCCAAGACCATGGCAAATTCTGTCCGTGACTCCCCCCAAAATGAAAGTCTGTGTCCGCCACTGGTTTGACCGTTACAAAAGGAGGAAGTCAATAAGGCGTTGGTCCACCTCTGGCCTGGATGCAAGCTGTCGCACGGCGTGGCATAGACTGATAAAGATCCCGGATGGTGTCCTGCGGAATTTCTTGCCAAATTGTCTCCAACTGTCGGGCTAAATCGTCAACATTCCGGGATGGTTGCAATCGCCTTCCCATAGCGTCCCAAATGTGCTCTATGGGAGAGAGATCAGGAGACCTAGCTTGCCAAGGAAGTGTTGGGCAAGCTTGAAGACAATTCATAGCAACACGTGCCGTGTGCGGCCGGGCATTGTCTTGTTGAAACGTAAGTCCAGGGTGTCGCAAAAGGAACGGTAACACAACCGGTCGTAGAATGTCGTCTACGTACCGCTGTGCTGTAAGTGTGCCAGAAATGACCACCAAAGGGGTCCGGCTATCAAAGGAGATGGCACCCCAGACCATAACGCCCTGTTGTGGGCATGTGTGGCGTGCGATAGTAAGGGCAGGATCCCCACGCTGCCCTGGACGTCTCCAGACACGTCTGCGGTTGTCGTCAGGACACAGTTGGAAACGGGACTCGTCACTAAAGACTATACGTCCCCAGTCAGCGCAGTTCCAAGTTGATCGAGCCCGGCACCACTGTAATCGGACTTGACGGTGTAAAGGCGTGAGAGGTAAGCGGCGTAACGGTCGGCGCGAGCGTAAATTCCGCTCTCTCAGTCGTCTGCAGAGGGTCATGTTGGACACATGTGTGCGGTCCACACTTTTGATAGTTGATAACGACGAATCCGGTGCTGTGACAGCTGCTCTGACAATCGCTCTGTCTTCCCGTTCTGTTGTGGCCCTAGGTCGACCGCTGCCGTCCCGACGCTGACATCTGCCGTTGTTGACCCACTCTTGCCAGCACCGTCCAATCGCCGCATCGCTTCGACCCACATGTCCAGCGATTCTTCGATTCGTCCAACCAGCCTCTTTCAATCCGATAGCACGACCTCTTTCAAACTCTGACATATGCTCGTAATGAGCACGAATCTTTCGGCGAGGCATTGTTACAGTCGACGTAAGATATCCGCAGTCAAAATGCAACAGAAATTTTGACCACATATTGAGAATCGCTCCTTATATACACCTGCTGAATGCGCAGTTCCGATGCGCTGGAGTTCCCGCTATTCATTCATTGGACACCAAATTTTAATCATTTGCATGTTCGGTCAAACTATCTTTTCATACAAAATTTCATTACAATCGGACAACTCCTTGGTGCATCGATTTTTTTGTTATAGAGCGTATTTTGGATTTTAATTTCCATTTATTTCGAGATTTTGCGAACCAAATAAAAACCTCACTGCGAAGTATTCTCTGTTCAATCCGTTAACTTGGGAATTTATGCAAATTTACACACAAAGTAACTTATTACTGAACACATATCTTGATATAAGAAACTTTTTTTTTTTCCTTTTGTGCCTCTTCTAAACTAAAATGCCGAAACATCAAATATAACTAGAGATGGGAGTTATTTAAGGTAACTGTTAAAAATCACCTGTTACCCACTGATCACTGTTCCAGGAACAGTATGCTCCTCTGAAATCCCTGTTCTCAAATAACGGCTGTTATTTCAGATCACCGGTGATTAGGGATAGGAGTTACTTGAAGTAACAGTTGAAAATCACTGGTGAACGAGAAATCACTGTTTTAGAAACATATTCCTCCGTTTCCATCACACAGGAAACGCGCTGAGATAACGGGCTATCACAACATCCGGCATAGTTGTCTAGCTGACACAAGGGCTTAGGCACTAATTACCCATTTAATATCTGATATTACAAGAGGTTATATTATTATTATATTGGTATAGTTAACCAAATATTGTTTTAATAAATTAGTTTTTAGTTAGTTATTTTTAATTGGTTTATTATTTTTGTTTAATTCACTTAAAGTTAAATTCCGTTAATACATGATTATTTAGGTACTCCTACATCAATAGCAACTAGCGAAATCAGTCACTGTCTAGACGATAATTAAAAAAAAATTTAACTTGCCGCGGAATCAAGACCCTTTGTCATGGTAGAAGAGATGGCATTCTCTAATCTACCCAAATCTATCCGAGTAAGCGAAAAGAAAATTCAACTTTATGCCAACATCAGTGCCTTGCGAAAGAGATTTCTCAAAGGCTGGTAACAGTTTGGTCCATCACTAAACAGTACTCAAAGTTTCTAGCTGCTTCCTACTCCCGCCGTGGAAATAGTTGCAGCGGAACGATACATCTCACATGGAATGTCTTCACATACGTACAAACTTATTACTCTTATCTAGATCACTACATGAATCAGTATCCTACATATGCGAAGTCATTATAACGTTATGCGAATCAATATGGATGTCCAATAAGAAGTTGATTCCACACGAGATATGATATATTGTTTTATGCATGTATTCGTGAGAGAAAGGAGCACAGAATAATAAACCTTGATGCACCTGTCTGATAGCTAACTTTTTAAGAATTAATTTTGGAATGGCGTGCATTGGTTTCATCGATCCTAGAATACGAACATGCTATATACTAGACTACATGGTTTGCACTAGCTTCCACTTTTTAAAAAATATCTTCACAGTTATCGTACTGAGTTCTCGAGAAGAAGATTGGGCTATTCTTCCCCTGTCCTTTGGATACTCCCAATTGAAATTGCAACAATTAGTAATATTTCAGCTTCCAAAAATATGATTAGTACAATGCTCAGGGTTTTCTATCCGACAGTTAAATTTTGATCTTTTTGCGAATTTCCTTGCGTGATGTGTTTTGAGATGATGTACAGTTCGCGAAAAAAGTATAAGGACAAGCGAAAACCCGCCAAATCTAGAAATCTTTTAGACGGAAACGTATGCAAATTTCTTAGGGAAAAACATGATAAAATTAAGTTATTTTTCATGTAAATTAGTTAAACTTTCCAAAAATAGATATGTATAAATCTACTTTGTGAATTTTAAACCCATATGATCTTGGAAAAAAATATGAGGACAACTGATTTTTCATCTAAAATTATAGTAAAGTTTGCATATTTGAAAACATAAAATGACCATTTCAAATAAACTCGTGTTTGTAAAAATTGCAACACCATGAAGGAATCATGTGATTGAGCTGAAACTTTCAGGAAATGCAAATTAGGGTATGCTATTCAAATGATTAGAATTTCAGAGTCATCGCGCATGCGTGGGCTGAGCAGCGCCCTCTGAACTGCTGATGGATCCGTATAAATAGAGGGCTGTAGCGGGGCGTGTATGGTTATCTTCTAGTGGTAAACGTTACATGAGACGTCACTATGCCTCTACGAAGAAAGAGGGCGACATTTCAGCAAGTTACGGAGTTTGAACGGGGACGAATGATCGGCCTTCGTGAAGGAGGGTTTTCTTATCGTGCAATAGCAGCTCGTATGGGGCGTAACAGCAGCACAGTGATGCGAGTGTGGAAGCAGTGGGTTCAAGAGAACCAGACAACTCGGAAATCCGGGAGTGGACGCCGAAAGGTGACGTCAGCACGGGATGATAGACACCTGGTCCGCATGGCGGTGACGGACCGTTTTGCTTCATCTGGACAGTTGGCAGAACGTTGGTGCACTGCTACAGGTGTATCATTGTGTGCTTCATCAATTCGTCGGCGTCTACTGCACCGTGGACTGCGTGCAAGAGTTCCTTTATACAGGATCCTCCTGACGCAAAACCATCGGCGCCTGCGGCTACAATGGGCTCATGGACATAGAGACTGGCGTGCTGATTGGCAACAAGTGGTGTTTTCTGATGAATCCCGCTTTAATTTGGGGTACAGTGATGGCCGCATCCGTGTTAGACGCTATACCGGTGAACGCCACCTTCCGGAGTGCGTTATCCAACGTCATAATGGACGAACCCCCAGCGTTATGGTCTGGGGTGCGATTGCGTATCATGGACGATCTCAGCTGCTACGAATTGTGGGTAATCTTAACAGCAACCGGTACATCAATGAAGTTCTGGAGCCCGAAGTTGTTCCCTTCCTTCAAGGCATTCCCGGAGCTGTATTTCAACAGGACAATGCCCGCCCACATATTGCCAGGAATGTTCAAGACTTCTTTTCATCACAACAGATACAGCTTCTTCCTTGGCCTGCCTATTCGCCGGATATGTCGCCGATTGAACATGTGTGGGATTTCGTTGGTCGGCGTCTCGCTCGTGATCCTCGTCCCATAGCTACTACAGATGAACTTTGGGGTCGCACACAAGCAATCTGGAATGCTCTTCCTCAGGCACACATTCAACATCTGTTTGATTCCATGCCACGTCGTATAGCATCACTTATTGCAGCGCGTGGTGGCTTCACCGAATACTGATTTTCGACATGTAATATTGTTTTTTTGCTTTGTAATTTTAATCGTTTATTTGTATCAACACAGGTCGTTTGTACATTAAATTTCATTCAATTCGGACGAGTCCTTCATGGTGTTGCAATTTTTACAAACATGAGTATATAAAGACTGAGTTTCTAAGCAAAATTCACACTTGCCTCATTTCTGTACGATTTTTGTACGATGCCAAAAGGAACTCACCCTTCTGACCTTGAAAAGGGGGAAATTCTTGCTTTTAAAGTGAGTGACCATGACATTTCAAAAGAAATTAAAAGATCTAAAAGTGTAGTTTATAATTTTCTAAAAGAATTTGAAATGTATGGAATGAATAAACTAACAGGAAGACCAGAAATTCTAATGCATCGACAGAAAAGAATAGTTGTAAGAAAAGCTTGCGAGAAAAAAGAAACTGCAAATAACGTTAGAAGAAATTTGGACTTACCATGTTCCACACGAACAGTTCAAAATGTTTTGAATAAACATCCGAATATTTGGTATGGAAAGTTAATGTTACGTTCGCCTTGTACAAAGCAACGTAAGGAAAGAAGACTGGACTTTGCAAAAAAAAAAACATTTCTATCGGTCCAAAATGGAATGATGTAATCTTTTCAGACAAAAGAAATTCAACCTTGATGGGCCAGACGGTTGTCCCTATTTTTGGTATAATCTGCGTAAAACCAACGAAGTTTTTTCCAAACGTCAAAACGGTGGGGACATAGTAATGATTTGGGGCGCTTTTGCAGCAAACGGAACCACTCCAATAGTCTTTATCAACTACAAAATGAACTCTGACAAATATGTTGATATGTTCGGTGTAAATTTGTTACCTGAGGCCCCACTAATGACTTCAGGTGACTATTTTTTCCAACAGGATAATGCTTCCATGCACGTTTCTAAGAGTGCAAAACTCTTGTTTGAAGCCAATTCAGTAAATTTACTTGATTGGCTGGCGAGGAGTCAAGGTCTGAATCCTGTAGAAAATTTATTTGGCCTTCTAACTTGAGAAGTTTATAGAAATGGCACACAATATCAGTGTAAACCGGATCTTGTGTTAGCCATTAAATAAGCTTGGAATAACATTACCATAGACACTTTAAAAGAATTTTCAGCACCTCTCGGCTTATTCCAGTAATTGAAAACAAAGATTGTTTTCTTGATTATTAAGAGAAATCATATGTAATTTAGAATATGTCCTTATACTTTTTCTATATTTCTTTCGTGATAATTTTTATGAGGTCAACTTTTGTAAGTTTCATATTTGTTGTTTTATGTTTTGTAGATGTTATTGTAAAATGTGATATTATAGCTCATAAATATCAAAAAATGAATTTTGATAAAATTAAAATAAAGTATATTTTATACAAAAAATTTTGCCACCCACGTTTATGTTTTTAAATTATTGTATAATAAATTCCCCCACGAAAAACTCACAAAAATCTCGCCCCGGAGGCTTTTCTGTGTTGACCATTATTTGGCAATTGTGTTATCCCTGTGAAGGGTAATAATATCTTACAAAGTATATTTTCATTCAATTATATGTTGTCTTTTTACTTTTTTCGCGCACTGTATAAACGCTAACTCTGGATTTGTGCGAGTGTAAATTTTGCTTTGGTTTTGTACTACTGTATGATCTTTTGCGATAACGTTGCTTCTTTTTCTCTTATAATATATAACATATAATTGTACTTAGTTTTAAATTAGTTTTTGGGGTTGCTGTTGTATATTGTTTGAAAAAAACATTATTATTATTGTATACTATTGGCGAATGTACGATGCTATTTTCCTTCTAAAGTGGCATCAGCTTTATCAAACTTGCTTTTTTCTGATGCTGCCCTGGCAAGATACCTATTTGACTCATAATATTGTAATGCCTTCATGTAATGCCATTGTATGATATCTTGCTGATTTGTTAAACAAATAGATAAAAAATAAATGTATAATGTTCATTTATGAGTGAAAAATATTGGAAAAATTTACATATATATTTCGTGTCAGTATTTTCATTTTATGTCATGCTTTTACTCACAACTACAGCAGATTTGACTTTGTCGGGCATGAAAATTTTTACTCACAGCTTTCTAGATAACTCAGTTCAAACTCACTATATTTGGCAAAAAAAAGGCAATTGTACCTCATTTGAAATAAAATTGTTATTATTTCTCTAGTATCATTAATAACTACACTCACTTTTCTGAAAAATTGGAACAATCGCTCCCATTCCTAGAACATGCCACCACATTCTCGCATTAAATGGAATCTTACGTCATTAAAATAACTATAAAAACAGATAGAGCGAAATTCGGTTATAACGAACATCAAGGGGCTGGAAGATTTTCTTAACGCTATAACCGATATTTGATGTAACCCCATATACATATTAGACATGAAATCAAACTAACCGAAATTATTTATTCCCTTTAGCCGTGAAATCATTGTACCTGTGTTCATTGTAACCAAGTCTCATTGTACATTCAATCCGCTGTCATAGAATTTGCCGTGGAAATAGCAGCATAATATGATTTAAGCAAATTTGAGTGAATCTTGAGAGTCGATGCAAGAAAGATGGGTCACTCCATTTCTAAATTTAACAGGAAATTTGGATTTCACATATGGCAGTTTCAAGAGTTTATCGTAACTACACGATAGCAATGAAGATACGCAACATGCGACACCACTGCGGCGGATAAACACTTTCATGCACAGCGTTATCTAGTACAGATAAAAACAACCAATCGGCATGCAACATTGTGCAGATTGCAAAAAATTTCAACATTTGTGCCAAAAGTATCATCATTATCTAAACAATGGAATGTTCCTTTTTTTCTTATGGGATATAAGAGCCGACAGTCCATTCGGGTAACGCTGCTTACCTAACATTACAACACAAATCTCCTCATCTAGCACTAACTTTAGAGCACTGCCATTGGTTAGACGCAAGATAACTCGAAACATACATTCTAGTCCGACGAGTCAAGATTCCGACTGTTTCGAGTGGATGAGCGATTACGCGTGTAGAAAGACTCCATGAGACAATGAATCTTGTTTACCAAATGAAGAGCGTTTAAGGTGATGGTGGTTCTGATATAATGTGGGGGTATTTTCAACTGGTACTCATCAGAACCCTTGATACATCTTCAGACATCACGGACTAGCTGATCCTACGTAACCATCCTTGCAAATTATCTGCCCCTTTCATGTTACGCATTCACTCAAACGAAAGCAATGCGCCATCGCACAAGCCGTAATCACCAAACAATGGCTGGGCTAGAGAACATTCCTCAGAGTTTGTCTTCGTTAACTGCGCCCAATCGTTTGCCGGATTTGAATTCAATAGAACACATATGGGATGCATTATAACGTACCGTTAACTGAAGGATTCCACCACAGGCAAATATCGAGGAATTATGGACTATTGTTTAGGACATACAGTGTACACTCTCCACACAATAGTTCATAGATTTCTCGGAGTATATGCCTCGTCGTTTTACTGCTATAATACAATCGAAATGAGAGCCTACGTGTTGCTACCAATACAGTACAAATGGAAAATGCAAAAATTTTATTCAGACCGAATCACATTACAGTTTAGTCCATTATCTATATTGGCAGGTATTCCAATTTTTCTGGCACTGAATGTACATCAATGGTGCGGCAACACGTCGTCGCAACGCTGGAAAACGGGTCAAAGTAACATCTTACAGGATTGGACTAGGCTATTTGCTCTCGTCGAACATGGCAAAGATATCAAAGTAAAAGTATTTACTAGCTAAAAAAATTGCATTTCTTCAATTCAAGTAATTCGAAATTTAGTAAACGTTGATGATTTGATGGAAGTAATTTGTCGGAAAAAGTTTATTAATTTTGTTATTTATTTTATTATGCCTGTTGTTTGCCATAAAAACTTATGAGTCGTGAATAGCTCAGACAAAGTGTAGAATCCTCTCATTTGCTGATATAATATTTACTCCGACGACCGACCTTCTAGAGAAGTTTTAATGGTCTTTGCATGCTTTTTTATATTCTTTTTTATTTCCATTAAAAATTGGATATAATTTCAAAACAGCCTTATAACTATACGCGAGTAAGCGTTATTCCAGGGTCGAATATACATAAGGATTAAATAATAGAAGAATCCTTGTATATAAATAATAAAAGACAAATTGAGACAAGTAGTTCAACCTGAAAAAAGGAAAATAAAAGGGAAAATAATGAGTCACAAAGTCGAATCCCTCACAGGTACGCCCTATGTTTCAAAATGACGTGTAGGCGATAAAACTCAGGAGAACTGCAGAGCATGGAGTTAAATAGAAGTAATAGGGAAATCGCTTTTCGTAAAGAAAGTAACTTTAAAAAAAACCCGACATGCACAATTTCCAAAACCTACTTATAACCATAACTAGTATTCTAAAAAGTGAACTTGATTTTCCAAAATTTCCCCAATAAAGCTTACATTCCAACAAGCACATCTTGTTTAAGGAAACGGCATTTTGTTAAAATAAACAGAATTAGGGGAAAAAGCGCCATTCATAGTTTTGCGAAATACAAACCACCCGACGATGCTCCAACTTCAAAAGCATTCGATGCTTTGGAAGAAATTCAATTTGCCTGGTGCTTCACTGCATGCTGCGTTTTTAGAATTGTGAATGGATTTACAAAATTGAATTTGCCTCTTTTTTTATAAAAAGATAGGACTTTCTTTTTCGACTCCATTCCCCTTTCATACGATGTAAAGATATGCAGAATTCGAAAAGTTCATTTTCGTAACCTGAATTTTTTTTTAAATTCGAAGGTTGAATCCTAAATAAACTTAAAAACAAAAATTATGAAACATTATATACTACAGAAGGTTTTATAATTTGTAGACACTACATAACGTGTAAGGTTTGGAAGGGGGTGAAATTTTGTGTGCAAGAAAAAATCTAAAAACAGGAAAAGTCAAATTTGGTCAAAAAGCTTTCTTCGTTTTTAAGATGTTTTTTTTATATGCTCATGTTAATTTATCGTTCGTAATATTTGGAGCATTTATTGTACAACCTAACCGCATTTACTTTATTTTGCGTCACCTTCCTCAACTCATCAATTATGATTTTATTTGTTGTTTAGTTCTCTTTGCATACTTCTTCTGACAGACTAAAAAAGGCAGATTTCAGAGAGAAAGCGAGACAATATTTGTCTTCAAGCAAAGGATTTGCCATTTCTTTTCATAAAAAATACAAACCCAATATTACTCACGATTAATTCTTCCCGAATCAAAAATACCAACAACAAATATTGCTTTTCACCTTTGCACGCTCGTAATCAAAGTTGAAAATTGATGCGCTATACCATATGTACATAATCCATGATAAATCTTCTCGTGGTAAATTCGGTAAATAAAACTAAGGGGTTTATTTTCTAATCGGGCGATATCAAAACACAGAACTGTTTTCTTAAACGCAGTTTCATGGAAAGTTCTGAATACTAATATACAGTGAAACCTGTCTCGGGTGGAAACTCACGGGACCGGAAAAAAATCCGTAGTATGCAGGTTTCCGCCTTATGTAGGTTACATGCAAAATAAATACATACATAGTTAAATTCAGTGGTAAGAGATGACTGCATATGCTAATTGTTTTTATTTGTCTTATCTTGCGAACTTTAAGATTATATTTATTTTCCTTTTGATAAAAATATTTATTTTATCACTGCATTTTATTTTTATTAATTTTAATTTTTGCACTATTTTGTGGGTTTAGTAGTTACGATCAATATGGTGCAAAATTTCATGCTAACTATACATGCCAATTTCATACAAAAAGTCTATTATGTAAGCTTAAATTGTAACGATAAAGTACCTCCCTTGTAAAGATGATAATTCCCTTGTATAAAGGTACTCACACTTATGGTGGGTTTATCCATGAATTGATAAAGTCGATATGAGTGACTTTTCGTTCTGGTTAATAATGAACGTTTTTATTTAAGAAGTGGGTGGCACTGGCATACGTAAGAGGGGTCGATTATGATTGTAACCCCCATTGCGATGAAATTGTATATAGTATACATGTAAATACAATGGAGTTGTAGCTCTGTAACCCCCCATTGTAAGCCTGTAACCCTCTCCTTATGAACTTTCTGGGTATGCTATGGTGGG
>QLNU02015360.1:101875085-101887516 GCA_006491805.2 Dysdera silvatica
GGTACTACATATTTTTTTAACTGAAAATTTAAATTGCGATAATTAGCATGCTTCAAACAACGGTATCAATCAACGTTTATTGGCGTAGTGATACCAGCGCAGATATTGTGGCGTGATTAGATGGTGAAACGTTCGAAAGAAAATAAATATTTCTGCCTTCGGTGGGACCTGAACCCACGACCTTCCACTTGCCGGGCGGAGGCTCTACCCACTGAGCTACGAAGGACAATATATAATCTCTTTACGAACGTATATATATTGTTGCCAGTTATTCGTAAAGAGATTATATATTGTCCTTCGTAGCTCAGTGGGTAGAGCCTCCGCCCGGCAAGTGGAAGGTCGTGGGTTCAGGTCCCACCGAAGGCAGAAATATTTATTTTCTTTCGAACGTTTCACCATCTAATCACGCCATACCATCGGCGTTGGTATCACTACGCCAATAAACGTTGATTGACATTGTTGTTTGATTTAATCTGCGTAGTGTTCGATTTATATAAATTAGCATGACTTTTAATTAGTTGTTATTTCTACTAGGGGGCCGTTCAAATATTACGTAAGCATATTTCTGGCCATTTTATACCCTCTTCCTTCTTCATGCTTACGTATGATTTCGGTTTTCTAATTTTTTGGTATAAGTTTCTGAAATAAGAATGCAACATGTGGTAAAAACTATAATGCGTATTTACATTTTTACTATAATACGTATTAAACATTTATTTATAAGTTTGTTATAATATGAAATGCTTTTTCATAAATACAGAGTAATCACAGCAAACAATATCGCATTTAAAAAAGTTTTAATAAGCTGTTAATAGATATTTTGGTGGTATTATAAAGTATTTTGTTATATTTTTATTACTAATATTTCCTATGTTGTAAGCAAATGGTGTATAATAAATAAGTGAATTTGATAAAATACGTTCATTAAAAATGCCAGTGGGATCAAGGGCAGCATAGAAAGGGCCCCCGAGCGTAAAAAAGTTGAGAACCACTGGTTTAAATAATTAAATATTTATATGTGATTACGTGTATTTTATATTTTATATCTTTCACTCGCAGTGTGTTGTACATCTAGGAATTGCAGTTCAGTCAGTGCAATTGTCACTTTGTGTTAGTTTCATCATTTTTTGTGTCGTACGTAAGCACGGTTCAGACTCCCCTCTCCTCATTGTCAGAAAAAATAAGCATATCTCATCCCCGCCTCTCCGAAAGATGCTCACGTAATACTTGAACGGTCCCAATTCGAACACATTTTCTGTTATTATTAGTAAATGATGATTAAAAAAAAATACTGGAGGGTGTGGAGGCTTTGTACTGGGACTATTACAGTTTTGTTTAAGGAAAAAAACGTATTTGCAAGTAGTATTTAAAAAAAAAAAAAAATTTGTAGTTGGAGTGTAAGTTTTTATGAAACTTTAAAGCACGAGTAACTGAAAAAACCTAGAGACTCTACGAGTAACTTTTATTAGATTTCACGAATATTTTAAGTAATGTTATTGATTTCGCTTTTTAAAGATCGCTGATATAGTACTTCTGGCACAGAATGAGTTTTTGCTTGAGAGGATGTGGTTATGGATCAGTTTGAAACTCTTGTCCGTTGTCCAGCTCTTATCTTTGTCTTGTTAGAGGGCCTGGGGGCATGTTCTTTTGCAGTTTCCGGTCAAGCCGCTACCACTAAATATTTCTTTTGAAGATACACGGAAACACAGCGCATCTTAAAAATTATAAAAATGCTTTGGTTTACTGAAAGGTCGTTATAGAAATAGTAAGAGAGTTTTTGGTAGTTTTGATAATAATAAACGCTAAGACGAGGTTCATTTCTGCTTCGTGGAACTTTCAGAGTGGCAAATCAGATTTCATATTTTTTGTTTCTTTTTATTACTAACGTTCGAAGTATTTTATCATTCAAATGCGCCATTTCGCCCTTTTTCCTAGTTCAGCACTGGTGTACAGAAAAAAAACCAATCCAAATGACGTGAGTGCATGTGGATCTCGGTTCAGAAATCTGCAGGAAATCTAAGCACTCCCCAAAGTTTAATCCTACATGCACGCAAGCACCCTGTGCTACCAATATTATTTCGGTTTACATATTTCAAAACACTGTAAAAATCGCGCTTCTATTTCTGTCTGTAAATGGGATAGAAACAGTATTGATATAAGGCCATTTTGGTGAGATTTAACAACTTTATCAACATTGAAATTTCATCATGAACTGATATTAATTTTAATATTTAGTGCAAGTGCGATTAGTTTTGCTGATGGACTTCGAGTAAACAGTTTTGTTTGGTTATTTAACTTATATAAATCAGGTTATAAATCTTAATTATGTCTTATTCCCGATTAAAACTCAGCGTATATTACAAAAACACTATAATTCCAAAATTATGTTTATGAATAGTTATCAATTACCATATATAAAAGAATCAATACATAAATAACTAAATAGGTATTAAATTGAAAAAATTATATTTATGCTTGATGTCGAAAACACTATTTTACTTAAATGCTTTGTAAAAGATAACTACAACGATTAAAACGATCGAAAGCATACAACGGTTGTACAGGGCTTACCATAACTAGAAAAATGACGTCACCAGTCCGACGCATAAAAAAAAAAGATTCGGCACCGTTTCGAGGACTGCTGTTCCCTTTATCAAGCGAAGTTGATAAAGAGAAGAGCAATTCCCGAAATTTTGAGGAATCCTTTTTTTATACGTTGAATCGGTGACGGAATTTTACTAGTTAAAGAAGATAGTTTACAGTCCCGCTGGCAATCGGGAATAACTCCACTAAACATCTCAGCTAATTATGTGATTTAAGCTCCGTTATTTGTTTGTTTTTATTACCAAGTCTTAATTATAGATTCGCATTTTATACTCGTGAAGAAGAAGTAAAAAAAGTACTCATGCTTTAAACCGAACACAAGACTTGTAGGACCAACGCTATGATCTGCCCTTTAGTCAAAGGGATTTTACAAACAAAAGGTTTAACACCGGTAAAATAGCAAATATAAATCACCCCCAATGCCCAGAGCTTTCGGACAGCATCAGTGCTTCATCGGGAATATAGTGTTAAGAGTAATTTAAACATTACTCCTGATGAAGGACTGTTGCTAGCACGTCGGAGAACTTGGGTGATCTATTTCATTTGCTATTCTATCCTTGTTTAACCATTTGTATGTAATTTTCACCCCTGGTACTTTTGCATTTTATTTCAAAATAATTTCAATTTGAAGTAATATCATAAAGTACCGAAATAATTTTTTTTCTACTAATATTTTACAGTAAAACACATATTTTGGAATCATTTAAATTTTTCTTTTCAATAAATTCTCCTCTCAATTTATTTATATTAACGCCCTTTGAACATTCCATGCATTAATAATTTAAGTTCCTAATAAGTGAATAGAAACCACTTTCACCAGTGTCAATATATTTGTGTATCTCATTACCATTTCTTTTCCACAGTTTTTAAAAGTGTCTCAGGATTCGAAAAAAATTGTGAATTACCCGCAATTACATCGAGCAGTCAATTTTGATAAAATAGTGTACTTTGCAGAGAAATAAGTATGAATCTAGTTGCAATAATTTCCGAAGATTAATCTTCCGGGTATAGAATCCATTATCGAATGGTCAAATTAAAAAGAGGTAGCGGAGCCAATTAAAGTAAAATTAACAATCCGCAGATGCAAATTATGTCTTAGCAATATCCGATTTATTCTTGAAAATTTACAAGACACTGCGTGTAAATTAAATAGAGAGAATTTAAATTTATTTGTGCTAATAGAAAATATGAAAAAATTTTAGTTTATTCACTCATAAGCCATATGTTTCATTTAAACGCAAAAGGGGTAGAATTGTGTCAATTTCGTAAAAACGTAAACTCTATAGAAATTAATCATATCCACGCTCTCTCTACATATATGAAGCCGTATAAAGTTTCAGTAGCTATATAAAGGTCGAATAGCCATATAATATGAAACATAAACCTGACATCGTAAGAAAAATAGCAAAATGTATGGATAACAGCATAAAAAAGAAATACAACAATAATCTAAATTCATTTGGACACCCCTCAAATATACTAAAATGCAATGCAGGGTCAAGATAAAGGAAGATCCTGCATTTTGAAAATGCAGTATAAAACTTTAAAAATATGTGTATCTACGCTTTCAAACAATAGATACACAGCCTTAAAAGGCTAAAAAAAATACTCGACCAATAAATAATTATCATTTATCTGGAATGTTGACAAAATTAACGTTCCAAAAAACAAGCAACAGATACAAAGTCACAACCAGCACCAAATAAAAGAATATATTGAAAAGAAAAGCCCCTAATGGGCCATCCTGCCTGTAGATATCTTGTCAACAAAATAGCTGTGTCGCGGAAATGATATAGACTAATCGGTGAATCAGTATCAAAAAATAGCCTGTTAGCGAATAACATCAGCAAATTTATGTCGGAAAGATTGTATCGACAAAATATCATCAGCAAATTTATGTCACAAAGATAGTATCAACAAAATAACTCATGGATGAAACAGTGTCAACGACATACCTTCAAGACAGGTGCGTAAATTCTTTCTGAAGAGAAAAGGTACAGCCTAATGATTATTATTAGTCTTTCTCCGCTAATTGTAACTGTTAAAATTATAACTTTTAATATTTTTTCATTTATGTTTAATTAATAAAGAATGTATATTTCAAAATATATTTCTCTTAGTCTTTATAACTATCGTTCTTTGTTATAACTGTGTCTATAAATACATATCCCCCTCCTTCTTTTTATCTATCACTTCATGCCGATACTCCTGGTTGAAGCTTTATTGAAAGAAATAAGTACTTGAAAAATCATTGAAATTAAATATATATTACATTTTATTTTGTCGTACGTAGATATTTCGAATTAGAATTCATATCAACTATTGAAAATTCTGAAATTTTAGTATAAGACGGAACTAAACCCCATTATGAAAATGAAACTGTAGTTAAATTAGGCGTTTCATGAAAGCGTGAACGAGCCTTTCTTTAGGCCGGATGCTGTAACTTATTAAGCCTTAGTTTATTTTAATTTTTGTGTCTCCTCCGTTATTTCACTTCCACATATGTCCAAAGCACTGCATTATTAATACCAATTAAAGGTAATTTCCAGTATAAAGCTACACTTCATGTACATCTATGTAAACAATTTGCACTAACACACTACGCAGGAAAGAAATCTAATCTGACTCTTAGGAATGTTTTAGGACAAAAGCCTTGAAATACCTAAACTTTTCTTTCAAGAACATTAGAAAAATATCACAGCATGTATTTCCTGCCACACCAAAGAACGTTCCATAGGCACTACGTGATCTTAGTACGTGACATTTCTGCCTCTAGTAACGTAAGAAAGAGCAGAAAATACCAGAATAGATTTTTGCAATCCAAAACTTGCTTCATCCAGAGCAGAATCAGCGGACGAATTCGTATGACTACCAGAAGAAAATACTTTCACTCTCATTCATATTTATGCACCTGGTTCTTCATTTTTTACCATTCCTTGAACTCTTGTATGCTTCAGTCGCGTTTTCTCAAATATTTAACATGTCCAAATGCTTATATTACACATTTCGAAAATGGCAATGGAAGATTATTTCAATTCTTCCACATCCAGAAATTTGTTTATGCAAGAAAGTTACATATCGCTTTGTTATAATATATCCAAAATATTCTACGTTTTCACAATATGCGCAATGGAATTAATGCTCTACATAATTATACACCTCTGTGTATTTAAAAATATAGTGTGTGGTCTACTTATTAAGTTTCGTGATATGCAATTAATTTTTACTTCATTTTATTGTAATTTTTTAAATAACTTGCTACCACACTTTTCTTATTAAAAGATGTGCTTATAGTTACCAATTCATTAATTTTTTATTTTAAATATGTAATTAATAAAAGAAGGTTTTTATAATTATTTCATTCCCCTATCAAAGTGACAACAGCATTACAAAGAAAGGAGAAATTTCGAACGTAACTAAAAATAAATATGTCGAATATCCTATTTGTTGAACACAAACAAAATAGAAATACTTTCTCATCAATGCTTAAAAATGATCACTACTTAGAGTACTGATTCAAAGGTGTCCTTTGATGAAGTGATAAAAAATCATAATAGTACTTACAACATTGAAACGTTATATTATAAAATAAAATATTTATTTCGACGGGTTGTTAATGAATTTGGGAAAATTTTAAAGAACTATTTATGATTGCCATTCATGTTATTCGAAAATTTTGTTCAATTTTAGAAGAAATTCCCAGATTGGCTTTGATATATTTGATTTCTTTTAACTTTGATAACTTTTACCATATGCAAAATTTCCTCCCTCAAAAAATACTTTATAACACTTGATTTAATTCATTCTCACAGCTTTTACACTTCCTTATAAGGAGAGTAACAAAAATATCTTTCACAACAGAACGATCATTCTTACAAAACTGCGAAAGAACTTCATAATTTTCATTTATTCACAAATGTTTCTTCGCCCGTCAAATAAATCCACCATATTCAAGTCTTCAATTGGATTCTATTTTTGTTGATAATAATAGCTTGTTTATTATTTTTGCTATTTGTCACACCCTCCATAATAACAAAATAGAAAATTTTCTACAAATATTTTAACTTGATTCGTATTATTTAAAAAACTAACCAAAAATATATAGTTTTGATGATTTTAACAAAATTTAGTCAGATTTCAATATCAAAACCAAGTCATGGTACAGGTATTTTTTTGAATACGTTTTTATTTGATTTCCGTTTAGTAAAATTCATTATTCTGCTCTTCCCGAAGAATTTTATCTTTATTACTAAGTATCATATGTTATTTCTGTATGTACCTAGCACTAATGATTTTTTACTGAATGCTGAAAAATCTACGCATTAGGCCACGAAGACCGCAATTCATTATACTCCTGATTAAGCGAGTATGAAAATGAGATAATGAAGTAAAAAAAAACAACTAATTCATGTACATATATTGCCACACGCATAAATAATGGTATAGAAATTTTTCTTGATGTGAGGTATTGGTTATATCGGAACTGTCTTTTAAGCAAAACACCTACTATGAAGCTGAGAATTCATAGTATTGATTTAAAACAAATACAGAAAATCGATATTTCTATCTTGCTTTCCTTGTTTCACAACCACCCTTCATTAACCACAAGGAGGTTCGAAACTATTCATTAAGGGACTTTACTTTTTTTGTCAATAAAAATGAAAACTAAATTGAAGTTTACTTTTCTCTTTATCGATCGGCTGGAAAATTTTATCCTGGTTTATTTTTCTTCTAATCACTTATTTCTACATGTGAGCTTAAAGATTTCAAGAACTTTTTTTATAAAACAAGCGCAAAAGTTATGGTAAACTTACGGTCTTCATATGTGCACATACATCGGATTATCAATCAATGCACCTAACCAATATTTATGCTGTTGGAACTAAATTAATTTAAGGATACCTTTTGTTCTATCTATCTTGAAGAATCTTAGCGCATTACAGAAGGGAACGCTGTTTAAAGGTCAAACAGACATCTTTCATTATAGAGTAATATTTTTTTCTTGGTGAAGTTAAAAAAAAATTATGAAATTGCAAATTTGTAAATGTTAACCTTAAGACAATGAATGTAATTAATAACCTTAAGCAAAAAATGCGTGCTCATTCTTCAATTGGAGAGGCATAGAGTTTGGAAAGTTTTAACTTTGACCCAGACCCTCCCTGTGCAATGAAAAGCCTTAAAAGAGAGATTTACCTTATTTATTTTAAGACAGATAAAAAGCATAGCAACAAACAGGTTTTCACATAGTATGGGCTTGGAAAAAAATGAGATTTTACCAGACCATTGGTTGGTAGCCATTCTAAAAAGAAGGGCGAGAATCATAATCACTATTAAGTTGCTAAAATGCAACAACCGGTTCGCTGAATTGCAAAATGTTTTACGACTGGTTCCCAGTAAACCCGGTTGCTCTATACAGCGTAAAACAAAAAAATAACAACCGGTGCACACTATCCAGCTCCGTCTTGACACTGAATGTACTGGAAATTTGGAATCGAGCAGTCCGTTTCTGGAATTCTTAAAAAAGGAGGGGATTGAATAGAAAACTCCGTACTGTGAGAGCTCGTAGATTATCTACAAACGTATACTCGTGAATTGTATGAAGGAAATAGGTCTGATAAGCTTGGTTAGAAAAGTAGAAATGAATATAGAATTAAGGCGAAAAAAATGGTAACGCTGACCGAAAAAGTTTGGTTGAGATAACAGGAAAAAGAAGTGTAGATTAAGATAGTATGCAATAGAAAAAAGTTTTGTGGAGAAGATTAGCGATAAAGCTAGAGATACGAAGGTGAAGAAGAAAAAAATGGGTATCGAAGTAAACTAGTAAATTTACAGAAAGTGGCATAACTTAGTGAATGCCTCTAATTGGAATGGTTTTAGAAATTTGTATTAAAAGAAAGGACATATCCCGATATCAACCAAGAAAAAATTAGATAAATTTATTGTGCACATGTAATTTTTTTGTGAAATGAAATATGAGATGATATTAATTGCATCGATTACGTTAATTGAGAAAAATGAGAAAAGAAAGTTTTTTGGGCTAAAAAAATCGTCATATTACACATAACTGCAAAATTAAATAGCCTTAATCTATGAAAACCAAGCATTAAGCATAGAGAAATATAGCCAGGCTGGGGTAAGGTGAGGCTGAAGCCCCTAGAAAATTGTTTTTACAAAACAAATTATTTCAAAATGTATTTAAAATTTTTTGTTTTGAATAAAATTGTACATGAAAATGGAAATTGTTCTTTGAGGTTAAAAATATATTCAAAATATATTTCTACGGCAGATTTTGTGTAAAACATGTTTTTTTACAAAAGTTTGAGTCTTTGTTTACTCTACATAGAGGATAAGGGAAATTTTTAATTTCAGTATACCCCTATAAGTTTCAAGATCAAAATTTACATTAATATATTTATGCATTAATATTAAACATGTCTACTTTGATATTTAGCATTATTTAAATATATTCATAAAATACATCAAAATATTAACAAATATTAAGCCCCCCACCCGTTACAAGCGTCTAGCTACGGGCCTATAGCCGTTACTAAATATCAATATATAAGTAAATGTTAAACTATGACCTCAGAATGGGCATTATAAAAAACATTTACTGATGGTCATTATTGAGCTACGTGCACAGTTGATATGAACTATGCACGCACTTAAAACATCATAAGACATGAGATTGATTCCAGTATTTTATTACAATTGGTTTCGCGTAAACATAAATTCTAATTTAGAATTACAATCTAATAATATTTAAATTTATACATACATGCAATCCTCGAAAATTATTCATTATCGTATCTCCAAATTCACAATTCCAACTGCAGCCACGATTTTTAAAATCTGGCAGTATTGGTGGAACAAGAAACACAGCACCAACGCATATTCAAAACTAATAAATGTTTTGTTGGTGTTCCATATTTCTTAAAAAAAAATTCATCTGTTACTTCAGGCTTTTGACAGTCCCTTCATATTTCTGCTACCAGTAACAAAAGTGCCATATTATTGCGTGTTTCCATTTAGAGCGATAAAGGAGGAAAATACTGTGAGATTGAAATTTAGAAATGAACTTTAATAAAACTTAAATAAAAAATTAAATAACACAACAGGCAGCCCAATCAAAAAATCCACACACACTCATGATTATAAATATTAATCTCGATAAAAATGTATTTCTTTTTTCATTTAATTTTCACACGCTTATTATAAATATTAATCTGCATAGAAATGTATTAGTTTTGTTATTATTTTTCTCGCTTTTGCCGAATTTGTTTTAAATTTCAGATTAAAGTGTATTAAAAATTTAAGAAGATTGTAATAAAAAACTGGATGGATCACTGGCCTCAAACAGCTGCCCTTATATCAAAGATTGAAGATTTCCTTTAACAACCAGTATTCAACGCCTCATAAACCTGTTCAAGAGAACTAGAAAGTTTATCTATCATTGACATTTGGGAGAGCCTGTAAACGAAAAGAAACCTCAACTGAAGAAAATACTTCATCTTTGAAATGACTTTTTCTAATAACTAATTCAATACTTGTGTAAAGGAAGCATCACATGTAACAGAATTTATGTCAATGTTCTATCGCTTAAAATTCCTATGCTCTCTTCTCCTCATAATTAACGATACTTTTCTACATAACTTATAAATTTATTAAATTCCATCTCAGAATCACCTCGCCTTTTTATGTTCCCCTGAAATTGGCCCATTTAATAAACCACACACACACACATGCTAGTAAGGATACGGCTGAAGTTTACATCTGGTAAATCTACAGAATGATTCAGAACTCCCAAGCGTACACTCAAAGTGAGTTAAAGAAACACAAGTCTAGCCAGGACTTCGCTCTGACCACTCAGACCAAGAACTGGTGGTGAGAAAGTGCTAGATCAACATAACATCACTAAGATATATCACGGAACTTGAACATCACAGTTACGGTCCAGGAAAAGTTTAGGTTGTCAGAACCCAGCTTTATCGCAAGTCCCAAAAGTTGCTCCCTTGCTAAAGGGCAGGGAGAGAAATGATTTCACTGGATGGTGCAATCACCTTGGCTGGTAACCCTCTACAGCGTCTTTTTTCGCAGGAGAAAAGACTTCCAGCAAGTGAACAGTGTGCGTCTGAAAGTCCCCCCATGAAGATGGTATAAAAACCTCTGCACTAGTCAAGACGAGGCCGCCTTAATATGTAAGTAAAATAATTTAAGTCCTTTCTTTCAATTTTCTTTAATTTAAATTAATACACGCTGCCTCCGATATAATTATTCATTATGTTTTACAGTGGTATTAAAAATTCCTGGGAAGAAGTAAAAATTCCAGCTTAAAGTCAAACCGAAAGATATTTAGCCAAGTTGATAACTTTGTAAGGGAGGAATTGATAAATTTAGAAATGTCCTAGTTCTTATAAATATATCCCCTAAATATAGGTGTTCTATCCTATATACTAAAATTCAGTTGGAAATTTAATAAAATTGGAAGGTAATATTGTGTAACTGTGAAATATTTGCTTTAGAAATTTTGTTTATAATTTTATTTATTTAACAAAAGTATCCTTGGATGATTGAAACTATGTTTATCTTATATTATAAAAAAATTGTTCATGGCATTAAAAGTTTCATCATTAAATAATCATATTGAATTAATTTTTGTCTGCTTGTATTTCGTTGATTCGAATGTGTTTTAATTGTTTACATTTCGCTTTGTATTATCATAAAATAACAATAACAACCACTATTTCAGATTCTTGGCCTATCCCTTCAAAGGGGTTTTTTAATTATTAATTCTTGTTTGGTGCAGAAGGACCAAGGTTGTCTTGTATACATAAAAATACAACCAACCAACCTAATTAATAATTTTAAACTCATTGTAATTTAAACTAACTCTTAAGCTTATTCAAGGGTATTAAACTCAAGACATAACTAATTACTATAAATCTGAAAGAAAAATTAAATAACCAAAAGTTCCACATAACAATACTAATCAGTAAGTTTTATTGAGATCGGAAGTTCGATCAGTGTCAACACTTCGTTTGTAATTGCAATTTTTGTACAGAGTCAGCATTCTATGGAGTAATTAGACCTTTTTAATATCTGGTTTACGCCGCAAGGACAGTAAAGGTCATGCTACACACACACTAGGGCCTGCAGTTTACCTAGAAATCCGAACCTCTTAATACCTAGGGAACCAATCCCCGGATTACAATGAACTGTTACACCACTAAGAGTCAAACCCGGGTTAGCGGCACGCTGGGAAAATGCATTACCACTGCATGGCCAGTTTGACTGACAAGAAAAGTGTTCGGTTACTAAGCGTGGACAACTTATTGCTGGATATAATGTGACATTTTAGAACAAAGACAAGCCTAGATATTTACCAAAGGGATATCCTTAAGTAATTAAAAGATGGTGCGGAGGAATATTAATCATCACGATTTATTAATCATTACGATTTATTAATCATTACGATTAATTAATCGAATAATTAATCATTACGATTAATTAACCGAATAATTAATCACTACGGCGAATTAATCGAATAATTAATCAATACGACTAATTAAAAGGATAATTAATCATCACGATTAATTAATCGAATAATTAATCATTACGATTAATTAATCGAATAATTAATCATTACGATTAATTAACCGAATAATTAATCACTACGGCGAATTAATCGAATAATTAATCAATACGACTAATTAAAAGGATAATTAATCATCACGATTAATTAATCGAATAATTAATCATTGCGATTAATTAGTATTTTTTACAGCTATTATGCCAAATATAAAATCTAGAGTGAAACTTAAAATGTA
>QLNU02015360.1:101889270-101911712 GCA_006491805.2 Dysdera silvatica
GTAAGGCTTTCGGCTATGACCAGGCCAGTATCCTTCAGAAGTCTTTTGTTCTTGAAGACATAGTCTCTTTGAGCCATTCTTATAAATTTAATGACCATAGGTCTCGGTGATTGTCCGTGAGTGGTATTGCGACTTACGCTTCCTAGACGATGCGCGTTTTCCAAATCCTTTGATAACATGGTAGTTTTTATCTTTTCATTTAAAGTATCCACTGCAACGGTAATTGGGTTTTCGTTCTCAGTTTCCGGTAAACCATACATTATGAGACAGGGCTGACGAATGTCATGCTGGTGTTCTTCTAGGGCGCATTCAAGATCAGCAGTAGTTCTTTCTAGATGTTGAACCTTGCTCTCCAAGACGACAAATCGCGATTCCCATTCATTATTTATTTCAGTGATTTTAATATCAAGATCTTTCCGTATTTCATTTTTAACAGAGGCCAATTTGGCAGCGCGATCGGAATCTCCGTCAGACCCAGAACACAAATTCAAATCTATTTTTTCATTAATAGAGCCTTTCAACTTCTCTAAGTCCTGGGACCACAGTTTACGAAATTTCGATAGCTCATCAGAGACATTACGCACCTGTTGGTCTAGCTCCCTGTTCGATAGGTGACCAGGTGAAGAACTGGTGGACGTTTGATGTTTTTTCCTGGTATTCATAGTCACAGCAACAGCAAGGCGAAGAAGTCAGTGTCTCGCACTCCCACGATTATTCGTTATAGCACAGGTTTACATATAAATCAAGTAAAATCAAAAGAAAAACATTATTCATTAAAAACGAATCACGGCGCGCCCATAGTACCTTTTAGAGTAGGAGACAAGAGTGCAAATTCATACGACCGATGGGTTTGGCCACCTGGCGGCGAGTGAAGGCTTTCATTCTGATACCGGAAAAATAACCATCTAACTACTTTCCTCGTAGCTGAATCCACTTTTTTCGTGTGGGAGAGGGGTTAACCTAGTGGTGGATTTTGAAACTTCTTTCAATTTCTATTGTTTCGAGAAGATATTCCTCTTGATCGTGATATATGTACATGATGGTCACATGTCCACTTTTTAGCGATCGTAGCTCCTCCTAGCTGAAATTTTGGCACTTTTTGTAAATATCTTGTTTTCAGGGACATTTCTCTTTCTCGTTGTGTGTATGTACATGATGGTCACGTGACCCTTTTTTAGTGATCCTAGCCACTACCTCCTAGATACAAAGCTGTCTGGCTAGTTTCATGACTCATCAGCAGAAGGCCCAAGACATTTTTTGGCTTTCCGAGATATGATATACCCACATTTCATCAAATCACCGGATTCCACGTCATATATTTTTTTAAGTGCGTGAAAAGAGGCCGTGTGAACATTATTCAACGATAAATCAAAATTTGGAAAACAAATTGCTTGTTCATTATTTTTCTGATTAATCCAGTTATTCCTAACGGATTTAATTAAATAAACTGTATCGAATAAAATAAGGGCGTGTTATATCAGCCGGGTGGGGAAAAACAAAGTTTGACAATGAGTTATTAAAAGAACAAATGCATTTTCACTTAAACGAGTTATTATCACTCACCACAACGATAATTTTAAAGCTTATTGCCTCTAGACCCAAAACAATTTTCCTTAAAATATCAAACAACATTTCTGTTGTCATTTTTTTGGCAGGGAAAGTATGCACATCTTTGAATGTGCTCAAAATAATTTGCACCATAAATACATAGGCACTTCCGCCATTTCATCGCTCTCATATACCATGCCAACCAGATCACCACTTTTAAAATCAAGAAAGGTTTTGATGTGGATTACATCCATCCTTAATGACACATATAATTCGTGTTCTTTAAGATTATGAACTTTTTGTTTAGCATATGCCAAAAACAAGTGATCGTTTAATTCTATTTGGGGACTTGCATTTACTTTTGAGGTTATTTTATGGATGGTACTTGGATGGGGCAAGATAAAGTTATTTGTTTGTCTAACAAATCTATAAGCTTGTGGAGATAGAAAAAAGAACACTGTGGCAAAAATGAGAGTATTTGGTGAATATTGTCGTTTCTGTGGTTTAGAATTTAAAAGAAGAATTTGTTCTATAATGTTTTCTACCTGATTAGTGTTTTCTTCATTCTCAATTGAACGTAACGATGAATTTACTAAATTAATAGCTACTTCATTTGCCTTCTTTAAATCATTTCTTAGTGACTCTATGTATTCATGTATCTCATGAATTTCAGTAATAGAAATAACTTTTAGAGTGAGTTCTTTATATTTTCGACCAAGTTGGCTAAGCATTTATCCTTTAAATGACACAAATAATGAGAGATCAGTGCTTACTTCTACAGCATATAGCAATTTAACACATCCCAAATTCTTTTCTAGATTTAAATACATTAAAACATCAGTATTTTGAATGATATCTCAAAAGTCAGAACACTTGTGTTTCAAATTACAAACAATAAGTTCTTCAAAATTTGAAAAGGTTCTACTTTCCTCATATACAATTTTTGATATTATGCTGTTAGCAATTGCCTTAACTACGTTATTACTTTCTGCAGTTTACTGTCTTTTACGTGGACTCCGCCTACACGGTCCTGCTTCTGAAGAAAGGTACGACGGACAGCTTGGAAAAATGCTGGGTAACACTCCAGCTTTTAGGCGTGGCCGTTCTAATGGAACAGTTAAATATCGACCAGTCTTTTCATCAGTTGCCGCCCACATTAAGTCATCTGTTTTAAAGTGTTGATGGCAAACCTTTAAATGAATGTATAATTATTCACTTGTAGATTTGATCTAACCAATGATACAATTAAATTAAAAGTTTCATTTTTTTTCTAAATAAACAATTATTTACCAAAAAAAATATATTGACTTACATTTGAAAATAATTATGTGGAATGAAGCACGTATTTTATTAGAATGCACTTTCCAAACATTAAGAAAATATTATATACCAGCGTTTCTTAAATTGTGGTCCGTGAAGGCTTGAAGAAATTAACCTGATTTCTGGCTCATGATTTAAAAAACTAGCTGAAATTCCCATGATGGCAGAAATGTGTTAGTGTAGCTCCAGGGTTTTACTTCTAGGTAAATAGGATGCAATTTAATATAGTATTGTCATTGTTGTGTTTCTAAAAATTGAAGGTAATCAATTAAATAAATGTATTATAATAAGAAATGCAATGAAAATCGTCTATAACGACTTCGAAGGGAGTGCTCAATCTGGTCATCATAAACATAGACATACGTAGAAAGTTTATAAGGGGGGGAGGATTAGAGAATTATGACTCCATATATTCATATGTATATATGCAAAATTTCATCGTAATGAGGAGGGGTCACAACCTCCATCAACACCCCCTGCATACGCCAGTGATTATAAACATTATTTTCTTTTAAATCACAGTATGGCATTGCATTCTATGGTGGTATATAGACCTTTCAGATGGTAAAATAATTAAATTTATTGGTTTTAAAATTAAATAAAAATATAATTATTTATAATGAATAATTGTGCATGTTAATACAGGGAACCCTCCACTTTGATGAGCAACTTTAAATGGATATTTTATGCACTTTAGGTTTCAAAATTTTGAGGGTCCGTGGCATCGAAAAATTAAGGTCAGGAAATCCACGGTTCAGCAAAGTTTAAGAATCGCAGCTATATATATATATATATACTATGTAACTAAACTTAGCCGAGAATTTTTTGTCCAGCAGAAATCCTGTCTTGGGGTGCATTTTATCCATTTCTCTTTAAGGCAATCATCTTTCGAGAATGAGAATACGGAAACTTTTTCTTCGCCTTTGTAGTTGCCACGGCAACCTGCCACACAACATCTGAAAGGCATCTGGCCTGCAATAAAAATTATTTCATTGATTGAGATTATGAAGGTTATATTTATATTAATACTTTTATACACCAATATATTTTACAGTAGAATCCGCTTACTGTAATTATTTGGGGCTTTCTGAATTTGATAACAACAATCAAGTAATAGCCGTATTAACCGATAAATCGAAAAATCAGTCTGATGATTTTTTATGTTTACACGAACGTTTATACATAATAAAAATTTATGCAGTGGCAATCATCAGCAATCCGTGTTAAACAGTTTATTAATAAAACACTCAATTATAATGTTTATGGCTTTCTATACATCTGCGTAGCACAGCTGGGCAAAGTATTGCCAGCGCTTCGGGCAACAGCATGCTTGCCGGTGGGTATATTTCAAAACTTTTTTATCACGAAAGTTCATTTTCCTCTTTGTAACTGGACAGAAGCATTGCTCTGCCTTCTTTTTTGGTAATTTGTCACAAAGTTATAAAATGTATTTGTTAAATTAAAATCATTCTGTTTCCCCTTACTGCCATTGCATTAAGAAGTTTATAATATATGCATTTTTCTGTACTATTGATAGCAATTGTTTATGAGTAAGGGAAGTTTTTGCCTCTAGGAAATCTGATGATATGGCTGTAACCAGATTATAAACAAAAATGGTGACATGCAAAAACAAGCAATATATGTAAGCAAAAGGTCTGATTTGTATTATGTTTGTGTTCCAAAATTTGATAATAACCTAAATGTTGAGTGCAACGATCAATTTTTAAAAAATATATTTTCAATTATAAACGTATTTTGGGACTTAAACCAATAACGTTATCCAAGATTACAATAAGCGGATTCTACCGTTTGAATATGTTTACAAATTTGGAAATCTGACTCATTATATCATGTTAACCCTACACTTTTATACATATCTTCTGAACCACTAAACATCCATCCATAAACAGGCTCACAATTGTTTTACACACCTTATGTACCTTATGTACCTTTACTGTACCTTGATTATTGTATAGAATGAGTTATTTTGGGATTATTTATGACATAAAGCAGTATTTTTCTGGGGGGTCCTTGAGGTAAATATCGTTTTTGTAATAATACTAATTAGAGTTGGATTGAAAAACAAAAATTCCACCAAGAATGGTGATTTTCAGGCAGGTATGCTGGTTGAAAGCTGACCAGCTTTTTCAAAACCAACAGCTTCCCACTGTCTATGCGAGCCTCATCTTAACCCCGCTCTTAAACGTCTCTGCGAGCTTTCTCCAAACACAGCGGTAAGTGCCTGTTTTTCGCGATTCATATATATACATTTTCCTTTAAGTTATCATTCATCCTATATTATCCCTACTCATTATATATATGACCCATTTTTTCTCCCCATCTGTTAAATCTGTGATTACATCGGAAATTATCGGTAATATGTTTCTTCGTAGTTATTTACATATTTGCTGCCCGAATTATCATCGGGCCCAAATCTGGTCCGGTCGCTATTGAAGCAAACGTTCTCAGATAAGCTTACAAATAAATAACGATTGCCAAACAACAGAGCTCCGATTGTTACGACGATCGTGGTTGGTCTGTAAGCTCGCTTCAATAGTGACTGGACAAGAACTAGGGCTATTGCCTCATCGTCTCCTACTAAAGAAAACTTGTGGGTGTCGTTATTATGTACTGGGCTTTTTGCAAAAACACATTACCCCACGGTTCCAAAAATGAATCTTGCTTCGATCCACAATTTCAAAATGAAATTATAGGCATTTGTGGACAGCTAATTCAGGAAGAAATAGTTAAAAATGTCAACAATGTAGTGTGTTTCTCTATTATTGGAGAAGAAACTCTTGATGTTTCTGCCCAGGAACAGTTTTCAATATGTATCAGATATATAACGAAAACCATCCTTCACTGAGGGAAGAATTTGTAACCTTTTTTCCATTAACTGATTTATCTGCAGAGAATGTGGCTGGAAAATTTTTGGGTACTTGCAATTGCTTAGGCATTGATCTAGACAAATTATTTGGTCAGGGATATAATGCAAGGAGCTTCTACAATGAGCGGATGCAAAAATGGTGTTCAAATAAAAATTCTAAAATGTTATCCAAAAGCGATATACGTTTACTGCGAAAGTCATCGTCTAAATTTAGTTCTCACTGAATCTTTTAATGTGCCTTTAATCTCAAACAGCTTTGGAGTTTTAAATGAGGCAATTCAATTATTTAGACACAAGCAGGGAACCTTTTAGAAGAAAACGTTTCTAAGATATTACCAGAATAAAAACAAAATCGAGATTGGGGTGGGGGTTTTGTAGAACAAGGTTTGTTGAGCGTCGGGTCACTGTAAATACTTACGTTGAGCTTCTTGCTGCAATAGTTCATAGTTTTCAAGAGCTTGCAGAAAATAACTGGTCATTTTCAAGCACTGTGTCACAACTTCCATTCGCCATGGAGAAAGGAAGCTTTATTGTATCTATGCTTGTTTGTAACTACATTTTTAGCCTCACATTATCACTTTCAGTATACTTCCAAGATCTTTAGCACGAACTAGCTTCTGCGGCAAGTTCAGTGAAGATATTCTGCAAATATTAAAGAATCTTCACACTGGCGATAAAGATAAGAATGAGTTTCATAAGATCTTTCAGAAAGCTGTAGCTGTTGGTAAAACTGTTTCCAAAACTCATATTGATGTCCCGAGACAAACGAAAAAGCAAAACATGACAAGTGCCCACATAAATCTCCCAAGAAGTATTAAAGAAGGTCAGTTTTTTTACCATCTGTCTATGGACTCACTCCGAGTCTCGAACAAAGATTCAAAATAGAGTTTTTATCTGCCACTGAGATGCTGTTTCCAAAAAAACTATACACCAAACAATGTAGAAATGATCAAAAAGGCTAAAAGTTTACTATGGATAGGATTTCTGAAATAACACGTCAAGCAGAGTGCATCTTGTGGTGCGAAAAGCGGAATTCTATAAAGAAATCTATCTCGGGGGGGAGCCAACGTCCCCCCAATGTCCCGCACATATCATTTATTTGTAATTTTCGCTTTCTGTAGGGGGGGAACTATTTTTTTCTAGAAAGGGCGAAGCTACCATTAGACCCCCCTCCCTCCTTCCAGTGAATTCGATCTTTTTTTGGAGCAGAATACATTTATAAGTTCTTTTACTGCGCGTCTCTGAGAGGGTGAGTGGTAATGTGCACACCTAGCATGACGTTAACCCGGGTTCGATCCCCAACGGTGCAAAAAACAAAGTAACGCTTATCAACTAACTGCTCATTGTAGTCCAAGGGTGGTTCCCTAAGAGGTTTGAATCCCTCTGCTGGAAAACTGAAGGTCCCGGCCAGTGGCGTAGCTAGATATTTTGCCACCCCTTCCAATAGGATAACAAAACAAATTTTGTTTTTTAAAGGCTAATTGCCGCCCCCGAATGTGGCGCCTGGGGCGACCGCCCCCTTGCCCCCCATAGCTGCGCTACTGGTCCCGGCGCAGCATGATCTTTCCTGTCCTCGCGCCGTAAAACACAGGCAATCTTTCATTGTAACCAGGACGAAATTGATTTGTGTTCGTCGCGAAATTTACAATGGCCAACGAATGTCAATTCTCATCTTAAACCGAAATATCTTTGTGCAGCCTCCCGTTTTCGCATGAGCGTGCATGGGAAGTTCATAATGGGTGGTATAGGCTCAATAGGGGTTACAGAGCTACAATTCCATATATTCGTATGAAAATATACAACATTTCATTGCTGGGGAGAGTAGCTTACGATACCCATCAACACCTGCCTACATCGGTGCATTGTCAACCCCCTTCCCTATCGATTGACCGCCTCCTTGCTCAGCCTTATACTCAGCCTTATACTCAGCCTTATATCTGCCTTATACTCAGAAGCCCCCCCCCCCTGCTTTACCCTCCTCCGATGCAAACCACTGCTCTGGAGCAAATAAATATAAAAAGATATATATTATATAAACGAGAGCATTTTACTGTATTTTTGTTATATAAAATTTTCCCATACCACCTAAGTATGAGCACGGGTTCACTTTTCGAAACGATCATTTTCTGTTTGCGATGGTGTCAATTTCAGAAATTTGAAATGGTTAATTGCCTTCGTGGATTAAGTGAGGATGAGGGAGGAGGCCATGAACATTCTCCCACATCTATGACTCGATTAGCATAGCCATCATGGTGAGATTTGATACGTTTAAGACCTCGCGTCGCAGAGTTTGCTGAGACCATTGGTTGAAATGCCCCTTCTTCACTATTATACTATTTTAATACTACTTAAGAGTATTAACAATATATCCAAATAGTCAATTATATATGTAAACATCAATCATTCTTTAGGGACAACAACCAAAACAAATTACAGCTAGAGAACAAAATAAACTACTATATAATGTTATAAAATAGAAAATACATAAAATTAACTTGCAAATATACAAGAACCGCGTGACACAATAAGTCAATAGCAAATGCAATTGGAACAATAGATTTGTGCAAACAGAGCACTCTGCATTTGTCGAGCCGTCAAAACACGAACACAATTTAACAATAGAAGTTAGTACAAATCTCAAAATATAAACAAATAGAAGTTTGTGAGCAAAAAACTAATAAATGTATTAACGTCCTATGGGCAGCGTTTCCGAACTAATAAATTGGAATGTATTATGCAAGTCACGCGAAACCACTCCATTTTCCAAGATATGAGAAGTAAAGGGCAATTTTGACACAATGGCGTATAACCGCAATTGAATAATGGATTACTCCCCCATCAACTCTTTTCGATTTGTTTCTTTGAAGGCAGGACTAGGTGTGTAATTACTACATTATACTTCTTTTTTTTCTTCTTCTTCTTATTTTTCTTAGAAAATCATTAACTGCCTGTACATTATTCAACTCTTTAGGGTAAATAGGCCATAGGTGTCACTTTGCATTATTTCTTTGCTCGGGAGCATTAACTATTGTACACAAGCAGTACTTTTCTTGCAGAATATTACACTCTAACGATAAATAATAGCAATTATTCTAATCCAGAAATAAAAATGAAGGATTATTATTAAAAAGCACAAATTAATGCAAATAGGTGGACATGAGGAGCTCCATGCGTGTATTTTTTTTTATCATGATTAAGCATGATTCTTTACTTTCCTGCGGTTGACGCCAGAAACTATTTTTTACATATAATAGTTAGAAAAAAAATTGTCACGTGCTCAGAGCGGATTTGAACTAGCGACTTCTGGGTCGCAGTTCAGTGCCTTGATCACTGGTTAATCCCTTCATACTTTCCTTTAGTTACCTACTACTTATGGAGAGGCTTTTGATTAATACATATACATATATTAGACCTTGCGGTGGTGCAATAATAACGCCCTTACTTAGCGTGCCGTTAGCCGGATTCAACTCCCAACGGTGGTAAAAAAAGGACGCTTACCGATTAACTGCTCACTGTAGTCCGGGGTTTGGTTCCCTAGGCCTTTAGAGGTTCGGATTCCTAGGGGAAATGTAGGTCCATTGCGTCATACGATGGCGTAATCGTGACGTATTCGTCCATCGTGCCATCAACCCGGGTTCGACTCCCAGTGCTATTGTAGAATGGTGACATTTTACCGCCCATCTTTGCCGGGGTTTGGTTCCCTAGGCCTTAAGAGGTTCGGATTCCTCGGAAAACTGCGGATCCCATTGCAACATAATTTATACTGTCCTTGCGCCGTAAAAACGCAAACAAACATATCTACTCTATCTACACTATTTAGCTTAAATAGAGTTCGGATAACTGGAGTATTTTGCTGTTTGAAAACATTCTGTCACTTTCCGAGGGAAACATACAACCAAAACGGCAAAAATGGATGCTGGGGATACAACTTACATTGGTTCTAACAAAAGAATATTTTTATAAGGAATTAAATCACGTGTTTTTCATTTTTCCCCAATTGAATAATTATCATGGGCGCTGGTAAGGGTGGACGAAGCAGGTACTTACCCTCTTGGAGAATTAAAATAATAATAGTAATTGTAAAAAATAGGAAAATATACCTAAGCGACTCGTTATTGGATACCTTTATACGCTACCGAATTTCGTCCGATACGATATAGCGTTATGTCGTCGTGATGATTGAAATTTATAATACATTTGGCAGTCGCTAGATGGCAGCACAAGTTGTGGGATATTTTTGTTGAAAATTATTTTAATTTTCTTTATCTATAAATTTTATAAATGTTTTAATAAAATAAATGTCTTCCTGGAAGTTGAAAATAAAGTACAAGGTATAAAATCTGAAGTTAGAAGAAAAAGAAAAAAAAAAACCGAAATACTATAGATATAGTTGAAAGAACGAAAATTTTTGTAAAATTCGTGCCAAATAAATTTAATATTTGGCCAAATACAAGCTGAGATTTATCAATTAAAGCGTATTTTAGATAAGTGAAAATATTAGGAATAACTGAAGATTGATTTTTTTTGTTTAAAGATGTGATCAAATGATACGTTAAACCAGTTAGTTATTACTTTTACACGATTCCCTCCTCAAAGTGGACCTCATTAACTATGTAATACATCTTGTCTAGGAGTTAACCTAATTTAAAATATATCTTCATCAATTAGACGTTTAAATCTGTTGCTTTGAAACAGTTTTTAACGCGGTTCGTTAAAATGAAGGCTCCTAGGTATTAGTTAGAAAAATTGTGACTAATTAGCTAAGCTTCTTCCTATTGTGAGTGATTCAGATGCCACGTAAATAATATATTTTTGATTTTAAAGAGTAAGAAATAATTAAGATAGCTCTAGACATTAGTTTGGAATTCAAATTGAGTGCTTATGTGGAAAGAAATATGTGGTGGGACTCAGGACTGTAGGCAAGTCGGGGCCAGCAGGTGTGCGGCCCAATGGCTGATCCAGGATTGTCTTACGGTGGGAGCGGTTTCGCGGGCTCTCACCGGGATAATTTTTAGTTTTGGTAAATGTTGTTATATTACTAGCCTTCCTTTATACCAGGATTGTCCAACATGTCATGTCACAATCCGGTCCGCGAACAATGCTAATCTGGCTCGCCTACAACTGTTTGAAATAAAAAAAATTCTTAAACAAAAATTTTAGATTTTTTTCAAAAATATGGAAAAATCGTTTGAGCAACATATGTGAACCCTTTCTATATCGGAAGTGCACAAACAAATAACTGGAAAAAACTCTAAAGGGAGGTTGTTAAGTGTAAGCTAGGTTATTTTTTCCTTTTTTAAAGAAACCGCTGGCTCGCAAGATCCGTGAAAATTCTTTAAGTGGCCCACTACACAAAAAGGTTGGACAACCCTGCTTTATACTCACCAAAATATTTAATTTACGACAATGAATTAAAGCTGGGCTTTTCTTTAATTAAACTATATGGTTTAGGGCAGATTATAGTCAAGTATGACAGAAGGATAAGCTAGTAAAGGAGACATATACAATAACCAAAACGATAATTTACAATGTAATTAATAGAACAAGTTTAAATTTAAACTACAAAAACATCGTAATTATTTTACTTTTTTTATAACAAGCAACTTTTTAAAAAACTTGAAGTTTATAGTGCAAAGTCGAGCCATCTTGGTTTCTTTGAAAATTTGTCAATCACTTTATTTACATCAATATGAATGTCTCTATGGGTGTGTATTAAAAGTCTCTTCTGTCATCCGCGTTCGAAGCCAAGTTTGACGGCGCTTCAAGGATAAAAAACTACGTTCTGCTGAAGCAACAGTAGGGGAAAACAGGGCGTTCTACGTGGGGTTCAGGTGGGTTGCCTGGATGCGGTTGCACGGGTGAGGGGCCCTAGCGGCAGATTTCGGAACTTCTTTCGATTTCTATTGTTTCGAGGGACATTCCTCTTGTTCGTTGTATGTATATGAGGGTCACGTGATCCCCTTCTGAGCGATCCAAGCATCCCCTAGCGGCAAATTTTGGAACTTTTTGTACATATTTTGTTTTAAATATACGTACTATTATACGTACTATTCTACGTACCTTACACTATTTTTCCACATAGTCCCCACACCGGTTCAGACATTTGTCCCATCGCAGCACTAAATTTGAGATGCCCCTGTGGTAGAATTCGTCCGGCTGACTGTGGAACCACCGTCGGACTGCTGTCTTGGCTTCATCGTTGCACGTGAATCGCTGTCCTGCCAGGAACTTCTTCAGCGGACCGAAAACGTGGAAATCACTAGGGGCGAGGTCCGGACTGTATGGTGGGTGGTCCAGACTCTCCCAGTGAAATGACCGGAGCTTGTCGGCGGTTCTGATTGCATACAGTCCGGACCTCGCCCCCTAGTGATTTCCACGTTTTCGGTCCGCAGCTTCACAATCAGAGCGCGATCCTTCATTGAGAGAGTCATGACGAGCTTCTCAGACGCTATATGAGGAAAACGCCATGTACCCAGCGTTTTTATAACAAATGCAATGTGTCGTGCGCATGATACGTCTTTTATTTTGCATATCACGACACTTAAAGCGTCATCTATTGCAAAATTTGGAACTATTTTATTTTCTTGCCATACCATTTGCTCCCTTCTAGTATATTCTGTCCAAATTTCAGGTCATTTTGAGTAGTGGTTCTGTTTTTACAGATTTTTGAAATTGAACATTAATTATAATCACCCTGCATAGTAAAAAAATGTAAAACTAATAAAGGTCAGGAAAATATAAATTATATAGGAATAAAAACTTGAAATGAACTTCCTGATACAATTAAAAATAGTAGAAATTATATGCAATTTGATAAAAATCTCTCGGTATATTACTTAAAGCAATATAAAATGACATAGGTGACTTCAGAAACGGCATGTAGCTTTGGAAGTTCCCTGTGGGTGTATATTCAGTTAATTTGATATTTTATTTATTGGATTGTTGATCTTGTATATATTAAGGGTACTGTATATAAGTAATGTGTCTTAATATTTTAATGTGCAATGAGTGAATATTTTATTTATATCTTGTATTTGTTTTATATGATTCTGTTTTTTTGTTTATTTTATGAATACGTTATTGTGCAAAGTTGATTTCATTAATATGTGATTGATAGGAGGCATGTTCCTAAATAAATTTCACTGATAAGATTGTAACATTTGCACACTCACGAAATAAATAAATAAAAAATATCAGAGAAATTTTCATTGCTGATAAACATGAATATTGACTTTAATGAATATTGAACTTTAAAAAACTCATGATTTATTGATTGATATCACGATGACCACATTCTTTAGGGACCCATTCTATCCTTCCAGCAAAGGGCCCATAAAAACCTTAATCTGCACTGGTCGGAATTTATTAGTATTATGAATATTGCAGCTAACATTTGTTTTCTATATTGTATAATTTAGTATTTTTACAATTTTTTAATTAAAAAAGTACTATGTATTTAGAGAGTATGTATGTGGCTATAAATATAATTTAATACAGTAATTAAATTCATTATAATTAAGTATATTTTTAATTTTCAAACTTTCAAACTAACACATCCAATAAATTTTTCTATCAAAACAATTTATAAAATCCTGAAGTGTATTACTCTACTACGACTTAAAAAAATATCATTTATAATGATTATTGGTTATGAAGACCGAATTTACACGGTTTATTGGAGGTCGTTGTAACCGATTTTTACTGTATACATTAAATCTGAAGTTAGCAATAACAGGTAAATTACCCTTACGACCAGAGCTGGATTATCGCACAGACAAACAAGACAAATGTCTAGGCCCGGCTTTTTTCGAGGGGCCCGGCGCCATGAAGTTTCAACGCTACTTCAAAATCGTTGCCAATCAGATATTATTTCTATAGCAGCAATTTCATCGCGGTTCAAATTTCCGCAAAGTTTTCCGTGAATTTTAGAGTTTTTTTTTTTTATGTACGTTGCATGCAAATATGTTTGTTACCTGTAGCGACTTTATGTTTCAAAGCTTAAAATTTAAGTTTCAGAACGGATTTACCGAGCGATCGGATCTAGTGAGCAATTTCGTTGGTCCCAAGATCCTTGTTATATACCAGTCCTATTGTAATTATATAGGCTTAATTTATACTAAAGAAGGCCTGGAAAAAATTGTCTAGGGCCCCACGAAACCGTAATCCGAACCTGCCTACGACGAACACATATACATCCAGTAAGAATGATCAAAGTTCAATCAAAAATATTCAGAATGATTATGACGAAAAAAAGAATTTTATTCAGAGAAAATGTTATTGGCTTTCACTAAAACGAATTGTTCCAAACTGATATCAGATAATACGTTCCTTTTTGGAGCATAGTGGAAAAAGAGAACATTTGTTCCGCAAGGGCACTAGATGGCAAATTTGTATTGTAACGAATAGACTCAGCCAAATGATTAACCAATGAATTTAATTAAATGGCCAAAATTGGAAGTTAAAAATCACAAACTAAATGTATTTTTAAACTTAAACCTATTTTGAAATACAAAATATGATAAAATCTATATTTTCGACACAAAATGCAAATTTATCGAAAATGTATATATTTCAAATACACGTATTTTCGATATTGCCCAGCTTTGACTGGCTTCTCCCACTTTGTAGGGCTCTGGCATAAGCGTACGCAGAAAGTTCGTAAGGGGGTTATAGGCTTAATGGGAAGGGTTATAGAGCTACAACTCACATATTCCTATGTTAAATATACAAAATTTCATTGCAATGGGGTTACAACCCCCATCAACATCCCTTGCGTACGCCAATGGGCTCTGGGGTCAAACGTTTGAAACCAGTCCCTGCAACCAATTCCTAAATAATAATTTACTACGTCTCGCTTCTTCACGTCCTTTGCACACCTTTCTTCAATTTTCAGTTCACGACAAATATTTCAATATGCACTTTCGTTGTATTAAATATACCTAAACAGCTCTTTATTTTATGCATTAAAAGTGGGCAAACTATATGCAGCGAAACTTCGATAACCAGAAACCGAATGGAGTGGAAAAAACATCGACCCGTCGAAACACGCAACATGCATACATAATACATTTTTCGTTATCTTTTATTACTTTCATTCATTGAAGTTTGACTTACCGAAATTCCACTGTGATTTAATCTAATCAGAAACAGACTAAATTTATCTGAATTCCTGCGCGAGGCCAAATTTGTCTTCCCCCATTCTTCAATTACTTTATTTTCATAATTTTTCTTAATACAGAATTATTCTCTTTCTTTTCTTTCCAATGAGTGTATATCATCCATCACATCTACTACAGAATTAAGGTTTCTCTAAATTCCCTCTAATACACATGATATGATGATAGTATCGGAGAATTTGACTCTACGTTTATTACACTGGACAGCTGGATATACAGTTTAAAGAGGAATCAGAATCTCGAACTCACAGCACAAATATCGTCATAGGAGGTGATGTCACCCTTTCACAAACGGACTGTGCAGTGTGCGGTTTAAATTCGATTGCGGAAATCTGTGTTTCCAGCAGAGCACGGCCGTGGGACAGGTATCCTCATTTCACCACAGTTACGATACATTAAATAAATAAATAAATAAATAAATAAAGGGCTGAACAAATCGCACTGAATCGTACTCGCCCTCCAAGAACGAACAGAAAAACTTAGAACCCAGCGGAAAAAAAGGATCACATACTCTCCAACTTCAAAAATCTTGTCGCCTGTGGTCGGATGTGTAAAATCCATATAATATGTAATTTCCATTGGTTTCGTAATGTGCAGCTGCATGTTGTTCGAAAGGATATAGATATAAGCCAACGATTAAACGGGAAAACACTGCGCGAATTTCAATCAAAAATACACATAAAGCCTTAGATAGCACAGTTTATCCTTAACTTGCTGAATGATTTTAATGGCTCGTGTCTATCTTCTTTAGAGTTAGCTGCTGTTGCTCTGAAAAAAAGGTAGATTCTAATTATCAAACGCGTTCGTCATTACCTGGCACTACAGTCCCAAACGGACCTAGATTTCTTTAAAGATTTTCGCCCGCTGTTTGTCCAAAGTTTCCTTTGGCTACTTTCTTACTCTTGTTTTCATGCAGCCTTCTTTCACTGCATCCGACAATTTTTTTGCGGGTATCCCACTTTTCTTCGTACTTCTTGTTTAGTTCTTATAATTTGAACTATTCTTATACCTTAGCCATATTAAAATTGCGCTTATGTCGTGATGGAGAGCTATTAATTGTGCTACTAACTGCATTTACAGAATTGACCATAATTTGCTCTCTTCCTTGAATGTTTTCGTTCCTGCAAAATTTCGTATAATCTTTTCGAGAAACTATTTGAAAATACTTTTAATAAGATTGAAAGTAATCATTGACTTAATATTTGTTTACATATATAAGTATTGAAGACATCGTAGATAATATAACAGTTTATGCCCGATTGTCCCGTTAAAAATTTATTAAAAATTATAACCGTTTTTGACGAACAGGTTAACTGATTATTGCAAGATCTGCCTTTATTAAAAAGCTATTTGCAACATTCCGAATTTCCTAGAAACCCTGTACACACACACACACACACACACATATATATAGAGAGAGAGAGAGAGAGGTTTTAAATATAGTAAATTTAGAATTGGAGAAAGGAATATAAAGAAAAATATAAAGAAGAAATAAATGTGTAATTATCTAAGTCTAGCGCTCATTGAGCCACTGCTATATAATGGATAAGTTATAGTGCAAAATAACAAATGCATATATAAGATGAAAAAAAAATGGGGGTGGGGGCGAGTTAAATAAAAAAGGTTGAATAGAATTAAGGTAAGAGAAAAGATTAATATAATGTACATAGTTCAAACATATATATATATACAAATATAAACATGCAAATATATATACATACACACACATATAAATACGACGTAATATAAGCATACAGCCCCAGAACTGTCGTCAGGGGCCTTTTCTAGGACTACATGCTTGGCGCCTTTTCTGGAGGTATGTTGCAAAATACAAGTAAATCAGATAAGCCAGATGTATTCAGCGAGATCCCAAGGCCCAAAGGCGCCAAAAAACAGAACGTACAAATCCAAATAATATTACAGTATAAACACTAATATGTACAATATAGGGACATTAAATGTAAAATCAATAAAATAGAAAATCATACGTAGATACATTTGATACATGCAAAATAGAAATATGTAGAGGTGTAAAAAAGAATATAAATATACAAACGCTTTTCGAAAATGGTTTATGCTCAAATAGTGGAAACAGAGCCGAATATTTAAAAAAAAAAGTTTTTCAAAGAAATCTTTCCGAAAAGCTAAGTCCGCATCCTATTATCCTCACATAAATAATTTTTAGTGTTAATGCAGTAATGGCATGTATAGTGAATGGTACTTACGTAATAAGGAAAGGTATTTTGGGTCGTTGGTGGAAATCAGCTTATGTCTTTCGAAACCAGAAGCATTTTAAAATGTTAAACAAATTTGCTTCACTTTTCAACAAAATCAATTATGCTATACAGAAAATTGCATAAAAAGTGAATTTATATGTTGTAGTCATTGCGAAAACTTCATATGTTTTCTCATCTTTTTATTGATTTTCACTCTCATTTTTAGTTTTTGTAGTAAAGCAAAGTAAGCTTATACTTCTTATAAGTCAAAAATCCCTCACAACGTTCTATACAAAAAAAAAACTCAATCTTTATTTATCGTCAATACATAACTTTGGGCTAACTTCATGTGCATTTTTTATCACGTGAGCAAGCAATGAGTAGCTCAAAGTCATCATAAGTTAATGCATCATTGCACATAGTTCATTCTTATATTTCATATAGTTCGTCATATTGTGCATGATTGTGAGAACTATTAAGTATGCTATTAGATGATATGAAATTGTAACTGACATAAATAATTTAAATTTTCTTACCCTTATTTTTGACACTAGAAGGCTTTTTCTGCAAATCTGGTAAGGGAATATTTTTCTATAGCACTTTAATAGAATACTTGGTTAGATATAGTGTTTTCACAACCACGAGTATTGACGATTTCAGAGAAATAATGGATATTTGTAAGATATTATTACCCTTCACAGGGATAACACAATTGCCAAATATTGGTCAACACACAAAGCCACCGGGGCGAGATTTTTGTGAGTTTTTCGTGGGGGATTTTTTATTACAAATAAATTTGACACCCACGTATTAGTAGCTCAAACTAGAGCTATTTTTGTTTAGGAGAAAAAGAGACGCCGTCCTCATCCCAGATTCGAACCAGGGTCCCCGCGTTGAGCCCGCGGTGTCTTGACCTACTAGACGAATGAGAACAAGAAATAACGCTCTTTTTCTCCATATATTAAGTTGTAAGATATTATTACCCTTCACAGGGATAACACAATTGCCAAATACGCTTTAGATTTAGTTTTATTTTCTTTTAACATGAGGGTGTCCGGTTCCTCAGACTCCAAGAATTCATGAATTTCGTCTATTTTTCCCCCTTTGGCGCAGTATAGCCCAGATGCTCTTGCGCCATAAAAAAGCCAAACAAACAAACAAACAATATTTATCCCGATAACCCTCACGAGTTGAAAATAACTAAGCCGAGGGTGGGTGAGGGGATTATTTTCCATTTGCAACACAACCAAAAATCAGTTCATAAATTTCATTCATCGCACACGTGATTAAATTAATATACTCACTAGGATCTTCTAGTTCGATGGTTTTCAGCATTACATTCATAAATATTTTGAGAATTTCAGCTTTTTTATTATTGGGTTCATACTTTGAGTCTTTTAAATTAGCCGATTCCTTTCTTTAACAATGTTGGAAATAACCTGGCCAGCTTCCTCTGGAATTATTTCCTGGCTAGCGGCCTTAGGTTGGTTATTTGTTTCTAATTCCATTTTTCGGCTCCTTCCGATGTTTTGCGAGTGGTGGTTTTCGATGCCGTTAGTTTGTTCAATTGAATTATCCTCGGAACTAAGTTAGCTGGGGGCAGGGCTAAGCTGCCTACTATTCTTTGATTGGCTGTAGCTGTTTCAGTTGGCGTGTTCGATTCTGGTTGGTTTCGAAGATTTTTTTCGGGGCTGGCATTTCCGAGTACGATTTGCCATCATGCTTTGATTGAGGAAGTGGTCTTTTTACACAGTTTTCTTTGTTTGGAAGGTTTCTTGAGTGGACCTGAGGCCTAAATCTATAGCTGGGGCCTGTTTGGTGGTCTGTTATTCGGATTTTTTGGGCATCCTCTGTAATTTGCAGTGTGGTGACCACCACAATTCACGCATTTTAAAGAAACATTTTCGGTCCTATCGCACTTACTACTGAAGTGCTCATCGCTACATTTTGGGGCTGCGCTACAGCAAGTAGAAATATGAAAATACATTTGGCGTCGTCTACATTGAAGGGGCGTATCTGGCTTTCGGAAGTAATTTATCCTCACAACAATATGGTCTATAATTCTTATCTGGGCGAAGGATGGGTTACAGTCATGTCTATCAATATTTACTTGGTAGACTGGGGTTGCTTTTTTAATCCCATTTATTCTTATTGACAATTGGTAAACTTTGCTAGGGTATCCTATTTAACGCTCTTTTTAGGTTATCGGAACCGTAGTTCGCTGGCAGCCCTTTCACTGCAAACTGCATTTTTTGGTCCTCTTTCAGGTTGAAGCGAAAATGTTCTATTTTGTTCGCCGTGAGTGCCTTTACTTCGTTACGGTATTCATTTGCGTTGACCAGTTGGACGTTTAAATCCCCGTTTGCTATTACGTTTACCGAGAAAACTTCCGTTATGGTTTGTATAATAGGTTTAACTTCCTGATGTTTATGTTTATTTTTGATGAAAATTGGGGAATATACACTTTTTTCCACGCTTCATGAATCTCGAAGGGTTTTACCGCCTGGTTTAGGTTACTGGTTCTCGATTGGGTTGATTTGATCAACTCGGGTCCTGTCTTACTATTGGCTGCATTCCCATTGGCTGAATCTGGGTCGTCAATTTGTTCGGCCATATTTTCATCAGTTTCGGAGATTTAGGAATCTCCCCCCCGATTCTGATAATTCGTGGGCACTGTGGGCTCTCGCACGACTTTCTCTGCCTTTTTTTGGCTTTTTTTTGGGTAGGTTTAGTTACCGCACCTGTCTCCCTTAGGAACTTAGTACACTTTGGACTATGGGGTGGGGGGGGGGATTTCCTCGTCGGAATCACCATCCCCTGGTTTAGCGAAGAAAAAGCTATCCTGTTCACCAGTGGAATTCCAATACTCCAATTCTAACACCTCTTTGATTTCCATTAACTTGGTATGGGCCTCAATCACTGACTCAAGCGGAATACAAATTTGGTCTTCGAGCAGATTTATTTTAAAGTAAACGAGTATTTTTTCGAGTGACGCGGTATCTATATTTTTTGCCAACTCGGCCCATTTTTTGATTAGTTCGGGATCGCTGGTAACGAAATCCCTTTTTTACGCATGAAATGGGAACCGACATAGTTCCTTACTTCAAACATCAAGGCGTTGATCGCCTAACAGAGTCGTTAACCACAATGCCAATCGACTTTACTAACAATTCTAACTTCTCAGTCATAATGACTTTTCCCTTACATTAACAATGCTAACTAACTACTAGATACACTAAATACTAAAAGCTAAGGGGGCAATTCTAAGGCAAAGGTAGTACAGAGACAAAATATGACTCACCCATTTGGCGCTCCACTTGAGTCCGATGAGAAGTCTCTCAACCCATCGCTTTCTTTACGATCGTCAACAGATGGCACGTACTAACAAACGCTGAATGAAACACAAACTTAAACTGGTTTGCATATAGATGATGCTTCCAGACTGAAAATGGCGATGACCAAAGTGGCGGTGTAATCTTCAAACAGTCCCGGCAGTATGGAGTTCTTTCTGATGCTTCCTTCCTCGCTGGCGTCCGATGAATAAATGAGTTCGCAGGTTTCGCAAGTTCATGTTCCAGGTTTGTTCCAAGGTACTGACATAAACTATCAGATTTTGTTTAGCTAATCAGGGTCCAGGTGCCGTGGTTCAGAGTTCAGAATCCAGAATTTCAAAGAGTTTTGGGTCCCAATGTGCGTTGGGCGATGTCTAATTCCATGGCGTCAAGGAGACTCCATCTGTGGGCTCCTTTGATTTGGCACGATCATCTGCGATGGCATGTTCCCTGGTGAACTTCCTAGTTGCAATCGAATGATCGACGTCACGTGGGTCTTTAGTGCAGTGGTGTTCGTCGTCGAGTTTATCCTTTCGCAGTTTCTTTTTTAATCTGGTGAATGTGGCAGGGGTCACATTGATCCTTGTCGTTGATTTGACTTCTTCGGGGCTGGAGCCAAAAATGTCCGGAGTCTTTGTCTTCTGTTTCATTTCTTACTTCCTCCTCCGATTAATCTTCGGGTGGTCCATTCAATTACTCAAGTGGCTGGGGTAGATTTTCGATCGGCTTTTTCTCAATAGACGGTGTCTTTGGTTTTTCTTTAGTGGCGTTCGTAGGGTCTTTATGTATCATTGATTTTTCTGATTTCTTTCATGGGTCCTCTGAGGGAGTGGCTTCAGCGTGTGTTCGTTCCCTCATTGGAGGCGAGATCTTAGAGATGGGCGAAGTCTCAGGTTTTACTATCTTCCTTGCAGGCGTAGCTTCATTTTCCTTGTCTTTTTTCTCAGGGAAGTCTTTCTTGTAATGTCCCTCTCCTTTGCAGTCTTTAAATCCAAGGATAATAGACGCGGATGTTGTATCCATCAATCATAGTTTCCTCGGGCAGGGGTTTCTTCAAATCTATCTTTGCTCCTCTGGTTCCGTTGAATAATCTGGCCCCGTTGCTTTTTTTTTTGAAGTCCTATCACTCGCGGACCATTTTCGATTGAATTGTTCCGAGTTCTGCCAGTTGTTCCTTTAGGTCATCGTCTCCGTATTCATGGGGCAGTCTGCGTGTTTTCAACCCGACTCCTTTGGCCTCCGCTCGAAAGACTGGGAACTTTCTACCTTTGATGGTGATGCCGGTTTCAATAAGCTTGACAGTCAGTGTTTTCTTGGTTAAGGTTATCTGGCTCTAGGGCTGCAGGCAAAGCAAGTACTTTGGGTCTTCAATGACTTCGATGAATGCATTGGCAATATCCATAGGCTGGATGATCACATCTACAAAGTTCACCCGGGAAAAGTAGTCACGGTTTACAGGGGCCATTTCGCACGTTTATACCCTTCAGTTTCTCGAGCTGGAATAATGAGAAATGCATGTACTTCGCGTTCTTATAACAAGTTCGGTGCACATGTCACGTCTTTTAATTTGTATATTATGACGAGTGCAGCGCAACCTATTGATAAAATTTTGAACTACTTTTTTTTTCTTTCGCCAGGCGAATTCCCATTCCTTTACGTATATTCAGGTGAAATTACAGGTCATTCTGACGAGGGGTTCTTTTTATACAACCTTTTGTAAGTGGGACTTTAATTATAATCACTCTGTATATCCCTTCAGACTTGTAGAATTTTCAACTGCTTGCAGAAATTTAGAATATGATTAGAAAATTAGTTCTCAACGCTTTTATTTCCAGATCTATATCAATCCTTTCCTTATAAACCTCTTCCCAATCGCGAAAGAAATTTTTTCTATGCAACAAAAGCAAAGGTTAATTTCCCAAGAGTTAGTACAATTTTAACTACTAAGAAAAGTGGCACCATT
>QLNU02015360.1:101911812-101932860 GCA_006491805.2 Dysdera silvatica
GGAGAAAGGGAGCATCGTTCTTGCACCTTGGTGCCTGAGCAGGTTAGAACACACCAGTTCGATTTCGGGCCAGGGGTGGTGTCTCTTTTTTTTCCTGCGTAGAAAGCTCTAGTCTGAGCTTAAGCGTGGACGTCAACTTATCTATAAAATTTCCCACGAAAGATTACAAGAAATATACCCCGGTGGTCTTACGTGTTGACCATTTGGCAATTGCGTTAACTCTGAGGAGTGTACTAATATCTTACAAAATCGATAGAATTATTCCTGTGGCAGATTTTCTATACAATTGAAAACGAGACACTTACATGTATTATTGCACGTTATAAGCTATCCAGGTTCGGTTCGCCCAAGAACAGGTCGTTATTTTACCACCATTGTACTGATACGTCTAGAGTGATCTTGCTTTTCAAAGTAAGCTGGTCAAGGATTTCATCTTTGGTAAAAGCTGCTGAACATCTAAGTTGAGACCCTCTGATTTCGAATTCACATTAGATTTAGACATTTGGTAAAGGATATATTCAACCACGTTTAAGGATTAATTATTCACTTTTGAAATTTTCAAAGTACATGCGTATTTAATTTCGGCAATAGTAGTGATTCATGTAGACTTACCTTTCGCAGAACCTGAAACTTATCTACCGAACATTTTACCAATTGGTATCAGGACACCCAAACAAAGCCCCCTTTCTATTCATTACAGTAAAAACTACATTGGGTCTCCATTGTCTAAGTATTATATACATTCTACCATCTGATGTGTAAAAGGCGTAAATTTATCAGGCATTAGACCCCACATAAATTCTTGCCGTGCTCTTAATGTGTGCTGTAACATTGTAAGTGAATGATTTTGTCATGTTCATAAAATGGTATGTGTAGACGTTTCTAAATAAATCATTGTCATAATTTCTAAACTATCCAGTGTCTATAAAAATATACATTTCTTACTTTTCTCTTACAATTTTTTTAAAGTTTTTGTAAGAAAGGAAATTCATATCGCTTTATATTTTTGTTCCATTATGCACTTTTTCAAATCATGCAGGTTTTGACTACTTAAAATATTATAAAAATAAAAAGTAATGCTTAGTTTTAATTTAAACTTTTAGGTGATACCTCTAGAATTTCTACTTCATTAAAATTATATTTTTTCCTGTGGACTTAATTAAGTTTGAAGAAGGTTTTGAAAAGTTAAAATTTTTAAATATAAAATAAGAGACTAGAACCGCTCTTTTGACTGTAGGTGCTCTTTGCAAAGAATATATTTTCTGAAAAATTGAAAATCTTTTGCCGATCGTTATCAATAAAAAATTACTGTCTTATCGAATTACCCTAAAAAATGTGCGATCGTACTAGAATCAACGGTTTTAGTAATGATATAGAGTAGTAAAAGAGATTGGTTTCGAGAGATAATCAATCAAGTGTTCGTAATTAGATGAAAAGACGTGCTCGGCGACTATTATACGTAATATTTTTGGCTCACATGGCCGCTCATTTCTGAGAGATCAGCACAACCTCGGGCACTGAGACCGAATTTTAGATGGTTATTAAAAAAGTCTGCACAGGAAACGACGGAAGAACAAAAATATAATTTTTCTAGCATTTACCGAGAAGTTTGATATATCGCTTTAAAGTATTTTCTTCAGGCTGATTTAAACATTGAGAAGAACATGAAAGAATCTTTCCAAAAATTCTGACACTATTAAAAATTGAAACATTACCCACTGCAGATTTTATTGGGCTGTTTCTTTGAACTAATTTAAATATTTTTAGGCCATGCACCTAAGCGTACACAGAAATTTCATAAGAGGGATTATAGGCTCAATGGGGGTTACAGAGCTACAACTCACATGTTTCTATGTTAAATATACAAAATTTCATTGCACTGGTGGTTACAACCCAATCAACACCCCCTGCGTACGCCACTGGTCATGTATTAGACCATGGAGACTGAAGTGCTAATCTCTTTATTCAATTGCAGGTTGAAATTTGCTTCCATTTTTTGCGTTTACGTTTGAAAACTTGGATTTTATATTTAAGCTTCATTTTGCGAATTTGAATATTTTGGTTTTCATTTGACTACAACGAGATACGTGTCGCAGTTACAATATAGTATAGACGTTGTGTGGTGTTTACCATAACTTAATGTCAGTGAAAAATATTATTTAAGAATAAAACAAAAAGAGAAGGGACCATAGCCAAAAATTGAAATAAAGTACAACGTACCAGGAAGAAAATTTAAAAAGGACACTGAACGTTAAATGTTGGCAGATGAGCAAGTGAAAAAGTAACTCCTCCTAGTTAAGTCATTTGCTCATATACCACTGTTCAACATTTAGTTTAAAAAAAAAATAACGATGTATAAAATGCCAAAAAATTCAAATTTAAACAAAAGGACTATTATTTACATTTTAAAAGTAGCATTAACTAGGAAATTCTATACCAACTGTTACTTAAAAATAGTTTCACGAAGTTTCGGTAACTTGGGCAATTCCATTAGGCCAATAAGTTAAAAATAAAACCAGTTCCTGGATATTGCTATGTGTACTTCGTGGGGAGATCCCAATTAATTATGGCATCTTTCAAGATAACTTTTCACAGTTTTATTAAAAAAGTTTCGAGCATTACCTTTAAAGTATTTCAGACATTTGGTAAGATTCGGAAATGGGTTTCGAGATGTCTTTGATAGTTACACATTTTACGCATATTTCATGAAAACAGAGCAAATCTCAGAGGACCTTTGATAATGTTTTTATAAAAGACATTTGCTGCTTATGTATTCCGTTATCTAAATCCCTATTCATGTATTTCTGGAAACAAAGTTCGAATCCTGACAAACCTGCACGTTTGTATATATATCATCATCATCATCATATTCAACCATTATCTATCCACTGCTGGATGAAGGTCTCTCCAAATGCTTTCCACACAAGTCTATCCTGGGCCATTCGTTTCCACGTCACCCCAACCTGTTTTCTTATTTCATCCACCCATCTAGTTTGAGGACGTTTTCTAGGTCTTCGGTGGTCTCTTGGAATCCAGTTCAGAATTTCTGTTGTCCATCGTTGATCAGTTCTTCTTGCAATATGCCCAGCCCATCGCCATTTCAGCCCTTTTACTTTAACAATGATGTCCTCTACTCTAGTTTGCTCTCTCACCCAAGTGTTTCTTTTTCGATCTCTCCTAGTTATTCCAAGCATGCACCTCTCCATGCTCCTTTGCGTTGTCTGTAACTTTCGTATTGCTCCAACTGTTAGACTCCATGTCTCTGATCCATAAGAGAGGACTGGCAATACACACTGGTTGAAGACCTTTCTTTTTAGACACAAAGGCAATTTCCCCTTCAGGATAAAACTGTTTCTTCCAAATGCACTCCAGCCAAGTTTAATACGTCTGTTGAGTTCTTTCATAATGTTGCCATCCATTGAAATCAGCTGGCCAAGGTAAATATATGAATCAGCAATTTCTAGCTCAATGTTGTCAACTTGTATATATATATATATATATATATATATCATCCTCAATCATCCGATTCCTACAGAGCAGCATGAAACAATGGAGAACCCGGTTACAGCTAAACACGCCAGACAGTAAAATAGAAACGGCCGAGATCCCCATCCGCCGCGGAATCTTTCAAGGAGACGCACTAAGCCCCCAGTGGTTCTGCTTGGCGTTAAACCCCTTGTCAAGGATGCTGAACACAAGTAAATACGGATACATGCTGAAGAAAGACAAGAGAAACCTACATAAAGTCTCCCACCTCATGTACGTAGATGACATCAAGCTATACGCGCCAACAATCACCCAACTCCGACAACTCATCAGTATAACAGAGACATTCTCCAAGGACATAGGAATGGAATTCGGCCTCGATAAGTGCAAAATACAGAAGAATAGCAAAGAAGATTTACCAGGCATCGAACTCGAAGACGGGAGACTACTGAAGACCTTGGACGAGGGCGAAACCTACAAATACCTAGGGATAATGCAAAAACGGCAGCAGGAGCACAAGAAAGTCAAAGTCCAGCTCACGCAAGCATTCCAAGAAAGACTTAGAAGCATTGTGAAGACGAAACTGAGCGGGAAGAACACCACGCAAGCAATTAACGCATATGCGGTACCAGTGCTCACCTACTCCTTCGGGATCATCAAATGGTCCAACACTGAACTAGAACAACTCCAGCGGAAAATGAGAACCATCCAGAGAAGAGCCGGACAACTACACCCTGCAACGGCAATTGAACGGCAAACACTACCCCGGGAAGAAGGAGGACGCGGACAAGCGGACCTCAAAGACTTACATGACAAGCAGATCCAGAGCATGAGGCAATACTTCCAGTTGAAGAGTCCCCGATCGCCACTCATCCAAGCCATAATACAAGCAGATGCAAATTACACGCCACTAAACCTGTGTAGTACCGAAGAGCGTGTCCTCGAAACAGCCAACGAACAGAAACTGAGAACTTGGGCCGGAAAACCATTACATGGCAGGCACTACAATGACCTGCAACAACCACACGTTGACAAAAAGGCATCAAATTCTTGGCTGGCCAAAGGCACTCTCCAGCCAGAGACAGAAGGATTCATGCTAGCCATCCAAGACCAAGTGATCGCAACAAGGAACAATCAGAAATTCATCCAGAGAAAAGACATAGAAAGCGACAAATGCAGACACTGTCATGCGGCATCGGAGACAATCCAACACGTGATGGCAGGATGCAAGATCCTTGCGCAGTCAGACTACAAACATAGACACGATCAAGTAGCGAAAATAGTCCACCAGAAATTGGCAGCGAATGCTGGCTTTCTGACAGAAAAATGCCCGTACTACAAATATGAGCCAGAGACCGTGCATGAGAACGAAACACACAAGCTTTACTGGGATAGAGCAATCATAACAGACAAGACAGTCCCACATAACCGTCCTGACATAACCCTCGTCGATAAATCGAATAAGACCACGTACTTAATCGACATAGCAGTACCCAACACCAATAACATACAGACAACCTACACAACGAAAATCACCAAGTACCAAGATCTCAGACATGAAGTACGAGATATATGGGGTATGGAAAAGATCTTCATCATCCCGTTAGTCATCTCAGCAACAGGGATAGTACCAAAAACGCTTGCGACGAATTTGGAGATACTCAACATTGACCCAAACACCTACATTGAAATACAAAAAGCCACAATCCTAAACACGTGTCACATTGTCAGGAAGTTTCTAGACATGGCACATTAAGAAGTGATGTAAAAAGAGGCTTGGGAACATGGCGCTCTGCCCGTCCCAAAGCCTGTTTCCGCCAAGAATGGGCGAGGAAAACTTTTATATATATATCATCATTTCATCATTTCAGCCGTTGTCAATCCACTGCAGGATAAAGGCCTCCTCTGCATCTTTCCAACGAAGTCGATCTTGTGCATTTTGCTGCCACTTGTGCCCAATATATTTAATTATTTCATCCACCCATCTCGTCTTTGGCCTTTTCCCTGGGCGTGTGGTGTCCAGTGGGATCCATTCTAGGATGTTTTTGGTCCATCTGTTGTCAGTTCTTCTAGCAATATGGGCTGCCCACTTCCATTTCAAACTTTTTACCTTCGCAATGATATCACAAACTTTTGTTTGATCTCTTATCCAACTGAAGGTCTTTCGATCTCGTCGCGTGATACCAAGCATCTGCCGTTCCATGTTCCTTTGTACCACTCGTAACTTTTGGATACCTTTGGCAGTCAATGTCCATGTCTCACTACCATAAGTCAGAACAGGTAGGATGCATTGATCGAAAACTTTCCTCTGTAAAGAAATAGGGAGCTTTTTTTTAAAAATTATTTGTAGCCGGTAGAATGCTTGCCAGCTAAGCTTGATACGACGTTCGATCTCTTGATTTATGTCGCCTTTCATCGTAATTTGTTGACCAAGGTAAATATAATTTTCAGCTTGCTGTATTTCTTCTCCCAAAACAAAGATTTTCTTAGTTTGTATAAACTTATTAAACATGATCATGCTTTTCTTCAAGTTGATTTTTAAGCCAGATGTTTCTCCTTTCATTCTGAGATCTTCAATGAGTCTTTGGAGCTCTTCTGGATCTTTTGCGAAAACACGATGTCGTCGGAGAATCTTAGATGGTTTAAATAAGCTCCGTTGATTTTTAAGCCCTTTTTGTCCCAGTGTAATTTACGAAAAACTTCCTCAAGGCAAGCTGAAAAGAGTATGGGCGAGATTGTATCTCCCTGTCGTATACCTTTCTCAAGGTTAATTTCGACTTTGTGTCTGTTTATAGATATGGTCGCTTTTGCTTTATAATATATGGACTGGAGTAAGCTAACATAAGCTGGGTTCACACCTTGGTTACCTAGTGCATTTAAAATATATGGTTTGAAAATTGAGTCAAAAGCTTTTTCGTAGTCGATGAAGGCAATGCATAGTGGTAAAGTGTATTCATTGTGTCTTTCTATTATTCTCTGAAGAACCTGAATGTGGTCAATCGTACTATAGCCACTTTTAAACTCTACTTGTTCTAGAGGTTTGGCATAGTTTAATGTTCTATAAATTCTATTTGCAGTGATTTTGCTAAAAAACTGTGTACATAACAGGAAGAAGGCTAATTGGTCGATAGTTTTTAAGATCATCTTGAGCTCCTTTCTTATGCAAAAGAATAACATCGCCATTTTTGCCATGCATTAGGAATTTTTTGTTCCTTAAGACATTTTGAGAAGAGATTTGCCAATATTTTGTGAAGCGTTTTACACCCAGCTTTTAACATTTCAGCAGAAATGCCATCTTTTCCTGTGGATTTCCCATTTTTCATTGATCGTATGGCATCTGTTACCTCTGATACTAAAACATCCGGCATTTCTTCTGTAACTACAATTGTTGGCAGATTTTGCTGATCGTTACTTTTATAGAGGTCTGTGTAGAATTCTTTTACCCTCTTAAGCATTTCCTGGCGTGTTCTGCATACTGAGCCGTCATTACATTTTAAGGCAAGTATTTGCTTTTTTCCATTTATTAGCCTGCGTTTTGAATTTTTGATGCCTTTACTTTCTTCAATTGTTTTTTGTACCAACTTTGTATTGAATTTACGAGTTTCTTCCCGGATACGTTTCCTTATCGTCTTGCAAATTTCTACATATTCCACTTTGTTAGCAATTATTCCTGTGTTCTTCCAAGACCTTCGTTTTTCCATTAGATTTAAAGTTTCTTCAGAGATTTTGCTTTCTTTAGGTTTCGTTGTTAGTGGTACTAGAGCCTCGGCTGTTACAATTAAGTTGCTGATGATTTTTTCATTTTGTTCTGTTATATCGGTGTCTTCCAAATTTTGTAATAATGCAAAGCAATTTGACATAGCGAGTTCAAATTCTTTGCTTTTTTTAAGCAATTCCTCATTGTTGGCTTTCACTTTTTTGGAGAGGTTTATCATTTTACTGCGTTCTTTGCGGTAGTCTAACTTAACTTTAACTCTCACCAGTCTATGGTCACTTCCCACGTCAAAACGATTGAGGACCGTACAGTCACTGAATATATTCTTGTGGTTGGATAGAACATAATCAATCTCACTTTTGTTTTCTGACGGACTTTCCCATGTCCATTTCCTATTGGCTTTCTTTTTATAAAACGAATTCAAAATATAGAGGCCTTGTCTCTCTGCAAAATTAACCAGCGAGTCTCCTCTTGCATCTCTATGACCGCTGCCATGTGGGCCTGTTGCACATTCACCAAAGTGGGTTTTTCCAATTCTGGCATTAAAATCACCCACTAAAATTTTGTAGTGGCAATTTTCTTTATTTTGTAGGTCTGATATATCCTCGTAGAATTCTTCGATTTCATCATCATTGTGGCTACTAGTTGGTGCATAAGCCTGGATAACTTGGAGCTTATGTCATTTGTTCAGTTGTATGGTGCATTGTGCGATTCTATCTGAAGTACCCTCAAGTTTTATGATGGAACCTTTTAATCTCTGATTAATGAGGAAATCTACAAAACTACATTTCCCGTTTGCAGTTCCTTTTGTATATAGAAGATGGCCGGTATCGAGTTTTACAAGATTTTCACCTTTACGTCTCGTTTTACACAGCACGATGATGTCCCACTTAATATGCTTGAGTTCTAATATTAGTTCTTGTAGGCGAGCATCCGTTTTCATTTTTCTGGTGTTGAAAGTTCCTAATTTCCAAAGTGTTTTGGCAGCGTGTTCGAACACGGAGATTCTTAGCATCCTCTGCCGTCGAGCTAGTCTTCCTGCTACTTGAAGTAGTTGCTCCAAGGCCTCCGAGGAATGAGGGCCGCGAATTAATTTGTGCAAACATGTTGGAGGGTTAGACCGTAATCTGCCACGCTGGTCAATTGCGGGTTGGCAGATTTGGTTTGTTTTCGAAGTGCTTTCTCCTAGGTGATCACTTTTCAGAGTTTACGAGTTCACCTATCCGGGAAACACATATTTGATGGTGGTGTTATCTCACCATGTCACAGAGCCGTCGTTGGGTACATGTGATTTTTTACTTGTGCACCAGGTTCCGCCCTAGTGTCCTCCATACCCTCTCTCTGCCTCTCAATTGTCAGCGACTGCTTATTTGACAAGCATCTTTCCAGAAGCCTGCTTATTCGCAGCTACCCTACAGATATGTAGAGCTCTCCACCATCCGCAACCTGTAGACGCTACCGATAGGCTTAGCCACGGAATATATATATATATATATATATATATATATATATATTTATATATATATAATAAATTAATAATTTAATAATAAATTTAATAAAATAATAATAAATTAATAATTATATATATATATATTTGAGTGTTTTGAATTAAATCTTTCGCAATTCATCGCTTACAAATAGACTAACGGAAAATCGATATTTGTAAAATAATCTATACCACAGGTAAACTGGTTCTCAAAAAAAAAAAAGTTTGCATGGGTAATATTACAAAGAACGGAAAATTTGAAATTTTAATATTTCAATATTTTTCAAATAATTCGTTTTCAATATCCGCGAGTTGCTTCACTCGCACATAAACGTAGAGTTACTTTCGGAAGGGGATATCAAAATATGCATATTTTATTAAATTTCATTCTTTTTGGCCGCGAATGCCATGGCAAAAAAACGAGGGAAAAATATATAACTGTGGAAATTACATCCCATCTCTAATTTCCTTTAAAATTATTCGCAAAAATATTAAACATTTTAATAAAATTATACGTTTTATTTTTAGAAACTATGAGGCATTTTTAATTTGTTTCGAAAATCACTGCATGAGTAAACCAGGTTAATAATATTTGAAAGTTTAGCTTGAATAATATTTAATATTCTTACATTCTGTATTTATATTAAGTTGGTTTGGAAGTTTCGTTTACAAGGTGCATTTAATGGACTTGGATTATTTATTATGAGGGTAATTCCACAAAAAAAAGGTGTATGCTTCTTACTTTCAAAGTTATAATATTACTCTCCAAGAATTATTTGCTGTTTTAGTTTAAATTCATGCGTGTATATGAATGATAATAGGTTTTTCAGAAAATCCAAGCATATATCAATACTCAATACTCATTTCCCAATACACGGTAGGACTTCCATATATTGAAGTCAACGGTTCCGTAAAAAATGTAAATGTACAGAAAATTCGACGTATGGAAATAAGTATTCTAAGTTACATAATGGATGTGGATTTCAAATCAAGGAGTTCACCGAAGCTTTAATATATGTTAGTTTAATATACGGAAATTCTAGTGTATACTTTTACAACAGTATAAAGACGATAAATTCTTGAATCTTCTCCAGGTACGTGTGGACATTGGGGTATGCTTGGATTCTGTATAATACTTTTTGGGAATTTGAGGTCATACTATGTTAGAGATATGTCGTTGAAAAGGAAAAATGAGATTTTCGGAGCAAAATGCTCGTTTAAAACATCTTCATGTATAGAAATTGTACCAGCTGGTATATTTAAATGATAAAGATAGACATAAATGTTTTAATTGTGCAAAGTATAATAATGTTTTTCGACAAAATAACGTTTTCTTAAATTATTCAATGTAGGACTTCCCTTAACCAATACAGTCGAATTTCAAACTTAAATCTTGGGATTATATAGTTGGGTAATTTCATGATTTTGGCGAATACCAATGCGACAGTTTTTCTATGAACTCATTAATAACAATAAAAACGGTGATAAAAAATTAATAGTGAAATATTTATATTTAATATTTAGTATATTATTTTTTATTAGGTATATAAACACCCCTAATTACCTTTTAATATAGTCGAATCTCGTTAACGTGAACACACGACCAGCGAGCTGCTCCTCTTATTTTCCAGATTTTTTACGTTTTTAATTGTGTGTATTTGCTTATAATAATTGATATTAAAATATAAGTAGAATTCGAAAAAAAAAATGGTTCTACTGAGGGTTTGTTGGTTAAATTCATCAAGATACACTACATGACGCAATTTACAGTGCAATTCTAGAGATTCAGTTTATAGTATATGTATCAGCTGAGTGTCACGACGTTGACTCCACTTACCTCCATTCGATTTGTCCATTACCAGGAGGCGTTTCCTTGCGCGAGTTGACTACGTTATCCGAAACGCTTTGGGTTAGTAGCGTTTCGGATTATTAGCGCACAGTGTACATGATGAGATATCTTAGGAATGGGATCTAATCAAGGTCTAAATACGAACTTCATCCACGTTTTTTATATACTAACAAATAGCTCGAAGGTAATTTTATATAATATTTTTAATAATTTTGTGCATGAAACAAAATTTGTGTGCATTGAACCATAAGCAAGCAAAGCTCTTTTATATATTCATACATATACGTATACTTAACAGTAAAAATATGACGTGCCGTTAATGCATTGAAAAATTGGTTAGTTGTATATTTATGGCGCAATGACAGCAAGTGTCATTCTGCGCCAAACAAGGTACATTGAAAACATAATGACGTATATGCACTCAAGCTTCAGAGGGTCCTTTTCCTTTCGGGACGCTAAATAGACAGGTGCGTCTTCCTCATTCTGACTGATACTCGTTAATTGATGCCAGGTGTGAAATTTTCCATTTGTGATGCTATGTTGGCGCTCAAATATTTCCGAATTTTGGAGTATTTCAGATTAGAAAAATTTCACTTGTACTTTAAAAAAAAAAATGGTTGAAGAGGGGAATAAAAATTTGTTCAACGTCAAGTAACTCAAATTTTATTGAACAGTTTTTTTTTTTAATTTTACGTTTTTATGAGACAATTGTGAACTTAACGGTGATAATCCTTATTATATTATTCTATTCTATTATTCTTATTATATTAAAAGAATAATGCTTAATATGATTTATTATGCTTGAATGTCCATTGTGATGAACGTCTATTGCCATTTTCTTCATATTTTAAAGTTAATAGTATGATGAGTGATAATGATTAGAGCGCTTTAGAGCTAATTTTTGTTAATATATTGTCTAAAATACTCTGATGCGGTAGCATTTATAATTCATCCACGTGTTAGAAAATTTTAGTATATGTATACAATGTTTATTGAAAATCGGGTTTTTAAATAAGGGGAGTGTTAAGTTATATATACCAGCGCGCGTTGTCGAATACTTTCCTTCTAAACGTAGCATAGGCATGTACATTTATAGCAGTATTCAAAAAACCAAAACGTGGACTGGATAAAAACGGAAATACGACAAAATTCTGGGATACCGTTGTATCAAAGTTCCTTTCCATTTCAAAGTAAGCGATAGAACCCTTGGAAAGGGTCAGTCTTTCATTCACTTCTATCCTGGTTTTGCTGGTTTGGAGTTGGAACATATTTTTAAAATCCGAACTTAAAACCAAAAAAGGATGACTAATGAACCTAGGGAACAATTTTTGCGTCTATCAGTTGTCTATCAGTGACAATTCTCTACAATTTAAACGCATGGGCTAATTGTTTGGGCGATAAATAGTGTTTTCTAGCTACAATAAATTATCCTTTGAAAACTTATTCAAACTGGTATCTAAATTAACCATTAGCAGTTCCATTGGCGCTTCTTCATTAATCTGATTGTGAGTGTTATATATATGATTTATTTAATAAACTTGTACCACCATTTTCGCTTTTTTTTACCTTTTGTGGGAATTTGATAATATATGATACGATAATATATATATATATATTCAAATCTATTTATATACAGTATACCTATTTTCCTGTAAAAATAACATTCTGCCGAGAATAGCGAACTGAAATGTTTTCTATTCACGACTCTCCGGGGATATAAAGTTCCAAAGTAAAACAAAATTTCGAATAGTAAGATATTAATATACTAGAACGTACGACATAGTGCTCCTAAATATTATGCAATGTAAAAACACATAATAAAATGATAGTGTTTTTATATTGTATAGTAAAAACTTGTTATTTTATGACCACATTAAATACAGTTACCAATTATAATCAAGGACACGTTATGGTTATATTCAATGAACAAAGAAATGCCGAGTTAATGTTTGCTAACGATACATATTTTTTTTTCATTTCTAAAATACATATTACACATTTGTTCAAGTTTTGACTTTTTCGTATAAGGAGAGTTCAAGTATTACATAAGCAATATTTTGGCCATTTTATACCCCCCCTTTTAAGCAAAAATTAACATTGGATAACATAAGAAAGTAAGCACAAGAGCCACCCCCATATAGGTGCTTATGTAATACTTGAAATATCCCATATAGGTTTTTACCAAATGACCCAGATTTCCTCGGGCCCTGAGATAGCCCCTTCACTGATTATCCGGGGTGGACTATCAACGGTGGAAAAAACAAACAAACCCGCACGACGACTGACTGCTAACGGTATAGTCTGGGAATTAGTACCCTAGTCCTATTCTACGGTGGTGTACCGTTCGTTCACGATAAGAAGCCGATGGAACAGTTATAAATAACAGGAGGTGGCCTCACAAACGGGTTAGTTCATCACAGCAGTGGAGGACTCCCATTTCAGAACTTGTTTTTGTTGAACATTTGTCGGGGCCAAAACTAATTTCTGAAACTAGAGTCTTCTTCAGCTGTAATGAACTAGCCCGTTTGTGACGTCACCTCCCGTTATTTCTAACTGTTCCATCGGACTTCTTTTCGTGAACGAACAGTAGTTGTATCACATTCGTCCATCCACTACCATAAGCAGAAAATTCATGAAGGGGGTGTTAAATAGCTGCACAACTCCATATATATATACACACATCCAATTCTATCATAATGGTGGTTATGTGACCCCCTAACTCCTCCCTGATGACGCTTACGACTGTATCATGCTACTTAACCTGGATTTGTCTTCCAATGGCATCATACAATCGTTTTTTACCTACCGAAGTCTTTTCTTTGGCGGCAGCGGTTGGATTTCTCGGAAAACGGGAGGCCTCAGCACTGCATAAGCTTCGCTGACCCTGTGCCATAAAAACACAAGAAAATGCATTTCCTCGAAACAATTGAAGTCTGAAATTTTTCCCCATCGTAGCTAATGATGTGGTAATATTAGATGATAAATTTCTTGCAAAGAAAATGATTTCATGGACCTTGGTGGGAACCGAACCCACGACCTATGCAAGAGGATACCAAGGGGTTGTGGGTTCGGGTCCTACCAGACACCCTGAAATCATTATTGTTTTTGCGATCAATTCATCATCTAATTTATCAAGTGAAGTAATATTTGTAATACTATAAATATAGGATAAATACCACAAATTCTCCCTCCCCCCACCCCGAATTTTGTTTCTGAAATTTGTAATTTCGCTGTCACTGCACATAGTCTTATTATGGAATATTTAAGAAAAAAAAAATCTGAAGCTGAATATTTGAACTCCACAAAACCAAGATTATGTTCAACAATTGTATAAAGACAAGATACGTCAATGGTACAGACATAGAAAGCACTAATATATATTTTCACATTTTCTAACAAGCGTACATAGACAGAAATACGCTCTATAACAAAAAAAATCGATGTATCAAGGAGGATTTGTCTGATTGTAATGAAATTTCGTACGCAAAGACATTTTGACCGAACATGCCGGCCGCACACGGTACGTGTTGCTATGAATTGTCTTCAAGCTTGCCCAACACTTCCTTGGCAAGCTAGGTCTCCTGATCTCTTCCCCCTAGAGAGCACATTTGAGATGTTATGGGAAGCCGATTGTAACCATCCCGGAATATTGACGATTTAGCCCGACAGTTGGAGACAATTTGACAAGAAATTCCGCAGGACACCATCCGGGATCTTTATCAGTCTATGCCACGCCGGGTGACAGCTTGCATCCAGGCCAGAGGTGGACCAACGCCTTATTGACTTCCTCCCTTTGTAACGGTCAAACTCTGCAATAAATCATTCAATTGTTCTGAAATTTTAATCGTTTCTTTTTCTATGTATGTTCTTCACATCCACCAATTTTTATCGCAATCCGACAATTCCCTCTTGGTGCGTCGATTTTTTTTTGTTATAGAGTATACTATGAGCAAAGTCCGAAACCAAAGTAATCTTTCATACTAAACACGAAACTACCACCACGTGCATTATAGAAAAGTTACGGTAATGTATTTTAAATTTGTTTCTTTTTATATAGATCAGAAATTACAAATACAAATTGCACACAAATTACGGAGAGTTCAGAATAGTATGCATTAAATTAACTGTAAGAGAAATAAAAAAAAAGACCATCAGCGAAGTAGAATACAGATGTTGAAATTTAAATGGCAATACAGCGGATTAACTGGAAGAAATTAGGCTCAACTCTGGATAACTTCAAGAGTGACCAACTTCAACAATGTTTAACCAATAAAGTCAACGAAATCTTTGGTTCATATCAAGAAATCAACTGGAACCAAGTAGAAGGCTTTAAATAACGTGTGCAGATGGATGAGAGAGCAAGTTGAAATAAAGTGTGTACAAAGCATAGCATGACAATCTATGTGTAATGTCACGAGATTATCAGTCAGATATGTTGCCTAGGCCTTTCCAGTTTTTACCTAAAAGAAATATTTTTGTTTATCGCCACAGTGGTTTGGTTGGTTGTATATTTATGGTACAAGGACAACCATGGTCATTCTGCGCCAATCGAGGTGAGGTTTATCGTCAAGAACTACTATGGTTACGTTGCGCTATGGCCCACAGTTTACCGCCAAATTCAAATCAGTCACACAAGGCGTTTTACCCGGATCGCTGGTCATTAGAAAAACAAGCATTCACGATTATTAGAGTTCGAACCCGGATTGTCTGTGTGGTAGATAAACGCATTATCACACTACGCCACAGTACGACCCACTTTATGCGACTTTTCCCCATCCTATTGGGCTTATTAGGTGCGTAGATTTCCATTTTCGTAAGTTTTGCCGCACAAGGATAGTAGCAAGAATCATGCTGCGCCGGGAAGCCCAGTTTTCGGGTGTAGTGACATATGCGTATAGTGACACTTGAGTACATGTCAAGGTGGTCCCAACTCGGTAGGGGAAAGAGGTGACACTTGCGTACAATATTCGATTTCTGTTGTGTGGCCACAAGGGCAATCTAATTTTGAGGCGCCCCCAACTTCTAAATATTTTCCTCATGCTTATTAAATCTAAACCATACAATACTGTTGTTCGCTAAAAGTGATTAAATCATTATATGCATTATTTGCACTTAATCATTATATCAAACAAAATGCATATTTCCCGCGGTAAATTCGTAAAATGCTAGCTATAAGTGAGTCCTATTATCGATATATGTATAAATGTGTATTTAAGTTGTTCGGTAATATAAAATATTTCACAATAAAAAGTTTATTTTTTTATGCAGTGAAACCTCCGAATAACAGTCACCTGCATGTCTCTACAAAAGTGACCGCCATTCGGAGGTGAATTGTTTTTTTTTCAGAATCCAAACCTCTGGACTTACAATTTTCCGAACCTCTTAAGGCCTAGGGAACCAAACCCCGGACTACAGTGAGCAGTGCGATCTTTATGAGATCTCTGAGTAAGCGTTCTTTTTGCACTGCTGGGAGTCGAACCCGGATTAGCCGCGCAATAGGAGAACGCGTTACAACACTGCACCACCGTAGAGCACCCTTAGGAGGTGGCCGTTATTTACAGGTTCAGTTCAAAAAAATTCAAAATAAAATTCAAAATAAGAAATTTAGCCATTACATTAATCCTCACCTATTTTAATTTATATTAAAAAAATCAGTGATGCGTAATTGTTTTGCTTTTTTATGGCAAACATTCTTTTCATAGGAATAATAAATAATATTTGTAGTCCTCTTGTATAGAACTCGTCATCACTTTCGTTCAAAGAAAGGTTTTGGATCTCTCGAAAATTCGTCAGAACATCAAAATATGTTTTGATGTTAGAATTTTGTGGCAGTTCCATTCTCTCTTCCGCTTCCATTTCCTCGTCACTTTTTTCTCCTTTCATCATATTTACTAAAAGTTTCTGGATGGTATTAAATGTAACAGAAACTTCTAAATCTATGTCCGAAGCATCCTATGCAAAACAAACTCACCGGCTTTCATAATTGACATTCCTGCGATTCTGAGAATACAGTCAAACCCTTCCCCATCATTATCTCTGTCTGTATTTTCATGTTCATCAGGCGAAGAAAAATTCTACAATTAAATTTTTTTTAATTGAAAAATTTCTGATTAAAAGTTGGGAAGCCACTCTAACAGCACTTCGTCAACTTTTTCATTTCCGTTCTTCCGACCCTTCGTTTTGCTAAGTTCACGCCTTGCAAGGACTGTTGAAGGTAATGTTCACTACTTTTTAAAATCTCGTTTATCTTTGACTTCCCTCCACAGTAAAGCGTTACTAATATTTGCGCACTTACCCCTTTTTTAATATCCTGGATAACTTTTTTTTCCTTTAGACTTAAGAATTTTCATGAAGTACTCACCGTGATTACAAACTGGCGTTCAAATGAAGGAAGCTTAACAATAATTCGACAATGCCTTAGGTAATTTTAATGCACTGCAAATAAAGAATTTATAACGCTAAATATTAAGAAAAAGTTCAATCTGTTGACAGGTGCCCGTTTCAGTCAAAATTCAACAAATACTTAGTATCCTAATGTATAGTGAATAGTATCGTTGGCTTAAATTTGTGGTCAATTTCTTCAAAAGCAAACCATTATGAAGCGCCGAATGTGGTGTTACATTTTTTCCTTTCTCGCTAAAAACATTTGGATTTCCAGTGAGGTTGCGTGTTCACGGAATTCCCGGAAATAGGCAATTTCTTTAATAAATGATGAGAGCCGTCATTTTTGGTGAGATGAGAAAAAGTTCGTTCGTTTTTCGAATCATTGCTCTTCCACCAGCTCATTCGCTGCTATTAATAGCGACGGGGATTAACCCACTGCAACAATGGAGACTATGTGGTCGATTGCCCTTCACTGCAGGATTTGAAAATTTTTTAAACGTGAAGTAACTCTTACTCGTTTGTGTGTAGTTGAAAAAGAAATGTATAACACGTTTACATAAAGATTCGTTATAAGGTCTCATCGTTTGCTTCAACGGAATCAAAGCCATTGATTGCCAGTAAAATTAATTTAACCATGGGCGAATTGGGAAAAAATATTGTATGTGTGGAATGCAACGGCGGCCAAGTGTAAACCATGTGTTTTATCACTGCTTCTTGCATTTTGTTTTCAATTAGTCGGAAATATTTTCTAATAAAATTACATTACTTAAGCATTTTACTCTATATGCTCTAGGAGATTCTGCAGATGGTATTTTAAGTAGACATATATGGATTTTCGCGTTTACTGACTTACCCTGGACGTAGTTCATTTCCTTCAGACATTGATGTTTTTGAGTCGACACGTGTTCAGGACACTTCTGCCAAAATAAAATCATGTTTTACAGCGCAAGGATAGCGAAAGTGATGCTACGGTGGGACCTGCAGTTTTCTGAGGACCCTGAATACAAAGATCCTTTTGATATGGAACCTTATCACTGCAGGTTTTGCTATTCTTTTTAAATTGTTATTTTCAGTTGTTTTAATGCAAGGATGTTAAAATTCGTGTTATGCTGACTTGACTTGAGGTTGTCAGCCTACATTGACGCTACATAGAAGATTATGCAACCATTTGATGAATTCATGGAGAGTGAATTGATTATTAGATGTTATCATAGACCACCCACCACTAACATGTTGTATACTTTATTCTCTTTTATCATCCAGCTATTTTTATGTTTACCTATTCTTTACATTTGTTGTTTCTATCATATATTCAATCGTTGTTATTTACAATACGTACAGCTTTATTCTACAGAAGATGGATCCACACTGTCTTCCTCCGAATAAATTGGTGAGTTTAAGCATGACAATCCCCTACAATGCTCACACACATTAGAGAACAGACCAACTTGGCTTTTCTGCACCCACAGTAATTGCCACATCCTTTTTTGCAAGCACATGATAATAGATGCAACAGATCATTTGGAGCAAATGGTTTGGATGTTGTAACTGGTTTCAGTGTTCTTTTGAAACTTTCATTGCGCTTTATAGTTTCAATTTTCCATCTCCATTCTGTGGCGGGTGTTTGCTTCCTAACCACCTCTGAATTTGTAGAAAATCTCTAAGTAAGTGTTGATGGCATGCTTCTGAGGTTGGCGGTATTTTTGCCAAATCAAAGTTAGATCTTAGCGTACTTTTCTTTGTCAAAGCCACAAATCTGTAATATCGGGCCTCGTTCAATGTAGAATATTTTTTCCACCCATACAAATACAGCATGAATTTATCTCCAGCAGCCAACAATTCTTCTTTCAGTGTGGTAGCATGCAGAAAGATCTCTGTTCAACTGTGAGTCTCTGGTGACTTAAGCATGTCCATTGCTGTTATTTTCCCTATACCATAAAAGCAAGAGGTGGTATCACAGCCGGTTAATCATGGGTAAATAGTAGAAGTTGTCGGGAATTCTTGTACTTTTGAATCAATGTTTCTATCTTGTATATGACTGTTGAAAAAATAGCACCACCTTTCTCTTTACGAAATAAAATTTTTCCGTTCGTGAGACAACGCAATTAACAATACAATTAAATCTGTATCTCAGCCTACAACCACAACGTTAGAACTAGTGTTAATTTGGTTTATGGCTGTCCTTTAAATGTCTATATCGGCATCTTCTTCCGCTATTATCACCCTCAGTCTATGATTTTGAAGTTCTGATCCCAGAGCTAGCGTCAATTTCTTTTTATTGATTTTGTTTCCCAAGAAGTCCTCTTTTGCTGTAACACAAACGGTGTTTTTCTCAAATGCGATATCGCAGGATGCATGTCTTGCCGCCCTTCTGTTCTGCTCTTCATTCTTGGTAGTAGGCTCTTCGGGATATCCGTCAAAGACAACGATGGCATTTTCAGCATATTTATTGAGAATATGTTCATGGTAGTTTACTAGGACATCACCGTACATACAATTCTTTGGCCATGGCACATGGTGTAGCAGAAATCCTCCATCCAAAACGGAAGTACCATCGTTCATATCAAGCTTCTCGACAACACCTTCCTCAAACATCTGCATCAAGGAAGATTTTGTACCCTTTCGAAAAGATACACTATCAAATATGGAGGGTGGACATGCTGACAATTCATATTCCAGATACAATTTCAATTTGCTGGTGTTATCGCAGACACAAAATATACGGTTAATGAGCTGTTGGGAATTAATGATAATTTCTTTTGATCCAACTGTAACTGATTTGTACTGTGCTTGGGTTTTTACCATGTCTTTCCTGTGAAGTTTGAGCTCTTCAAAAAATTTCCTTTTCATTTTGCCAATAGTGTTTAAGTCCAATCTCATAATCTTGGTCACAATTTACCGAATCGTCACATACAAATCCAGATTCTAAGGATATTAGCTCTCCCGAGAGTTTGATGAACGGATTAGGTTGTCGTAGCCACGTGGTAAACTTCAGTAAGTCACAGAGATCTCTTTGTTTTCTTGATGTTACAGACTGTTTTGTGTGATTTTCTTTGGCGATTATTTTGGTTTCATTTCTTTCTCTACTCTACACCCTCATCTTACTGACTAGAGACATCGGAATCGCGAAGTTTATTGGTAAGAATTATTTTTAAAAAAATTATATTTTAATACTACTTATTCAAATGATAATGTCAGTTTTTCGGAAAACTGCTTTTCATTGTTTTCAATATTTTCTTATATATTTTATACTCTTGTGTAACGTGAGTGTACTTTTCCCACTTATAATTCCAGGTGCTAATTTGTTCATTGATATAAATATATATAGTACTTACATTTTTAATCCTAACCGATTTTTCAACATGACGTCAATTTAAATGTAGTAATGTAACCTAATGCATGCGGGCACTAACGTAGGCCAACGTTTGGCGCAGTATAACCTAGATGTTCTTGTGTCATAAAAGTCCAATTAACTGGCGTACACAGAATTTCAATGCGGCGCAGTATGATCTAGATACTTTAACCAAGTTTACCATGCTATGACTAGGCATACTTTCTTGTTTGACGTGTTGTTGAACTTTTTCGTTTTCTCCTCCCCTCCCTAGCATTAGCATCGCACATAAATAAATAAAACTGTATATCAATAGATTAAAAAAAAGTGTAGGTTATGACTTCTATGTGAATGGTTTTTACATAAATGACATATAAAAAAAGTACAACGCAAAAATCGAAAATTTCAAAGTGAAAACCTACTTTTTCCACATATTTTCTTAAATTTACAAAAAGCTATTAGGTTTAACGTAAGTATGAAGTGAATCAATATTGTAGCCCATTTGATAACAAACAAAATAAAACAAAACAAAAATTGATTTCATCATTAGTAACGGAGATAATGGCTGTTCCGTAAATATTGGCATTTTGAACTTTTGAGGGGGGGCTGGGGGATTTTTTGGGGACTTTTGTAAAAACGCTCCTCTGGTAGTGGACTATTAATGGGATGAAAATTAGCTTTACCCTAATTATTTACGAAGTTTGACTTTATATGGACGGTCCTCTGTTCTACTTCGGACCAGAACGGCGCCCCTCTCTCTTTTTTTTTTTTTTTTTTTTTTTTTTGCGTGCAAGCTC